>JAGFMF010012021.1:127963-237029 GCA_019455555.1 Galemys pyrenaicus | reverse complement strand
TTCTTTTGAATCAGTGTATTTGTGTCTTTTGGGTATATTCCTAGGAGTGGGATTGCTGGATCATATGGAAGTTCCATTCTTAGTAGATTGAGGAACCGCCACACTGCTTTCCATCATGGCTGGACCAGCTTGCATTCCCATCAGCAGTGTAGTAGAGTTCTTTTTTCTCCACATCCTCTCCAACATTGTTGTTGCTAATTTTTTTGATATGTGCAATTCTCACTGGTGTGAGGTGGTATCTCATGGTGGTTTTGATTTGCATTTCTCTGATTACAAGAGATGTTGAGCATTTTTTCATATGCCTGTTGGCCATTTGCATGTCATCTTTGGAGAATTGCCTTTTTAGCTCTTCTGCCCATTTGTTGACTGTATTGTTTACTTTGTTCTTGTTTAGTCTGGTCAGCTCTTTGTGGATCTTTGTGATAAGTCCCTTGTCAGTAATGTTGTGTGCAAAGATTTTCTCCTTGTCAGTGGGGTGTCACTTTGTTTTGATTGGGGTGTCTTTTGCTATACAGAAGCTTTTAGGTTTGATGCAGTCCCAGCTGTCTATCTTTTCCTTCATTATGTTTACTTTGGGTGATGTGTCTTTAAAGATATTACTGAGATGTATGTCATGTAGAGTTTTGCCTACTTTTTCTTCTATATATTTTATGGTTTCAGGTCTTATGTATAATTCCTTGTGCATGTTTGTCACATCTCTTATTTTCAGTCTTTCTAGGATTGCACAGAAAACAAAACCTATAGTTGTATTGCCTCTTTGTCTCCTGGTAATAAACACACATGCTTTGCTAAGATGGATAATGGATAGAGTGAATTGGCCAAAAATGATGAAAGTATGGCAAAGAAACAAAGTAATAGTATTGGAAGTGAAAGTTATATGGAAAGTAAAAGGAATTACAAAAAAAAAAGTTGATCATAGGATATGCAGTTAGAGGAACTTTGTGAAAACAAGCATTGACATAAATTAACAAAGTATTGTGACAAAGAGAATAAAGATGTTGCAGAAGAAATGATGCTATCAAACCACTTCACATTATAAGGCCTCTCAGAGATTTTCACTATGAAAATGAACAGGATACAGTATTAGAAACTGATCCAAATATAGCACAATGAAAGTGTACCAAGCCGTGGGAAATATGCTCAATCTTAGATTTTTAGTTACAGAATGATAAGGCAAGCTCTGTTGAAATACTTTGATTAGATTTTTCCCAAAAAGATACTTTATTTCTCAGTGTTTTCAGTGTTTACTAAATAGTGCTCCTCCCCTCCCCCATTTCCCTATACCTTATAACTGTCAGTGAGCTGTTAACGTTTTGACAAAAATTTGTAAAGGTCACAGAATAATTGTAATTCCTTCTACTAGTAAGGTCACATTGCATAGTTTTACTTGTGGTCATTTCTATTTTTCTGGCTACTCTGCAAAATGAGGACTGCTTGTATTTAAATTTTTTTTCTGTTTAATTTTTACTATGATAAATATTGATAGATATAACCCATAAAATAAGTCTTTCTGTATTTCCCTTTATAGTCACTGCCTCTGCATTCTGTTTTCTTTCAGTAACCTAACCAACAAGCCTAAAACCTAATAAACAGTTTGTATTCCTTTATCTCCCTCAGAATTTACACTTCTAATTATTTAGCAGTTGTCATTAATTTCTCTTCATAAAAATTTTGGATCTATACTTTCTGAATACTTACATCTTATTTTATGCTCCAAAACTCTTAAAAACATCAGGATCTGACACTCAAGTTTCTTGCAAATAGAATTATGACTTTTAGTATTTTGTAGTTAATAATGTAGGCCTTTGTAATTCTGATTTTAGTGACTATGAAGGTCATGAGTTATTACTAAATCTTAACTTGGTCAGTAGATAGTGGTAAATATGTAAGTGAGAAATCCTGATTATTTCTGTAAATTTTTCTGTTTGCGGAGTGAATATGAATAGCGTTTTCAGAATATGTAATCTTTTACGGTGTTTTTATAATACTCAAATTGCCCACTTCTCATTTTTCCTACTTAGGTGAATGAATCAACTCTATTTAAAAACTGTGATAATTTCTCCTTTTTTCTTAGGTTTTCTGTGAAGACCCTGATTGATCGGTCTTGCTTTGAGACAATTGATGACTCTTCTCCTGAATTTAACAATTTTGCGGCTATTTTGGAACAGATCCTAAGTCACCGACTAAAAGGTAACCACAGTAATATATGTCTATTATTGCATTAGTTGTTTTTAATGTACTTGAAATTTTAGAAACTATATAGTCACGTTTGATTTAAATAACATACTGAGAAACAAAACTGACTTTAGAATATCTTATCTTTTGGCCGGTCTCTCTAAAGAGATTTTCTGTACTCTGACTTGAACCTATTTCCAGGCTTAAAAAATTATTATATATTAAAATATTGTCATATATATTAGTTTCCCATATAAAGAACAGAGCAACCGCCATTTGTAATGGAAACTAAAAGCTTAAAGATATCTTACCTTACTAGAAGATACTTTAATCAATTTACAAAAAAAAATCAAGACATTATGTTTGCTTAATCTCTCCTTCATTAAGCTGTGATTTCTGACAACTTTTTAACGTTAAATATGTTAAAGAGATATGTAAAAAAGATTCTCGACTTCAGTTTTCTTAAATGAGTAGTTATATTTATATCAAAAGCATAAGTATCTTAAAATGGCTTTAAAGAGATGATGTAAGCCATGATTTCCCAGATAGAAAATACTTTGAAATAAAAACATTATCTGTTAAATATGGCTGATAACATCAAGAAATATTATGTAGTTAAATCTTAACAATAATAAATACTGACCATACCACATCGTTGCAATTATCTAGTCTTCCCAAAGAAAGCCATATCATCAAATAATTTCACTTAAGTTTTCATTATCTTTACAACCTTAATAGTATAGTTTCAAATCAGTAATTTGCTTTGGTAATATGATTTATAAGGTTCTAAGATTTAACCTAAAAGTTAATTCTGCCTTGTGCTTTTTGATACTGAATATATCTAAAGTTTTACTAGAAATGTCTAAGTTAGTCGAGCAGTCCTATAGGCCTATAAAAAAAGTTTGAATTTAACTACATCGTGAGACGAAATTTGAATTCATTTAATGTTCGCACTTTAAAATGAATCCATATTCATGATTGACTTTCTGTTAAGTTATTTTACGTTTTAAACAGATAAGTTTTTTTCTTATTTTTGTTTTATGTGTTTTTCTAAATTTTCTACCTTGTACCTTTTATAAAAAAATAAGTTTATAAAAGCAAAGGATATACAAGTATTTTGGGATATTTTCAGGACTACTATATTTTGTTATGATCCTATTTTAAAATTTCATATGTAAATTGATAAATAATACCTACTAAAAAACACATGTGATATGCTAGTATTGGATGTACTTTTATTTTCATGTCTTTTTTTTTTTATCATGACCTCAGTTCCCTTGATTGATATTATCACTTAGCATATTACAACTGTTAACAGTGAACATATTGAAATAACCATTCTGGTGATTGGACAGACTTGCTACATTTTAAGTGACTCCCTCCTGCAGGTTCGGAGTCATGTCCCAGTAAAATATAGATCATAGGACTAGACTCACTTCTTAATCATCTGTAGATGTTTTTCCTGAGAAGTCAGTGAATTACCACATGAAAAAAATAGAGTGTTTAGTTGAATTATGGATAAAAATCCCACTGGAATAATAAGAAAGATGATATAGTGAGATTTATGTTAATTTTTAAACTAAGTAAGACTAATAATTCAAAGAATGCTAAGACAAATTGTAGAGTATTGTGTTGACTGATTAGTATAGCTATGGATCACAAAATGATCTGTAATTTTTGAGAATAGGTATTTTAAGTGTTCTGGTGTCTACTGACTTCCACCTACTTCCCTTTTTTTGATAGTCTAATTTGTAACAAACTGCTTTTACTTTTGGAGAAGTTACTTATCTTGATGTTAAACTGTTCACTTAAAATTTGGTTATGTAACAATTTTTCTTATGCTTTTCATTATATAGGAACAGATTAAAATATTATAGCTTCGTATTTTATAAGATTTACTTTTCTCCAACTTATTTTTAATTTTTGAAACAAAATTGTATTTAATATAAATATTAATTCTTTTTCCATAAAAAGAGAAAATACACTATCATCAGGCATAGTACAGGTTATGCTGACATAGGTAAAATGGAGAACTAAGTTACCTACTTAGTTCAGTCCAAAATCCTCATTATTAAAGAAAAAGAGGCTTTTAATAATCACATTCATTAATCTTTCTTATAGTTAATCATTGTCTTTTTGAATATTAGCTGAGGATTTAGGAATTAATCACAGAATATAAAATTCAAAAAGCCATTCTTTTTAAAGAGTAGTTTCTCCACCCTATCCTAACCTACCCCAATAACAACCACCAAAGCTGCTGGATACATAAATGGAATGTCTTATTAAAGCGGGTGGGGAAGTCAGTCATTTTGCCTGCTCAGCACATTCTACCCAGAAACTCCCAGCATCACTTCAGATACCACCATGGATTATAAATAAAAAATCACCACTGTATTCTTCCTTTGCTGAAGCTGTCCACTCAGCAGTCTTTCTAACTAGTGGATATGTAGTCTTTTAATACTTATGTTATCTGGGTACTTAGAATAGGCAGCCCATTATATTTTAGGACAGTTCAAATAATTTGAAATTTCTTAGGTAAATGAAGCAACCTAGTCTAGGAAACTTCAGAAAACAGAGGTGCTATAAAGAAGAACCCAGACTAAATAAACACAGAACTGAAAGGCTCAGTTGATAGGCTTGACAGGAAAATGAAGGGCCCAAAGGAAAGAATCAGAGAATTAGAAGATGGAACAATGGAAGTTTTCTAATCTAAACAACAGTAACGAAATAGTCTAAATTTAGAAAACAGACCCCCAAAAATGCACAGAGCTTCAAAAATTTGTGAACTATAACAAAAGATCAAATACTCTTGTAATCAGAGTCCTAGAAGGAAAGGATAAAGAAGAAGGAAAGTACTTGGATTGATTATTATCCAAACCTGGCAAGAGGAAAACATGGATTCAAGAAGCCAAGTGAATTCCAAAAAGGTTAAATTCATAGAGATGCCTACCAAGACACATATGATTAAACTTTTGAAAAAGAGAAAGAAAGGTTCATAGTAGGTAGAGAAAAGCAGCATGTTGTCTATTAGGGTAAACCTTGCATCAGAAGCCATGGAGGTGAGAAAGAAGCAGATTTTTATTAGAAACAATGGAAGTACTTCTTCCCTAGTGTTAAAAGAAATGTCAGCATAGAATCCTATATCCAACAGGAAGGAAATTATAAGACAAGAAACTTTTGGAAAGAAGAACTTGATAAACAAAAGTATGGGTAAATACAACAGACTTTACATCTTATTTAGTTTTGTGTGTTTCCTCTGGTTTGGTTTTTCTGTTTTCTTATACCTATCTTCCTGTGGGTTACTTGAACCATTTTCAGAGCTCCATTTTTATTTACCTCTGTTGAGTGTATCTTTTTGTATGAATTTTTTAGTGGTTCTATGTATTACTTTATATATGTATAACATTATAGTCTACTAGCATCATTATCCAGTCTGAAATTTACAAATCTTTCCTTTCTCATGTTTCTTTACTCTCCTTATATATAATGTAATTGTTTAAAGTATTTTCTCTACATGAGCCTGACTGGTGGTGCAGTAGTTTAATGACAGTGCTATCAAGTTCCACTGCCACATGAGTTCAATCCCCAGCCAAGGAGCTAACCCACATGGCACAGTAGACCTCTCCTGTCTCACCTGCTGCTCTCCTCAGCAGTGTATTTCAGTAGATCTGCCTGTTCTGCTCCCCACTCTCTCTGGTGAATCTTCTCTCACACTCCCTCCTCGCAATCTGCACCTCTGGGCTACCCAGTTTTATATGCATAAAGGAAAAATCTTTTAAAAATATTTTCTCTACATACAGTTAAAACCACACTTCCCCTATATAATTCAGACCCACGTTCATCTTTGGATTTTTGTTTCCATATTCAAACAATTTAGAAAACTCATGAGGAGAGGCAAGCTTACTATTTTAGGTTATTAATTCGTTTCACACACAGTCTGGTATGTATGAGGCAGAAAGAAAACCCAGAGAACTAAACTGCTGTGACTTTCCTTGGGTTCTCTTTATTCTCCATCTATAGGATCTTCTTACATTCATTTTGTATATAACTTCCAGGGTTTTCACTGTATTTAGTGGTAGGAAGGTACAGCTACTAATCTTATTTAGATCCAGAAGTCTCCTTTAATTTTTTAATGTGAAGAATTACAGCAATTCTTTTTTCTAATTTAAATCATCTATCCTTGGGATAAAACTGAATTGAGCCTCATACAATGTTTTAATATGTTTTGCCAAATTTAAGATTTACTTTGCTAATGTTTTATAATTTTGGTTTTGTGTTTATAAGAAAAGCTTGTATCACTTTTTTGCTTTGTGCTTTTTTTGGTTTTTGTTATCAAGATTATATTAGCCTCATTAAATGAATGGGAGGTGTTTTATCTTTTAGTCTTTTGGAATAATTTTACATAAAGTTGTAATCTTTCATTAGGTAGAATTTGCCAATAAAAATTCTGGGTCAAGTGGAGTGTGTATGCATGCTCTTTAACTACTAATTCATTTCTTTAATGCTTCTGTCAGTTTGGATTATTGATTTCTTTCAGACTGTATTCTGTTTTACATTGTTGGTTTTTCTTTAGACTTATTTGATTAGTTTGTTGCAGTTATTCCTTTCAATATGAAACACTTAAAATCAGAAATTCTTCTGAAAGGTTTAAAAAGTTAAATCTCACTAAAGTCTAAAATTTAAGGCATAGATCCATATCTTTACAGCATTATTATATGCTAAAGTTCTGGTAGTGTTTTTTTTTTTTGATAAACCTCCTTCTTACCTTCATTATTTGCCAGCTATCACCCTCCTCTGAACATCATGAAATATTTCATTCAGGTTACTGTTGAGGTGTGAAACCAAAATATTCCATCAATAAATACCTGGTATTATTTTCTACATATATACCAGTTAGTTGGTGAACTTTTTCATCCTTAATATTGTTTACAATTCTTTTTCTCTCTTTTCATGAACCTGATGTTGTCAATTTTATTAGTCTTTCAAATAACTAATGGCTTTATTGATCATTTGTGTATACTCATGGCATTTTTACTTCTTTCATCATATATTCTTTGAGTGTGTTCTGTTAATGGGGACACTCAGTACATTAATGTTCAGGCTTGTCTCCAATATGCAAGTAAGTTTTGCATATTTAATATTTTTATTAATATTTATTTTTAAGTGATTTCTTTTCATTATTCTTTGCCTTATGTGGTTTTAGAAGTTTATTTTTGACATATTTGAAAATAGAAACATTTTTTGCAAGTCTAAAATGCCTTTTACTGAGGTAACATTGGTTTACAACATTGTATGTGGTTCAGAGACATTTAACCTTATTTCACATGTAACTGATACCACCTAGTATTTACCTTTCTCCTTCTGACTTATTCCTTTCATATTGTTGAGGTTGGCAAGAGTTCATGCTTTTTATAGCTGAGTAATATTCCATTGTGTATACATACCACAATCTTATAATCCTCTTTTCACTTACGTGGTGTGCATGGGTTGTTTATATAGTGTGATTATTATAAATAGTGCTGCAGTGAACATAGGATGCCCATTTCCCTTCAAATTAGTGTCTCTTTATTCCTCATGTCAATACCTGGGAGTGGAATTTCTGGGTCATATAGTAGCTCCACTATGAATATTTTGAGGCACTTCTGTACCGTTTTTCACAGGCGCCGGACCAGCCTACGTTCACAACAAAAGTATATGAAGGTTCCTTTTTTCCTACACCCTCACCAACGTTTGTTGTTTCAGGTCTTTTATATGTGGGTCATTCTTGTAGGTGTGAGGTGGTATCTCACTGTGGTCTTGATTTGTATTTTCTTGGTAAGTGACGATGAGCATTTTTTCATGTGCCTGTTGATCATCTTTGTGTCTTTGGAGAAGTTGCCTATTTATTCTTCTATCATTTATTGTTTGCTTTTTTTGTTGAGTTGTATATGTTCTTTGCTTATCTTGAATGTTATCAGTCCCTTGCTGGATAAATATTTTCTCTCATTAAGGTGTTTTTGATTTAGCAGAGTTTCTTTCATTGTGCAGAAGCTTTCCCTTGACTGTACCAGACACATTTCTGCCATAGTGCACCATCGCATTGGGTGTTCCCTCTGAACTGATCACACTGCTCCTAGGTATCAGAATGGATAACTACCCCATTGATTTCAAATCTTCTCTTTATGGCCTAACCTTTTCACCATAGTTTAAATTATAATTCACCTCCCCTGAATTAAATTATATTTCACCCCCAATAGCACTGATGTCTTTTCCATTAATTTCTAACATGTGATTTACTCATTAAGTTTATTGTCTGTCTCTACCTCCTCTGAAATGTAAGCTTCAACATGGCAAAGATCTTTGTTTGTCTATATATCCAAAACCTATATATGGTAGGCATTCAGTGAATATTTGCTGGAAAATAGAATCTTTGATGCAAGAATGATAATCTGATTCTTTTTTTCTAATAGCATCTGGATTCAGGCCCTTGAAATGAGTTAGAATGCCTGTTGCTTGACACTTTTGAAGTTATCCAGTCCAATCGAATACCTAAGCATTGCTCAGGAACACTGGCTTGAACCTCAAAGCTCTTCCTGACTTAGATGATAAATAGTTACCTCCCCATGAGGCCACCTTTTGAAGTGAAGTATAAACACTGTTAGAAACAATGGGTAAAGATAAACCTGATCATTTGGCTTTTGAATTTTCTTTGTTCATTTTGAAGGTTTTCCAACTTTTGATTTTTGGTTTGCATATAAAATGAAACTTGAATTGTTTCTGTTGTAGCCTATGAACACAGCTCATTCAAATAAAAATCCATATACTCAGGCCAAAACATGCTATGAGCGATAAGAAAATGACTCTGAAGGTTAGAGCTTGGCTTGTAGACAATGGACAAGGCCTCTCTGAGAAACACCCTTTTAAGTTATGTACTTGAACATTTAAGGAAAGCTTTAGCAGATTTCATATCTCAGAAAATCATAATACTGTTACTCTTGAAACATCGATAGTATATTTGTTTCACTGTCTTAAACTGCATAGGAAATAATATTAATCTCTATATTGATTTATATAGTAATTTTAAGTGTAGTACGTATGTAGATTCTAAAATAAAACAGAAAAGCTAGTGTCTAGAGCATGCATGGTGAACCAGTTTAGTAAGTAGAAAAATTTAGGTTTCAAATTTCCATATTTTTCCTGTATCTTTTTAAAGTCATATTCCTATATTTTCTTTTAAGTGTTACAGTCCTCTTGTTTTTATGATGCCTTTTGAAAAACCTCTTTCTTCATTTTAAGAATTTATCCTATAGCAGTAATATAGACTGCTTGACTTTGTTGCATTCTTAGTAATGGTCTACTATGTTAGGAAAGAAAAGAATAATTTTCTATTTCATTTCTTTAATGTAACCTCTTTGTGTGTGTATATTTTTGTCTTCTTGAACTACCAGTTTTTGCCTTCTGTCTTCTTCCTCAAAGAAGCAACTATAAAGATATAGGCTCTAAATACAAACTCGTAGAAATCCCAGATAGAATTTGCACATCTATCATGTATGTTGTATATGTATATGAGTTTGTGTGTGTATACATATATGTTTATATGATATGTGTGTGTGTTTTCTTTCATATCAGCTGTATTTTGCCCTTGCTATATTGTAGGTATTTTGTTATTACCATATTGTATTTTTCATTTTTTAAAAATTTTTTAGTATTTTTAAACTTGATATTAAATTCATATAACTTAAAATTCACTGTTTTAACTATTTACTGTTGTCTAGTTCTAGAATATTGTTAGCATTCTAAAAGGACTATATACCCATTAAATATTTGACTCCTTTTCTCTCCTCCCACCCTTTACTGGGAAATTCTGATCTACTTTTTTATTATTATTAAATTAATTTATTTATATATATTTGACATCAATTGTATTCCCCATGGAATTCCCACCACCATTTTACCAGCGTACCATCACCTCAGTCCCTTGTGCTCTTTCTGCCTTCATTCCAGTCCCTCCCCCAATCTACTTTTGATCCTTAGAGATTTACTTATGCTGGACATTTCACATGAATTAAATCATAAAATATATACCTTTTTGTGTTTTAATCTTTCACTTACCAATGTTTTCATGGTTCATCCATGTTATAGTGTGTATCAGTACTTCTTTCTTTATGACTGAATAATCTTCTATTAATATGGATATGTCACATACCATATTATGTTTATCTGCTAATAATTTAATGGACATTTAGATTGTTTTAACATTTTTTTCATATAAATAATGCTCCTGTGAACATTCATGTATACATTTTGTTTGAACATGTATTTTTTTCTTCTAAGTGCATTTCCATATTACACATAGAAAATCCTAAAGACTCCATCAAAAAGACTATTAGAAATAATAATCAAATATAGTAAAGTTTAAGACTACAAAATCAATGTACAAAAACCCATTTTGCCTCTATATGAAAATAATGAACTGACAGAAAGATCAGTGAGGGAAACAGTGTCATTCACAGTTCCACCAAATAAACAAAAAATACCTAGGAAAAAAATTAACCAAGGGAGTTTGGACTTTTCACTGAAAACTGTAAGACATTGTTGAAAGAATTAAAGAAGAAACAAATGATATAAAGACATTGCATGCTCACATATCAGAAGAATCAATATTGTCAAAGTGACCATTCTGCCTAAAGCAAAACACAGATTCAGTGCAATCCCTATTAAGATGCTAATGGTATTTACAAAAATATAACAATTCTAAAATTTGTATGGGACTATGAAAGAGCTGATTACTCAAAACAGTTGTGAGGGGAAAAAAATTGAAAATGGAGGTATTGTGCTCCCTAATTTCAAAGTATGTTCCAAAGATTTGATAATCAGAACAGAGAGTTATTGAAATAAAAATAAGTACTCTATTCAATTAAATAGAATTGGAAGTCTTGGGGGGGAAATTTCACACCTATGTGGACAACTAATTTATGACAGAGGAAAGAATAGATACAATAAAGAAAGTATCTTTAAAAAATGGTCCTGGGAAAAGCAGCCAATCAACATGTAAAAGAATGAAACTAGACCACTATTTTATGTCACATGTTAAAATCAACTAATGGATTAAAATCAATTAAGTATATTAAATAATTGAACAGAAGACCTGAAAGCATAGAATACATTGAAAAAAAACATAGGTAAAATACTCTTCGACATTGGTCTAAATAACGTGTTTGTGAATGTGTCTCCTGCAGAAGGAAATAAGAATAAACAAATGGAGCTATATTAAATTAAAAGTGTTGTGCAAAGCAAAAATAACCATCATTAAAATGAAAAGCCTGCTGAATGAAAGAAAATATATTGGTAAATCATATATCAATTAAGAGGTCAATATCCGAGATATATAAAGAGTTTGTACAACTGGATAATTAAAAATATGTAACTGTCTAAAAACAGGCAGAGGATCTAAATAAGCATTTCATTAAAGATATATAGATGGCCAATAGACACATGAACAGATGCTCTACATTGTTTATCACTAGGGAAATGCAAATCAAAACTGTAGTGAAATTCACCTCACACCAATTAGAAAGGCTGTTACAAAAAAAATCAAGAAATAATGAAGTTGGCAAGCATGTGGGGGAAAAGGAAAACACTTGTTCATTATTGGTGGGAATGCAATTTGGTGCAGCCTTTATGAAAACAGTACAGAGATTCCGTAAAAATAAAAATGGAACCAGTAATTGTATTTCTGCATATTTATCCAAAGAATGTGAAAACACCAACTCAAAAGGACATACACATTCCTGTGTTCATTGAGCATGATTCACAATGGCCAAGGTATGGAAACAGATAAATTCCTAATGACAAATGAATGAAAGAAGATGTGAATAATAAAGATATATATATATATATATATACACACACACACACTCAAAGAAATACCACTCAGCCATAAAAAATGATTTGACATTTGTGAAAACATGGTGGACTTTGAGATTATTATGTTCAGTGAAATAAGTTAGGAGAAAGACAAATACTGTATGATTTCACTCATTTGTGGAATATAAAGAAAAAACAACCTTTTAGACTGACAACAGAATGGTGGCTACCAACATAGAGGATGCAGGGGAAGTAATGGATAAAAGGGACAGATTGGTGCATGGTAAATAGGCATTTGGTGGCAGACATGGAGAGAAAATGTAATCTTAGAACCTTTACAGCATTCTAAACAAATGTTACCCGACTTAAAAATAAGAACTAATGAATTCTTAGAATTGCAATTCCTGAAAACTAAAGGCTATGCACATTTTGATATGTGTACTATATTTAATATATGTTGCTATATTGTCTACCAGAAAGGTTGTACCAACAATAATATATGTGATTCTTATTTTTCTCATAACCTCATGGTAATTTAATGGGAAAAAATTTTTGGTCTTCTGTTAATCTGTAATATATAAAAATATTTTGTTATTTTAATTTGTATTTATTTGCCAGTGAAATAGATTATATTTTCATGCTCATTAATCTTTTTTCCTAATTTATTGAGTATGAACTTTGTCTATTTCATTTGTGTGTTCTTTTAATTACCTTAGAAAAGAAAAAAAACTAACTTTTTATATCACGTGGAACTAGTTTTTATATAGTACATTTTGATCAGTAATGACTTTTTTCCCCCCTTGATATTAGTTTCCTTACGCTATTCCTGTTGTTAGTTTATTATTTTATGTTATCATTTTTCCTTTGACAGTTCTGTTTTGAAACATGAAATATTTTACTGGTCTTAGTATAATGTTTTATATAATTTTGAATGTCTAAAATTCTAAGACATACACTCTGCATGTTTGGTTATTTCTGTTTAGAAATATTTGATTATCATGATACTCTTAATTACTACATTTATTGTAGTAATTCGTGGATAAAGAGCAAAACAATAGCTCAAATATTTGTACTTGCTGGGAGATATGGACTAAATTGTCTTTATATGTTATAGCCAAACCAGAACTTTTCAAGGAGTCATTTAAATTAATACCACAATTTACAGACTTACTTTAATTTTGAGGGCATCATATTAATTTCTGTTCCTATATCTTTCTGGTTTTTTGATTTCAATGAGTTGCTCATTTAGATAGCCTAATATTTTTATTTTATTTTTTTCCCTACATTTCTTTCCTTAAAGTCATTATGATTTTTAAAATATAACATACTTGTATGTTTTTGGTATTCAGTTTTTAAAAATTGTTGAATTGGTGAACAAATACTTTCATTTCTAATACACCTCTCATTTTCCAATAAATGGTATTTTTTAAATCAGCATTTTAAAACTTTAAGATAAGTTATATATAATATTACATTTTAATTTCTAAACCAATTAAGAAATGAAAAGTGGCTGCATAGAAAAGATAATATTGTTTTATTGTTCACTGAGTTATACTGTGTATTGAAATTGTAAATATTGCTTCATTAAATTTTTTTCCTCGTATATAAAACATGAAGATCAGACTTTCAAACAGTAAGAATTTTCATTAATATCTTCATTCACAGAAAAGAGTATATTCTATTTGATATTGACAATTTAAAAAACCTTGACTATTGCATATTACTATTTGATAACTTATAATCAGCTTTATTGGTTGCCTTACAAGAAATAGTGGTGGGAAATGGTGGGAAATGGGGACCACAATTGATGTCAAATATATGTTAATAAAGGAAAACGCAAAACAAAACAAATAGCAGTTAACTTACAAATTGATAATTGTAGGAATATTTTTAATAATCCACCTTGGATCATTTTAAAACAAAGTCATATATCTTTAACTTTATTAGAAATTTATATAAATATGTAGAGAGAATTAGAATGAATGTGGCAAAAGAAATATTCACCTATGTAGTTATTAACATTTAGCAAATTATTTCAATCAGAATATCTGTCACTAAAATAATTGAAATAAATAGAAAGCTGAAGTTAGAATAAGTGCTAACATGAAAGAAAATGGAAGAGTAAATGTTACATTCAGTCTCATTATTAAAGTAAATTTTATTATTTAAAGCAGTGGTCAGTGATCTTTTTAGAATGAGGGTCAATTTCAACATTATAAAGATTATAAATATGGGTTTATTTTCAATTATTTATTTTTGGAAATTATATATTTTGAGGTAGAAAATACTGTATCTTCAGTATGATTAAGCATCCTTTTATTTCATTTGTTACCCAAGAGATTCTTTCAGTTAGAATTTCACAACCTAAATAACAGCTAAAGTATATATAATATTATAATGGAACATTTGAATGAATTTTGTTCTTCCACAAAACATTTTCTCTTTACTTGACTCTTTTGGTTTTGTCTCAACTGTTTTTTCTAAGCTACTTAATGGTAAAATACAGTTTTACTTACTCTTAACATTGTATATTCATAACAAAGGATTTTATTGTAGTTGCTAATGAAAGTTTTTCTACAGACTTGCATCCATTGGGCCACTTAAAAATAACGTGAACTTTGTTACTCACCTTTTTGGGGTTGGTGGCAATTACACTAAAGATTTTTTTATTTTTATGAAAAATATTCACCATAACCACACTACTTTTTTTTTTTTTCTTATTTTTTGAGGCTGTCAGTAAAAACTCATAACCAACCAAGAAAACCAACTGACTGATTTCCCTACATCAAATGTAATCTATAGCCAAAGGAGTAGATAAGCATGAGGCTGTAGGGAACAGAGAAGTGCTGGGTTGAGGCATTTTCTCTCTGTGCCTATCCTTTCTCATCTCAAATGGAGGAGTGTTACAATTTTACTATAAATTCTAGATTGTGGAATCTGGTGGTATATCAAATTGTGATTAAAGCAATTAATATCTACAAATAAATGAAGATATTTTAATTTTTAAACTTTTCATAAGGTGTTTCACAGATGAGATCAAAATAATATGTATAATCAGCATAAATGCCAATATTAACAGCATTAAAAAAGCCTCTCTTATCTATAAATTGAGTCTTATAGTAGATTAATTATTTCCCACTTTATATCATAGATTGGTTAAGCCCTGTCATAAATCTGGACATGCTGTGACTCATTTGATTTACTTTTGAAGTAAGATTTCTTTAAGGTTTTCTTGGTAACCTTCTGATTGTGTTAATAACTACAAATAAGATAATTAATGTGGTTTTCACGGTGGACATACAGTAAATGTGATATAAATATTAATAATTAGTATTTTTAATATTTACAATGAAAAATATTTTCTGATTTACATTTCAGTACTGAGACACTTTTATTTTTTTGTTGTAGCAAGAGCATTATATCTAATATGGCCATGAACTGGCATACCAAATTATATATTCTTTTAGACATGTAGTATTTTTTTAACTAATACATATGAAGTTGGGAGTTTAGAGTATATATGGTAGAAATATAGATGTAGACAGTAGCACAATTGTATGTATCTCTTTTTCATTTTTCATACAGCATTACTAAATCTATGTGTTTGGTTTTAGTTTAGTTTCAGAAATGATCTAAGTATTTGGGAAGGTTTGGGACTATGTTCTGTTAGAGATTTCAGTGTTTATTTATGAGAGAAGAAAATACCACTTTTTGGAAGTGTAACTTTAGAAATTTGGCTTTGTAGTTTTCCTATGTAGAAATTTCCAGACAACATAGCAAAAATTTATAGTGCTTTTCTAGATGTAATTGTTGAACAATTATTGGAAGCGCTAGGAATGAAACAGTATTTTTCATAGAGTAGGCATTTAGTGACTGTTGGTTAAACTGAACACTATTTTACTTGATATGTAGTGCTATTCTCAAAATTAAGAAAAAAGCTAAAACATACATTTTAACTCATCTTAGACCAAACAAAGAGAACTGCTCTTCAAAATGTACTTTTGTATAACTTTCAGAAGTTAACAATTAAAAAAAAAGTAATTTTAAGTTAAAAACTTTTTGATAGTTGATTAAGTGAGTAATTTTCCTATACAGTCCTATAAATTCTGACATGGAAGGCTACCAGGTTCAGTCAAGCATTTTGCTTATTTTACATTCTGTCTTTATCATTTCAATATATTTGGAAAAGAATGATGGGAATGAAAGTAAACAGAGTAATTGCTTCTCATTTATTTCTGGTTTAAAGACACCATAGCTTCTCCAATGGGATACTAAAAAGGATGAGCTTGACTTATATGCTGAGTGTAGCTCAAATTCATCTTCAGTTGATTTTATTTACTAAGTAAAAGTGTTGATTGTTTTCAAGATTATTTGTAGCCATCTTACTTGGACTGTTCAGTATGCAATTGTAAACTTGATGGCAGGTTTCTTAAATATCTGTGTATTGTTGTTGTTGTTTATTTTTTTAAAGAGATATCCCAAAGTTGCAGATGGCTGGCTCAGCTCCAATTACCTCTTCAAGGTACTCTATGCTGGTGATGTCTCCCGCCACTGAGCTGCACGGGAGCATGGAATTGACTTACTGGGGAGGGCTGTATCAGTTAAGTGATCTTCTTTAGTACATTGCATGGGTTTTGCAAAGCTTTCTTTTTTGTTAATCCGGAGGGCACAGGCATATTTATGCATATTTTAATATTAAAATCTGTGTTGGAAACCCACAAAATAATCTGTTTGCTCTCTTTCTCCCTTGTGACCCCTCCAGATTTCTATTAACTTTTGTGATTTTAATCACTATTTTATTACTCAGGCATAGCTCTGTTATTTACATTTATTCTAACTTAATGATAGAAGACTTATTATTTTCTCTAATTTTTAAGTGCGGTGTAATAATAGTTGTATTACATTCAAACTGGGAGCTCCGGGAAGTTGTGTGACTTTTCAGAGCTACTCAGTAAAACTTCCATTGGTATCAGCAGTACTTGCTTTGCTGTTCTTAAACCATTAGTGGAGACATATTTCTTAGTTTCCTTTCTCCCATCTAGAATGCATGCCTTTATACACTTATGTCAAAAATATTTTACTGAATTTTGTTGTATACAAAACACTGCTAGGTTTCTGTAATAAAAGGTAGACTTTTATCATATCTTTAATTTGAAGTGAAATGCAGTCATTATTTTTAAAGATTATAGTAAGACAAAAGAAGTAGAAAACATCTTATTTCCTCAATTCTAATTTCACAAGTAATCATTTTAAACAATTTCTTTAGTTGTGTCCCTACAGGTAGACCTAACTACTGTTGAAACATAATATACTTTATTCCTCAGGGCTACACATTTATGTATAGCACTCTGTAAGGACTTCACCCTTTGTTTCTCTAGTTCAGCCTACTTATATTTAAGCATTATGTTAAAAAAAATGCTGATGGAAGAAAAAAGAAGAAAACTTTTGTATTCTTGAAAAGATGGTACAATTACTGGGATATAAAATCTTTTTAAGTCACTCAATTTTCAGGTTTTTGGTGAACCTGATTAGTTTAATTTTTTGTTTTAAGAGTTGACTAATATTTATTTTATAGTTACATACTTTAATTTGTCATAAGTTCCTTAAAAGTGAATAAGACATTGTCAGTAACAAAGGAAAATAATTATATTTTACAGATACATACTATAATTCATAATTAATAAATGAGGGTATCCTGTAAGTAATATACAGAGCTAAGAGAATAAGTTCAACTGAGTACCTAATCTAGGATTAGATTTCTTTTGATTCAGTTTAAATTTAAAATAAAATTTTTATTTATTTTTATACACATTTTACATTATTTTTCATTTTTGTACAGTGTATATTTCTTGTCCCTATTTGTTTTATGCTATTAATATGAGATTTTATTTAGAAAATTAGTCACAAAATAAATATGTACCTCAATAGTAGTGCTTTTTATAAAAGGAGAACACTGAATTTCTACAAAAATGGGACTTTGGTTAGCAAGTAGTGGAAAATAATAAACTGACTTTCGTAAATAAGTTGTGCTACTACAACATTTGAAGTATAACATTAAAACTATGTAAATATTCATATACTGACAACAATATATCCACAAGTAACTTATTGCCTTTAAGTATCTAAAGCTCTCTTAGGGTAGTTACAGAGTAGTTTATTAAAATTTGATGGGACTATCTTTTATTGCTTGTCTGATTGAGTAGTCCAAGGTAATAGTCTTTGATAATGTTATTTGAGTGATATATTGTAGCACAAACAGAACTTAAGTTTGTGAGATGTTTCTAATTTGCTATTTACATTGCTAAACACAATTACAAAGGGTGGAGAGAGGAAGTCACTTAATAGATTCATTTATATTTTATATTATCTAAAATGAGGTGTCATTAGCCACCACTTAGTAGAATATCACTTTAGAAAATTTAGTCCCTCTTCTTAGAAGATCTCATTCTGGCCATAAAATTAGATACAGACAAAGCACGAATATATTGCAGGATGTAACTAGAAGTCTAACTTAACAAATATAGGAGCATTTTGAGAATAACATTGATTCTCAGAGATAAAGGTCAATATTTTAGGTGCTGAAATTGAGGCAAATTAGTCAAAAAAACATAACATACATGGTTAGTAATAGGCAAACTTTTAAATACTTATTTTCTGTGTGAAAAATGAATTAGAGTTGGCCTGGTGAGGTGGGAATGTATTTTTAAAACACTTTGAAATTGGTAGAAAGCTAAAAAAGTCAACTGCTAAGAACACATATAATTAAAAACATGTCATACAGTCACAGTTATCAAGATCTTTAAAAGAAAATTTTGTTAGTTACAGCTTATCTTTTCTCTGGAATAAAATGTCTTCAAAATACAGACTGGTCAGTTTCATGCTGTGTGATTTGCTTCTGTGGTTTTTTTTTTTTTTTTAAAGAAGTGGAAATAATTAAGAGTTATTTATTTCTGTAGTTGTTTTTAAAGATATAATCAGCTTGTAGCTTTGTTTTTTCATTTTTTTGTTGGATACTAGTTACAGATTAAAAGACCACCTTTTATTAGTAGTTTTTCTGTGTTTAGTAAAAGTGACCTTAAATAATATCTCAAATAACCAATTGAACATTTCTATTAAATCACATCCTTTTCATAGATGTAGAAATTATTTAAATAAAATTTTACGATAGACAAACAATTTATTTGAGAATTTGTTTGAAGGTTCTTCTGTGTTTGTAAAGTTCAGTATCTTGGACTAAGAACTTCACTTTGGAAATGATGCACATGGTATAAAAAGGAAGGAAAAACCAATAAAGTCATCTTCACATTTAGTCTATTGGTTAATTTAAGACGCTATATAAGTCATTATACTATGTCATTCTGTTAGTTGTTTAGTTTCTCGGCTTGAAATGTAGGACGTCTTGTTATCTTTTGGGTGAAAGTCTTGTAGCTAGCATAACCTATCCATAGCAGAAGTCCTAAGAATTTAGTGTCAACTCCTTCTCTGTTTAACCTAAGTGTACTTTTTTAGTTTTTGTATAGATTTGTTTTCTTGTCTCCAGAATGAGATTTCATTATATTCTTTTGTTTTTTGACAGCTCTACTTTAAACTGTCTTGTAAATGGCTTGCCTCAGTCTGTGAAACCCAAAGGAAATTAGTTGAAACTAGAAATATTTGGGGGAGGCAAATACATGGGAAAAGATTTTAATTTTTTCCCTAGACTCTAAGCAAGTATGGGAAAAGCTTAACTTTGTATCTCATGACCACTTTGTGGTACAGAGGAGCTTGAGTCCCTTAAATGTTTGTATGATAATCGTAGTAATATTACAATATTATAATTGTTAACATGTATATTATATTATTTGCTAATTACTGCATGTATATTATCTAATCCTCAGTTTTATCAGGTAGGTTCTACCATTATTGTTAACTATAGAAGAAACTCAGATTTGTAAAGTGAAGTTATTTGCTTAAGATTGCATAATTAGAGTAATCTAAGTCAGTTTCATCCAACTCAAAAGCCTGTAATAGGTTTTTAAATTAAGGTTGCATTAATCTACAATACTGTAAGTGTTGGCATACATTTCAGGAGTATATTTTCTCACCTCAGTAACTACTTATATGTTAGCACACTGAACACCAAATATCCAGTTACCATCCACCAGTCAGCCCCACTACCCACTTTTTCCTCTCTCATAACCACCATTCTTTTGTCAGAGTCTAAGGGTTTTTTTTGTTGTTGTTTATATTTTATTTGTTCATTTGCAAAAGCCCATATTCTTAACCATCAACATTCCTGTCTCCTTCCAAATAACTTAACAAGTTGATGAAATGAAAATTACCTTAAAGACAAACTCCACTGAGGTACTCTACCACGAACTTTTTTAATTCAAAGAAGATAAGGGATAAAAGAAAGTGATGGGTAGAGATTGAAAGGGAGAGTATAAACATTCCTGTAGATATTTTTAAAGAGATGTGAAAATACATACATAGATATTGAATAAGAATTTGTAGATGCTTTTATAGTGTTATTTATATATATACTAAAGGTAAATATATTTTTCCAGAATTTTTAATATTTGTAGTTAGCATACAGACATCTTAATGCCAGATATCATTGCAACTGTTAGTATAAAGAGATGTATACATTCCAAATAAGATTACCTGTTTTATGCTAACTTACCAAAACATTTGTTTAATACGTACTTATTAAATGCTTACTATGATCGAAACACTCTGTCAAGTGCTGAAGGTTGATTCAAAGACAAATAAGAAATAATGCCTGCCTTAGTGATTTTACTATATAATATTTGAGACAGTCAAATATACAGAAAATTATAAGGATAAATAAGCACAGAGTGTTATATTAGCACATAAAGAGGGAATCAACCTACTGTACATATCACTTATGGTTCATGAGAAGAGGAGATCTTTCAGATGTCCTAAATTATAAGGATAAATACCTGTGGTATTTTGTAAGATTTCTGTTGGTTGATTAACCATAAGTATAATAGAAATATCACAAGGATCTTTTAAAAAAATACCAATACTGTAGCCCCTTCCCTAAAGATTCTCATTATTTATTTTGGAGGAAGCCCAGGCATGAATATTTCTCAAAAGAGCCCAGTTATTCTTATGGCTGTGTACTACTAAAATAACCATTTCAGGGAATTATCCTAAAATGTTTGCTGACAGAAACACCTATTGAGAGAATATACTACTGGGGAAAGGAAGAGTTGAGATAATTAGTTCAAAACAAAAAAGCATAGCTTTAAAAATATAAAAACAAATCTTTCTACATTAAGATTAAAACAACTTCCCTAGGTAAGACTAATTATGATAGACAGCTGTAGAAGATACTAAAATATCACTCATATCCTGTTTAAAAACAACAACAAAGAATAAGACAAAACTAAGCCAAGAAAACCCTAGAAATCTTACTGTAGAATTGAGGTTAAGTGGGAAGGTGGAGGAAAAGGAGCAAAGTGGGAAGGGGGCCAGTGGATTATGGTAGAGGACTATTAGAACTTTGGTAGTGGGTGAGGTGTGGTTACACATCTGAAGAAGCATGAACCTATCCCCTTAAATCATATACAATGTTGTAAACCAAAGTTATCTTGATTAAAGAAATAAGTTCAAAAAATTTTTTAAATACTGAGAACAAATGATCTGTGGACCTAATACTTGGGCCCTGCATATTTTTGTTAATATTGATGTCAGATACTCTGAGAACATATGTTCATGAACAGACATGTAATTGCCCACATCTGAAAAATTTAGAATGGTAAATGTACAAAGAAATTTCTATGGGTTGGGATGAGAAGGAAGCAGATGAATGATAAAATGGAACTTTGTGGCTTTATAGATGGGAGTGGTAGAAGATTATGAATAATCATTAAATGTTGTGTTCTGGATGATATAGTAGGGTAGACAACACGCTGATTCATTTCTTTTAAATACTCCTATACAGAAGAGGAAAAGCTTTTATTTTCCTTTTGTTTTTCTAAGTAGAGAAAACTTTGGAATTCAACTATTGACATTTAAACTAGTATTTGACCACAATGAGGCTATTCTATAGACTATATTCTGTAATATAATCTAACAGACTATATTAGAACAGATCGATACTAAGCTTCAAGAATTTTTTTAGTTTAGTCTCTTTTTATTTCATTTTGTTTTATTCTTAACACTATGACAAAGTTATATAGTTAGTTATTTAGCTACTTAAACTTACTACAGGACTAGACTTTACATTTTACACCAAGGCTAATACCCTTTCCACTAGAGCACACTATGTTGTCTTTTATTTTTTCAGAATTTTTGTGTTCTTGTTTTTTTTAATTTTCTAGTCTAGTTTTATTTTGTATTACAATTTGTCTCCTGAAGGTCAAGTAACCTGGTTTGGTTATGAAAGTCCTCGTAGCTTCTGGGACTATATCAGAGTGGCTTGCCGGAAAGTTTCACAGAATTGTATCTGCAGCATTGAAAATATGGAAAATGTCAGTTCCTCTCGAGCTAAGGTAAGATATAAATAATATGTATATTTAATCTAATTGTAAGTATTTTTGAGCCAAATGGGAAATTGTTCATTTTATGCTATATAAAATATTTGTTTTGCTTTCTTTGTTGGTATTAAACACTTGACCAAATTTAACATCTTTCAGAGACCTATTTCCATTCTTTTGTAAAATTTAATGTAGTTATTTTAGAAAGTTCTTGAATTTTTACTATTTCCTTATTAATAGCAGGATGGTAGAAAGCACAACAAAATGTTTCATATTTCATAAAGTTTCTACATTTTATGAATAATCTGTTGTACAGAATCCAGGGGGTCCAAAATGTCAAAAACTATTTTCAGTAAAATAAAGATATTATTTGCCTTTTGCCCTGTGTTGATATTTATCCTGCTACCCAGAAATAATTTTTGCTGCCTTAGCACGAATTAAAGCAGGGACATCAAACTTATACCAGTAGCCTTTAAGTTCTTTACTACCATATACTCAGTCAAAAAAAAAAAAAAACACACACACACACCAAAACAAAAACCCCATTTTCACTTACATTTTTAATATTCTGAGTGACAAAATAGAACATATGCATAAAGCAGTATATTGGAATATTGCCTCAAGGAAATATACACATATAGTTTGAGTTATGAGCTGAGCATGAAACTTGGTCCATGCAAGACTCTTTTTACTTGAAGAAAAGTCTACATTTGAATCATATGCAGTGTTATAAACCAACATTGCATCAATAAAAGAATAATAGAATAGAAAATAAAATGTACACAGTGTATGTTTTTAGACGTAAGCATTTGGTAGACATTTCTTGAATAAAAATGAACAGAGTAAGCCTGTTACTTTAAGGACAAGAGCTGACAGTATTTGTTGTCAATAGTAAAATAAAAGCTTGTCAGTAAAAATTAGAAATTTGGAAAACTTTTATTCACCATCTTAAATTTGATAGCTTCTCAGTAGTAAACACTTTTCTGATAACATTGATGGCAAAGGTAACAAATGCAATTTTTACTAGTTAATGAAGTATGTCAACATTTGGTAGACCTGCATAAATTGTTTTCCAAATGACTGTTACATGGGATTACAAAATCATGTGTGGTTAAAAGATCTATTTAAATAGAATATATACTGATGAATTTAATGTAAGTAAGGTAGTGTGGAAAGTTATAGATTCCATGTTCAAACTAACTTTAAAAAGTTTTCACTTACTGAATTTTGATGTAAAATCATACTATTCAAAGTTATCTAAAAAGACTATTAAAAGACTCACTTTTCCAATGGTATAGTTGTGTGAGACAACATTTTCTTCATATATTTTAATCAAAAAACACATTGTAACAGATGACATGTAGAAGCAGCTCTATAATTCCCTTTTACCTAAGTCATTTAAAAAATTGAAATATATAAAAACAGAGCCACTTTCACTATTATTTTTGTTCAGAAAAAATACTTTCATAAAAATATTAACATAATGGATTACTTTCATTTTCAATAACCTAATATTTTTTAAGTTTCCTGTTTTGAATTATACAATAGTAAATACTGATAAATATAACCTATATGAAATCTTTTTGGGTGTTCTCACTAATATTTAAGATTGTAAAAAGTCTAAGCTGCTGATAATAAGCTATATCAGCTTTTTTTTTTTTATTGGATTGCCATAGTAGCTTTCCTTAACATTTTTTTGACACAGAAAAAAAAGAGAATTATAGGATGAAATGTAAGTTGAATACAAAGATTACAAATGGATATGTATAGTTTAAGAACAAGACGTCATTCATTATTTAACAATTATGTTTATAAGTTAATATATAGTAAAAATATAGCAGTCATATTTCAGAAGTGTAGTTTCTAAGTTTATTATTCCTGGACTCATTTTTATTTCGGATTTCTTTCTTTTGGAAGATTTTTTTTGGTAAAATAGAAAAATATATGTCAGCATGTAACAAAAATAATTTGTAAAACATCACTAGATCGCTTAGTTTTAAAAGATGCTATTTATAAAATTTAAGTTTATTGGCAATAGTTAAAAATGTAGCTAAGGCATACCAAATTTCATAAAATAGAAAAGTACATATAAAGTTGATAGCTATGATTTTTGACACCTTTTGAAGACTGTGAGAGGCAGAGGTTATTCACAAGAGATCCCAAATACTAGAATTTACAATAATATGTAATATTGCAGAGAGACTGCTTTAATGACCACTTTCTATTATGACTCATAAAATTTTATCTCCTCTTTTTGCCACCACTTAACATTTCCTTCCCCAACTCTATTTTACACTCTACTCATTTTAAATACTAACTTCATATGAATTTTTATAAAATACTGTTTTCCTAACATTGTTCCTTTTCTCCACTTCTCATGGGTGACTCCAGTGCCTAGTAGCTGAGTTACTTTAGTTCCATACTTTTTATCCACATATTCAACAAATGTTTATATTGAATGTGTAAATACTGAGGATACAGTCATAATGGTGAAAAAGATGACCAAGAGATAAATGTTACGTATTACTTTTTATTAATGCAGCAAACAAATCTATAATCTCAGAAATTGAAACTAAGAGGTTACAAAAGTAGTAGAAGAGGGAACACGATTTTTAGATTGGATGGTTAGGGATGCCTTTTATGACAAAACGTTTGAACCAGGATGTGACTAACGGGAATTGTGCTGTACAAATCTTGACCAAGGTATAGAATAGGAGATATAGTCATGATGAAACGTTTGTGTTTCATTCTCAGTGTGATGGGAGTTACTCAAGGGTTTCTTTATATTTATTTATTTTGAAGCAGTAGAGTACTGTGATTTGATTTACATTTTTTAAAAGACCAACTGGTTACAGAATGAAGCATAGAAGGGAGGGATAGCAACAGTCAGTGATAACAGAGTACCTTGTATCAAGGAGATCTTCTGCCAAGAAGAATAGTAAAGTTATGTAAAATTCACAAAACAAAATTAAGGCATAAAAGAACAGCCAAGGCATGAGAATTGAATGACCACAATCTTGGAGAGAAGGATAGTACAGGAGGTGTATCCCATATCATCTTGGCTTTTAGTCTAAGAACATTGTCTGTTTATATTATGGTTATAGAAGCTAATCAGAAAGTGCTGTGGATGGTAGAAGATGATCGTTTCTCTTTTAAAGAGAAAGAAGTTGGACTATGGACCTGCTAGTGAAATCAGGACTTAATCAAAAGGAGAGAACTACAGACAAATGTGCCTGAAGTTATACATGCAGTTTTCCTCTGATAAGTGTGCCAGTTCATGATCACTTGAAGTACAGAACAAGTCTCACAAACCAAGCTAAAAGCAGCAAATAGGAGACCAAACAAACTGATCAAAGATTTTTAGTCTTGTGCTAGAGGTTAGAGAATTGGAGGGGCCCTATAAACACTTTTACAGACTTTTATCTGTGACCTCATAAAGGCTACACCTTGGGAGTAAGGGAAATTCTAATGAGGGCCAACTGATAAAAGACCTAAAAATGGTGCACCTAAATGGTGCAGGGTAATTTTCAAATCCATCATCTGCCTGCCAGAAGAAAAGTAAGTCTGCTCTAAAGAAAGGTAGTTAGAGCAGATAGTAAGAAGGTATTAGAGTTGCTACAGATTTTCTTATACAGTGTTTAGTATTCAATCAAAAATAGGCATACTAAAAAAAAGCAAGATCAAATGACTGCAACTAACAGATATAATAAAGTTATTGAAACAGACCTAAGGGAGATGCAGAAAATGGACTTCTTAGTAGTTATATTAAGTGCAAGAAAATAAAAATCAACTTTAATAATAGAGAACTGGAGTAAATAAGATAATCAAGTGAGGTAGAGGTAAAACTTGGTGGACTAACTCTGTTGACAAGCCTCTTCTTCAAGTACAATTTTTAAAAAGTCCATCATTCTCATTTGTATTTCACTAGCTTATCACCAGCTTCACTGAATTGATATATGCATGTTTTCTCCCAGAGATGAGTGCTTTGTTACTTGTTAAGGTTTGGACCTTGGACACAGCACTGGCCATTCATGGTAGAGGATCATATTTGAGGAGGGCATTCTCTCTAGTGTGTTCAGATTGGCACCAGGGACTTCTGTAGTGAGTGTGGAATAATACATTGTTTCCTCACTGAGCCCTGGGTCAGATTGATTAGCTCCAGAGCATTGCTCTGGTTCTAGTGTAAACAACCATTAGGGCACCATCCATCCAACCCTTTAATGAGAAATTTTTCATGAGGCTGGGAAGAAATAGACTACAAACCTTAGAGTCTTGCAATCATGAGACAGGCATCTGTGAAACAGACATGTCTGGTCACTAAGAGAGAGGGAAGCAGTAGAACATACTTCTCAGCACCTGCTGTTTTTCTCCATTGGAGCCTGTAAACACTTCAGTCATCTGCGTTACTCCTCAGACTCTCCACTTCCCTTCTCACCACCTTGATAAACAGACTCCAAAAATAGAGCCACAGTACCACCTTCTGGTAGAAAAGTAACTCCCATGCAAAAGAAGGGAATCCAGGGAACTCAACATGGAAGACAATAATGGAGTTTAGGCATTATGATTCAGAATTGGATTTGCTGCAGAGAATTCAAATAAGCAGTCTTGAAGAAGGTGAACACAGAAAGGCAGATTTAGGACTTCAGAAAAGATATCAATATCACAAACCCACAACTCGGTGTTAATTAAAAGCTTTCCTCTCAGATCAGATTCAGGGGTGTCCACTTTCACCACCATGACTATTCAGCATAGTGTTGGGAAGAGTAACTGGGCAAGAGAAAGATAAAATAGAAATCCAGATTGAGAAAGAAGTAAAACTATCACTATTTACCAGTGACATGATAACATACATAGAAAACCTTAAAGACGCCATTAAAACTATTAGAAACAATAAGCCAGTACAGTGAAGTGGCAGGCTACACAATCCGTATATAAAAATCTGTTGCATTCCTATATGAAGAAAACAAGAAAAGCATAAAATTAAGAAAAGAATCTCATTCATTACAAAAAGAAATATCTAGAAGTAAACTTTTTTTTAAAAGTAAAAATTACAACACTATATGCAAGAGGCAAAATGTTTCACATCATGGATTTTCTTCTAACTCCTTGGAATTTCTTTGTCAAAAAGAGAGACTAGACAAGAAAGGCAGGCAACTGAAATAAGGAGGGGGGAAATCCTAAGATCATCTTCACAAGAGGGGCACAAGTGGCTGTTAGTTGTAAGCAGATTTCTAGTCAGTGGAAGCCTAGAGTTCTACTCCTGGATTCACTAGCTACTGCAGGCTTTAGCCATCCCATCACACAGGTACAGCAGCACTTTCTTTTTTCTTTTTTTTTAAAGATTAATTTATGCATACAGGAGTTGGAATACAGGCCAGAGTCACGGGATATGAGAAGATTAACCAGAGACAGAATGGGGAGCAGAACAGGCAGATGGACTGAAATACACTAAGGGGAGCTGCAGGGAGACAGGAAAGGTCTGCTGCGCCTTGTGGGCCCCCTCACTGTCTGGGGATCGAACTCGCTGCTGTGCCTGCAGATGTTTCACAGTGTGGTGCTCAACCCTCTGTGCCACCAGGGAAACCCCCAGCAGCACTTTCTGGCAGTTGCCTTTGGTATCTTGCTGGAGATAGGTATAGAGGAACTTGCTGTAATTTTTATTGACTTCAGACCTGATTTTCAACATGTCCAATTCACTGTGGGAACAATGATTCTAATCAGGACTTTATCATGAGGTACCTTGCTTTAAAGGCAAAAAACTGGGGCTTGTTAATATAGTGGGCCTCCTTCCCGATGCACTCATTCATGTCATAAGAGCTGTAGTTCTTGTTCTTGTACTTTTCAAATACTTTTTGGAAGTGACATGTACCCTGCTTGAACATGATGCTGATCCACTTGAGGACATTGGTTTATTTCCTTTTTTTTTTTTTTTTTGCAAAAGAAATATCCCATCTTTATTTAAACAAAAACTATAGATTACTTAATATGTTTGATTAAAGAAGTGCAAACCCAATCTGGAGAAAAGTGCAATTCATTTAATGCATAAAAAGAAAACAAAAGAATTATGTATATATGCATGCACACACATGTGCACACACAATAATGAATTAAATTTCAATTACTAAGTGTTGCTATTCTTTCAAATTATTCTAAATTTAATGCAACCAACCCCAATAAAATATCAGCAGGAGTTTTAAGGAACTAAGAAAGCTGACACCAACTTAGGTAAGGAAAAACTAAGGATGAAGAATAGTCATAGCAAGACAAGTATTTGAAATCAGGTGTCAAAGAATATACTCTAAAGGAAAAGGGTGGGTAAATTTTCACTACATAAAATTAAAACCAAAATGAATGACAAACCATAGACCAGAAGCCATTTTCAATAACTAACAAAATTAAAACTAATCAACATTCATACAATCTTCCCTCAGAGAAAAAAATTCAATCAATCAAATGAGAAAAACGACCAAGTAAAATATAGACAAATTGACATTAATATGTAATTTCCTTAGAAATAATTCTACATTGTCAATATTTAGTTGTGGTTGGTTAAATAATTCACTTACCCCTGAAGATTTACTTATGAGTAAAGAGAGGATCAGAGAGTAACACAGGTTGTTTACCTTTATGTTTTCATATCATAAAATAAATTGAATTTTGCAAGGTGAAATTTTAAAATTTTATAAAACTGGGTGTGTAGTAAATAAAAATTTGTTATGGTCTTCCTTACATTAGCAAACATATATAAATTGTTTCACCATTTGAAATCAAAGCAAAACTCATCCTCTCTCATTTTTTGTACTAAATTTTAATTACGTTTTTCCCTTTAATTTATATATATTCAACATCAATTGTAATCCCCATGTATTCCCCATCACTATATCATCAGTGCACCATCACCTCAGTCCCCAGTGCCCCAATCTTCCCTCAACCCTCTCTTCCCCCCTCCCCGGACAATTTCCTTTTCACTCTGACATCATAGAGATCCCAGACATCTTGATCAATCAGCTCATAATCATTGACAGAGCCCTGGTTTGCCCTTCTACCCTTTGTGAGGGCAACCAACAGCTTGAGGAAATTACGGTAAGTGTCAGAAATAATGTCTTTAGAAGATATAGATAGGCAGAGGAATACCTGAAAGTAAACTAACAATAAAGGTAAAAGACCAGTACAATGAAAACTATAACACATTGGTAAAAGAAATAGAAGATAACAAAAAATGGCAAGATATTCCCTGCTCAGAGATTGGAAGAATTAATCTTGTTAAAATGGCTACTGTACCCAAAGAAAATACAGAATCAATGAAATCCCTATCAAAGTTTCAATGGCATTCTTCAGTAGCTACAGAACAGTATTAACTGAAATTCACGTAGAAGCACAAAGGACCTCCAAATAACCAAACCAATGCTGACAAAAAGAAAGAGGAACTGTGGCAGTATCACACCCCAGACTGCAGACTCCATTACAAAGACACAGTAATAAAGGAGTGTGGTACTGAAATAAAGATAGACACACAGGTCAATGGAATAGAGTTGAGAACCCAGAAATAAACCCACAATTTTATGGACAGTTAATCTACGACAGAACCCAAGAGTGCACATTGGAGAAAAGAAAGTCTCTTTAAGATATGATGGTGGTAACACTGGGCAGCCACATGAAAAAGGATGAAACTAGACCACTATCTCATACTATACACAAAAATTAGGGTTTTTTTGGTTTTTTTTTTTTTGTTTTTTTTTTAGCTAAAAATGGAATAAGACTTGGATGTAAGACCTGGAACCACAGAAAACATAAGCAAAACATACATGGCATAGGCTTTAGTAATATTTTTGTGGATTCATCTCCAAAAGTAGGGGAAACAAGCAGAAATAAATAGGAAGAAATTGTCCTCAAAACAAAAAGAGGCCCTCTGAATGGGAAAAAGCATTTGCACATCCTGCATCTGACAACGGGCACATATCCAAGATCTATAAAGAACCCATACAACTCAACAAAAAGTAAACAACTCAGTCACTAATGAGCAAAAGACCTAAATAGGCAGTTCTAGAAAGTGTCAGCAAGTACAGGAAAAATGTGTATCATTTATTATCAGGGAAATGCAAATCAGGACCAGAATGAGATACCACCTTACACCTGTAACAATGACTCATCTTAAGAAAATCAGAAATAACAAGTGATAGGGTATAGAGGAAAAGGGACTTTCATATGCTGTTGGTAGGAATGTAGATTGGTCCAGTGCCTATGGGAAGCAGTAAGAAGATTTCGTATAATGATAAAAATAGAAAAAATAGATTTACAATATGATCCAGTAGTTCTACTACTAGGCATCAACCGGAAGAATACAAAAACACTAATCTGAAGGTACATAGGAACTCCTATTTTCATTGCGGCACTATTTACAATAGCCAAGCTATGGGAACTCAAGTGTCCCCCAAAATAAATGGATTAAGAAGATGTGGTACATATGCACAATGGAATAATATTTTCCTATAAAAAAGATGAGCTCTTGCCATTTGTGACATGAATAAAAGTGGAGGGCATTATTTTAAGCAAAAATAATTCAGAAGGTAAAAGACTACTGATAATTTCTCTCATGCGAAATATAAGTAAGCAAAGCAAAAGAACTGACGAAACTAAACCAAAATGAACAACAAACCCACGAAATCTGACTGTAAAGTTGAGGTTACCAGGTGGGATATAAGAAATAAAGAGGGGGAGGAACCTATTGGACTGTGCTGGACAATTATCAGTGCTTTGGTAGTGGGTGTGGTGTGGTAACATGCATCTGAAAAAATGTAAGTAAACTTGCACCTCTGAATCACAAACAGTCTTTTAAGCCATTTTTTACTTCAATAGAAAGTGATACAAAAAGAAAAAAACTAGTTAGGTTCCCATCAGACTTCTCAGCAGAAGCTCTATAGACTAGAAATGGAATGACACATTCACAATTTTGAAAGGTAAAAACTGCCTGCCACAAATATGCTATCTCCCCAAATTATTCAAGAATGGTGGAGAAATAAGGGCTTTCCCAGACAAACAAAACCTAATGTAGCTTAGTACCACTAAATTTGCCCTACAAAAATGCTGAAAAAAATTTTTGTACAGGAAAAGAAAAAAAAAAGACCTCAAACAAGGTGATAAACACAGAAACAGAAACTTAAGAACAATATAAGACAATAAAACATTAAATGAGAGGAAGAAAAATAGAGCCTGCATGTTCACAACATGATGATCCATACCAGCACAAATAAGTATATATAAAGACGTACATAGCAATCTAAGCCCACATAAATAAGTAAAGTCTCAAATAAACTACATTTACATATGAAGGAACTAGAAAGAGGACAAATGAAATAAAAAATAAGTAGAAGGGAAGGAAATAAAAAACAGTGGAAATAAGCAAAATAGGAACCAAAAGATTATACAAAGGATCAGTGAAACCAGGAACTGATTCCTGGAAAAGATAAACAAAACTCGTGGCTGAAGCTAATACTGAAAGACTTATATTCCCCTATATTCATAGCAACAGTATTCACAATAGCCAAGACATGTAATCCAAAACCAAATGCCCATCAACAAATGATTGGATAAAGAAATTGTGGTATATAAACTCAAATAAGTCTACTCAGCTATGAACGAAATGACATAGTGCCCTTTGAAACAAAATTAATGGATGTTATAAGTTAAGTCAGAAAGTCAAAGATAGTTACTGAATGGTTCCACTCATTTATGGAGTGTAAATAACTGAAGAAAAACTTCAGCAAAAATAGCACTTAACATTGTGAAAATAATAAAATGGGAAAAAATTACACTAGAAGAAAATCACAGAGTAAAAAATTGGTGGTTTTAAAAAGATTAATACAATTAATCGCTAAGCTTCTAGGAAAACTATCCAAGAAGGGAAAAAAGAGATAAATTACCAGTATTAGGAATAAAGGAGTGGTCAACCTCATAGACCTTATGACATTTAAAATTCTAAAAGAGATTATGAATAACCTGATAACTATAAATTTGAAAATTTAGATATAAGTGGCAAATTCTTTGAAGAGTATCAGAAAACTAACAAGAGAAAGGAAGAAAACATGTAACTATTCTGACTTCTACTAAAGAAATTATTGTGTAAAATCTTCCTCTTCCAAGCCCATTTTTTTAATTGGGTTTTTCTTGAGCATTTATAAGCACTCTTTGTGTCTTAAGAATGAGGGTTTATAGATACATAATTCAAATAGTTTTGTCTACTTGGTGGTTTGTCTTTTCACTCTCTTAAATGACTTTAGTTGATTCCCTGAAACATAAGAGAAGGTGGTGTGTATGGGTATTAATTCAATGAGATTGGTTGGTTTGGTGATGAGAAGATACATTTCCTGACTTAGTTATTTCTATATTTATTTCCTCATACATAAGGTAATGATGGTGGTACAATCTAACTCCCACAACTCTTGGAAGGATTAACTATATTGCATTATAAAGCTCTTAAAACTGAGTTGTGTATATGTGTGTGTTTGTCAGTTTCATTATATAAATGCAATTAATATATACATATATTAATATGTATATCATAATGATAATGTATATTAACTTCATTCTTTATAAATATTGAGAATTATTGTTGACTTTTCCCCCCAAAAGCCTTCAGTGATTCATCATTATCTAGCTGATAGAGTCTAAAATTTTAAATCTAGGTTGCGGGTTCCTTCTTTATGGACCCAGAAGACTTTATAAGGCTTGTTTGTGTTTTGCTCTAATATCAGTTCTTTTGTTGAAAGAAAAGAATCTCTTAAAATTAGAACAATTTATTATCACAATCTAGTGAAAAATTCCACAAACATCCAAGGACAGGAAACTAGGTTCAGCCCAGTTTTGTATGGATTGAAATTAATAAATCCAGAAACAGGGCTTTCTCCACATCCTTATCTAGCAATAGCACTGTCTCCTTTGTTTAACTTTTTGGAGAGCAGTTTTCTCTGCTTTTGTATTGGTGAAATTGTAGCCTTTTGATTCAAAACCCCACTATTTGTATCTGAATTTTTTATTTATTTTTTGTATCTGAATTTTTTAAATTATATGTTAAGAGAGAATTTGTAGATTGCTAGCCAATGACTTACTTTTTCTGTTCTAATCAGGTAACTGTAGGTTCCCTTAAACTTACTAAGAAGGACCTATGAACTAATAGGTACTGGGCAAGCTGAAAGGGAAAGTTGAGCTTGGTAGGCAAACTTGGCTGGCATACTAACTATACCCATATCATTCCTACATTTCCCAACAATATTGCTGCTTATAGCCTTTCATTATATTTTTATATTCTTTTATTCTAAACAAAGAATCCACAAAAAATGCTTTGAATTATTTGGAAAAAAAATTAACTCACTAGTCCCAACCTGAATATCACCCTTTTTCAAAAGTAAAATTTGATTATTCATATTTAATAATGTCTGTTTCTGTGATTTTGTGCTAGAATATTCATGTTGGGGCATTTTTCTTGTTTTTTTTTTTTTTCTGATTTAAATATTCAGTAGTAGTTTTTAGTATTCCCTGGGGTTGACTCACTGTTTGCATGCCTGACAAGTAATGAAATTTCGGGTTCATTATTAATTGCATAAACTACCATCTGGAACAATAGGTAGGAAATTATTTTACACAGTGATGTGATATAATTATTTTTATTAACAAGAATAAAATCTGTTCCTTATGTTTTATGAAAGAACACAATTTTAATTAGCATGTTTTCAGTGTTGAAGTAGAGAGTTACAACTTAAATTACATTATATGATTCAAAAGTTTTCTCTAGCACAAGTAGTTGTCTTTCCAGAAGATGGAAAGTTAATCTGACATTCTGTATCCTGTATCTTCAGAGAAACAAAATTTGTAATATATATAATTAAATTTGCCTATTTTTATACACTTACATATTTTCTTAATCTTTATTGTGTATTTGGGTGTGTTGTTATTTATATATTGAAATGCTTTTGATTTTTGATGGCACAGTGGGAAAAATATTTTTAACTTACATTTTTTTTTCATATTTGATTCTTTCTCTTTCCTTTTAGGGTAGAGCCTGGATCAGAGTAGCACTCATGGAAAAACATTTATCTGAATACATCTCTACAGCTTTGAGAGACTTCAAAACAACCAGGTTTAAAAGTCCTTTATCTTCAAATATATATGTGAAAGAGTCCTCTAAAATTTTAAAATAAGAATAAAATCAGGCATCATTTCATTTCCAAAATCCTCAGCTATTTTATTTTACTTTTTTTTTAAAGATTTATTCATTTATGCATACAAGAGCTGGGATACAGGCCAGAGTCCAGGGAGGTGAGAGGATTCACCAGAGAATAGTGGGGAGCAGAACAGGCAGACCCACCAAAGCACACTGCTGAGGGGAGCAGTGGCAGAGGCAGGAGAGGTCTGCTATGCCATATGGGTCCCTTCCCTAGCTGGCAGCAGGGATCGAACTGGTGCTACAGTGGCTGCAGTTTGCTTCATAGTGCATTGCCTAACTCACTGTGCCACCAGGGAGGCTCCTCACCTATTTTATTTCCCCCTTCTTTTGTACTGATCAGATAAACCCCCGTTTTTCAGGAAAATATAGTTTGTCAACTAAATGTGCATCTCCCTTTGTTTATCTTTTCAGGCTTGATATTATGCCTAGAATCTTACATTTCTGAATTATTTCTAGTTTTTTTCTCTTTGAACACTTAAAATCTCATTCTCTTCACAGATTTTTTGGCCAATTTGAAGAAAAACCTAACTATGAAATTTCTGTGGTATTCCTTTTCTTCCCACATTACATTTCTTTCTTTGCTTATAAAGACTCTAAATGAATCATTAATTTCTTTAATTCCTATGTATATATAACTACATTATAGTTGTATATAAATTAATGATTGCGCTATTGGGCAGTCTATACCAATGTTGTTTTTCTTGGGTTTTATAGTAGACTTAAGAGGTGATACACTGGCCCATATGAAAAATAGGACTTCATTTATTTTTTTTATGTTGTTAAAAAAAAATGCTTGTATTAAGACAGCAGTCACTTCTATATTAAGTTGTGGTCTACTGAGCAGTTTTTGTAGTTTTTTTTAAACCATGTTTCTCTCATATCAAAAGTATTTTTAAATTTAAGTATTCGATAATGTCAATGCTTTAGACATATATTGTACAACACAATAGCCATATGCCACTATGTAAATTAAAATTAATAATGATTAAATTACTAACTCAGTTTTTAGTCATTGTGTCACATTTCAGGTGTTCATTTACCATGTATGACTAATGGCTACCAAATTGTACAGCATAGATGTAAAACATTTCTTCAATAGAGAAAATTCTGTAATGCCTCATATAGCACTGCTTCCTATAATTCTAAATTGGTCTACTTACTGCTACCTCAGCTATATTTCTGAAAGAGAGGAGAGAGTGACAACGATACACCAGTTTTGAGGAGGAAAATTAGGAATATACATATGTATAAAGATATCTTGAATATTTATTTCTAAATCCTGATAAAGTACTTGCCATTTTGTATTTTGAGGAAATTTGGGCATTTTACTAGTTAATTAACTGGTACAAATTATGTCTTTCCTTAGGTGTCTCTGTGCTTTTAGGTAATAAAATAGTAAGTCTTTCATTTGGTGAGTACAATATAATCATGTTTATAAATTTAGCTAGGATAAGAAAGTTCTTAACTAAAAAAGTATCTGTTTTACTTTTTATTTATTGAATTCTTTTATTGATTTATATTTATTGGATTATCTTAAAGTAACATGATAATGTAATATACTTTTGGATTATTTTTGTAGATGAAGAATGAAATAATGACAGGCTTTTTTACATCAGTTTGAGTTTGCAGTGAACTTTATGAAATGAAATGTATTTAATTTCATTTCATTTCACTTATCATCATTTAATAAAGTTTAATTATGAAAGGTACTATGAATTGAAGCTACTAAGATTTTGAAAATAAAAAGTGTCAGAATCTCATAGCTTAAACCTAAAAATCCTAAATAAAAAAATCAACTAGTTTTCACAAAAATCATCTCCTATGTAATAACAAGATTGCATTGTAATTATGATAGTCTTTTCTAAATAGAAATTAAAGCATTAATGATGTCTAAATTGCTAGTCTTCCTTTTTAATTAGGTGATTGGGTGGGATAATATACTTACAAATACGTAATGTTTATGTATTTACATGTGAATATAGTGGTTCTGTGATTCCCAAGACAGAAGCAATTATTTCAGAATTCTTATCATAAAGATTAACTTAAAATACATTTGTGCAAAGACAAGAAAGTTTCTCACTTTAAATATGATTTATATTTTCCCAAAAATGAAATCTAGAAACTTTTTAATGATAAGTAGATTTGATGGCAACCTTTCAGCCAAAACATATATATTTGGAAAATAAGGTTTTTAAAATACTGGCAGACTGTTAGAAAGAATAGTTATACCTTACCTTATGTCTGGATGTTCCCTGACTTAAGTAATTGTAGAACAATGAAAAGTTATCTCTACTTCTAAGGAATCTTGAAAGAATCTGAATCAAGTGATTTCTTCTTGTTCTACCCTTCACAGATAAAGATGAAAAGACATCCTCTTATCATGGTAATACAAGTGTTAACTTCAATACAGAAGGAGAAACAACATTAACTAAGATGGGGAACTTTGAAAAGTATTAATCAGTGAAAATCCAAGGATAAGATTGGGTAGAGAATGTGTGGGGAAGAGAATATATTAACTTTTCTTGAAGTACATGATGATGGCGCCAGAGTTTATGAGAAATTCATGTATTCTTTTTGCTAAGGTAAAGGAAGTCTTGGTGAACAATTGAAAAAAAGCCCTTGAAGAATTTAATGGTTTAGCAGTTGAAGTATTAATGGGAAATAACTAGAGTTGGGAAGTTTGGTAGAAACAATTGGAATCCAAGCTTGAAAAAAACAAGTGGGGAATTGTTTGGGTAGGGTACTGGGAAGATCTAGAAACAGAAAGTAAGGAAGAACTAAATTTGCTTAAAGTTTTAATTTTCTCCTAACAACAGAGTAAAAGATAAATTAGAAAATATAAGCAAAAGATTTCCAAAGGAACTGTAACATAAGAAATGTTAATTGTCTTGATATTAGAGTAGGAGTAGGAGGGTTAAAATATAAAGTAAAACTTCAAAAATTACTAAACTGTCACAGCTTGAAAAAAATGAGTTGATAAAAGATTTTTTTTCAATTATAGGAAGGTAGATAGAATATGACAAATTAACATTCTTTCAAGAACGAGGAAAGACTTTTAGTGTCTGAATCTGTCTGGAAGCTTTACACTATGAAGATAAAAAAATAAACATTTTTAAAAGGTGCTGATGGACTGTTGCTTCAGAGCATAATAAAAATTAACACAAAATTGATCAGATTTAAATGGAAAATTCACAGAGAATAAATCTTTATGACTATATAGTAATCAGTAGTTTTCTAGATATGATACTGAATACATAAGCAACAAAAGAAAATAGATAAACTGGATAGTCAGAATTAAAAACTTAGTGCTTTGAAGAATGCCACCAAGAAAGTAAAAAAAGACCCACTGAATAAAAGGGAATAAATTGCATAGATTGTATATAATAAGGGATTGTGTCTGCTATACACATATACACAAACAGTATAGTAGATATATTAGATATCTACCACATAATAGATATATAGTATGTAGTATAGTATAGTATCTAGTATAGATATAGTAGTTATAGTAGCTATATTTTTATATTATATGTGGGAACTCTTGCAACTCAATAATTTTAAAAAAAACATTTTTAATGGGCAACTAATCTGAATAGACATTTTTCCAAAGAAGATATTCAGATGACCAGCAAACATATGAAAAATGCTCAACATCGTTAAGCATCAGGGAAATTCAAATGAAAACCACAAAGAGATACCACTGCATACCCATTATGATGACTACATTTGATAGACTCTCTAATAACAAGCTGGCAAGGATCTGAAAAAATTGGAATCCTCATGCATTCATGATATGAAAGTAAAATAATAAAACAATTTGAAAATCAGTCTTTTAGTTTCTCCAAAGATTAATATGACTTTTAGTTATAGAGATATAGATACAGAGATATAGATAAAATCTCTAAGAAAACAAATTATGTTCACAAAATGTGTTCTCAAATATTCATAACAGCATTATTCATGGCAGCCAAAAAGTGGAAACCACCCAATTGTCCATTTGGGTGATGAATAAGTAAACAAAACATGTATTCCAGATGGTGGAATGTTACTCAGCTGTATGAAATGAATGAAATTATTCTTCTGCCCCTTCTAGTTTTTGTTTGTATGATGGTATGCCCTTTCATAAAGTTACAGTTGAGGAAACTGCAGAGCTTACCATGGTCAATGAAAAGTCAAAAGGAGTTAAGACTAAAACCAACAATCTTATTAACTTGAAGGTGATTGGGCTGGATGTTACTGTGGTGAAATCTAAGTTTAAGAGCAGTATACCACTTAGTAAACTAATGAAAATCTATTGTGAATGACAGTTCCAATTTAAGGGTAGTGAGTCAACAAAACAGACACTTCTTAAACAGTTGTAAATGAAGAATGATGTTTATAGTTAATGATGTTTATAGCAGCAAGCAGAAATTATCTACTAGAGAGGGAACATGCTACTTTGTTCTAGAATTGTTCCTAGAGACCAAGAATACATTCTCAATTAGAAAAATAATGATTTGACTTCACTACATCTTAACTGCTATAGTATAGTTTTCTTTCATTCCTTTATTACACACAAATCCACTGGTGTATGTACAGAAGCATATTGCCTTTTTTAAATTAAGTATCCAGTGGTATAATTTGATAAATGGATGTGGAATGGGGAAAAATAACTGCTACCTCCTCCTTTGGCAGTATGATCAATTTGATTCTTTCTATTGTAATAAGTTATTTTGTTTTCATATTCCAAAAAAAGACAAGATAAAAATATTTGTGTATCTTATTCGGTTAGGAAATTTAATATTTTTTCATTTATCATTGAAAAACCAAAGATGATTTTATATTTTTGTGCAAAGCCAACCAATTACATGAAATGTTCAGAATAAATCTGGACAAACAGAAAGTAGATCAGTGATTGTGGGTAGGGTGGAGAGGGACAGGTTTGAAGGAAAAGGGGATGTGAATACTTGGTATCTATTTGGGGGTAACAAAGATGTTGCAACTGATTATATTTTTGCATCTCTGAATACATTAAAACCATTGAAATGTACTTAAAATCATGAACTCTGTGGTATGGTATGTGAATAGTACCTCAGTAAAGCTTTTAAAATTTTTTAAGGCTTATTGAAATTTTATGTCAGGTAGGAAAATAGGTTTTTATAACTGAAAGAAGAGAGGAAAGTTTTCTCACACCAGGAAAACAAAATTTAAAATGTTCACTTGAAAGGTGATCAGTTATTCAACCATTGTCTTTTTTTGTTGCCTGTGAAAATAACTTTATACTTATTAAATATTTAAGCCCTCATGAATTTTTTCCAGACATTTGTCCTTGTTTTTAAATTTGTATACAAGCAATAACTCCACAATTTCCTGGAAACCAGAAAACACTTCAGGATTTTTTCTATTGCAATATAAGAATAATCTTTCTGGTCTTCCATATAGACATGTGACCTGAGAGTAATAAGTATTCTTTTAAAATTACTTCTTAGAAAGAATTAAATATTTATTTTGACTTAACTAGTACAAGATCTCCCATCTAAATTGAACCTATCTTAAAGAATGGTATTATTCATTGGTATTATCACACCAAGCACACCTTAGCCATATTCTCTTTTGTGTATGGCATGTCTCTCCTATCGTTACAGGGAAGGGAGAGGGGCACCCCAGAACCCCCAAACCTGCCCTCTCTAAATGGGTTCTGTCATCCACTGCATCAAGACAAACATATAAGGCCTTTAATGGAAAGGAACTTTAATACAATTGGAGAACAGTACAGAAAGGACAAAGAATATTACTAAGTTAAGCATCCAAAGTTACCCATCTCCTTGAGGGTAAAAGTCCAGCCAAATAGGATTGGCCCAAAACAAGGCCCAAAAGCCTGCCACAAGTCTAAAAGGCCTTTCAGTAGAGACCCATAGAAAAGGGTTAGAAAGAGTCAGATAAATCTGGGAGGAAAAGAGCAAAATCAAAATCAAGATGAAAGCTGCCATTGTTAACCTCCCCATGGGTCTTTCACCCACATCTGTTCCAACCAGTCCAAGACCAAGAAGCAAGTACAGTTTCTTCACATGTGCCTCTGCTCCACGTGCCTCCTCTAGTTCTCCATGCAGCTCTCCATCCTGCTTCCTTCTTCCTCCCTTCCTTCTGTCCTCCTATCTCCTCTCTCCAGCATCTTCTTACCCCTGCTCAGCTCCACCCTACTTAGGGCAGAACTGGGATCCTGGAACTTCCCCCTTTTCTGAGGATCACCCTTTTACACCATCAGAGCTACTTTCTTCTGTATTCTATCACATTACATTTTCATATACCTTTCTCAGCAACCTCTTTCCCACTGCCAAGTTATGTCTACTCATATGGAAATATATGCAGTAATCTCCTACCTTAAAAGAAAAACTCTGTTGAACCTGTGTTACCCACTACTACTGCTCATTTACATGTTCTGCTTTATCACCAAACTTTTCAAAAATGTCTACATACAGTGTCATTTTCTTATCTTAGAACAGTCATCTCTGTCATTTTCTTATCATAGAACAGTCATCTCTGTCCACATTGTACACTACTGTTCAGTGCAAACAGTTGAATGTTTTCTTCTATTTGAAAAATCTTTTTTGCTTTTAACTTACATAATATTCACTAATTCTCCCTTTTCCTTCTACAATTGCTCTTTTTTCACTATCTTTGTTTGACTTTATTTCCTCTTCACAGCTTCTGAATGTCAGTATTATCTGGGCTTGTGTTCTCCGACCTTTTTCTAGACATTTTTCTTTCTTGCTCTCTGCACTGAATTTCATGCATCCTGCTATGGCTTTATGTGATCATGATACCATGTTTAAATATCTAGATCATGTTATTTCCATTTTTTTCCTCTCTAGTCCTTTTCACATCTTTTTAGCAAATAGTGTTACTACCTACATGGTTAGTCATTTGAGAATCTAAAATTGATATTTGATCCCTATCTCCCTTATTTTCTTAACTATTCCATTGTTGAGTGCTACTGATCTTATCTTTGAAATCTATCTTAAGTCTGTCCATTTACTTTTATCTCATAACTGCTGCAGTAATGCATACCTCCTTTATCTCTTTCTGAGCTTCCAGTTTGCCTTTTGCTACTAGCCATTGAACTTCCAGGCAATCTTAAAAGTTAAAACAGATTGACTTGAAACATGAATTTTATTTCTTATTGCATTAGTCAGTAGCCTCTGCAAAAACATTTCCTGAAGTCAAATCCTGGACTCACCACTTTCTGATGGTAAACTCTTGACAAATGCCATGTTCCTCTGTGGCATAATACATACTGGTAAAGTTAAAGAAAATACAGTAGTCATTCACCCTATATCTGTGGGGATACATTCCAAGACCTCAGTGGTTATCTCAAACCACAGATGGTATCCAAACCCTATACCTATGATTAATTTATAAGTTAGGCACAGTAAGGAATTAACAGCCATAGGTAATAATATAGGGCAGTTACAACAATATACTGTAATATCAGTTATGTGAACTTGGTCTTTCCAAATATTTTATTGTAATATTTTCATGTCTTGGTTGAGTGCAGGTAACTGAAATCTCAGCAAAAGAATGCTTAAGGAAGAGCCAGTGTAATTCATTTAAAGCAGTAATAACTATGCCTAACACTAAATAAATGTTCATAATATATTGTTAATAATATTTGGCCTGTGTACTCAAATATTTGGCCTGTACACCTCATTCTGTGAGGATGAGGTGTTAATGCTAGTCACTTGCAAATCTTTCCTAAAGACATTTTTCAAAGTTGGGTTCTCCTTTACTATTTTTTTTTTTTTTGCCCCAGCAACCTTTTCATTTACCTATACTACCTGCATCATCTTAAATTATCTTTTCCTTTTGTTTGCTGCCTTTCCTCTACCCTAAACTATAAGTAACATAGATAGTGACCAACCATGTTTAGCTTGTTCATCATTTTAACTCTCATACCTAGTATAGTTCTTGTCTCATAATAGGAATTTATTATATATTTGTTGATAAAGTAATCACATTCTTAGTAAGACCCTTGGAAATTTACTTCTGGTCAGTTTTTCATTCTGAATCAGTTTGACTTCATATAAGTAGAACTTTTATTTATAATGCTGTAATCTGTTTTGCATGTCCTTAGGGAGAATTTTATTATAGCTGCTCTTAAAGTTTCTTATATAGAGACTAAATCAGGAAAGAGAAAAAGAAAGTTGATGATGAAATTTCTTGTGTTTATAAGATAAACGTTTTCATTTTAAATTATATTTTCAGCATGTAGGATGACTTTTGACCTTAAAATATATTTGCTGTATCAAAATAATCTACACTGTTTTTTGCCTTGGATCTTATTCAAAGGATATTGTTATTATGTACCTGAAAGACCTTAATATCGTTTTACAGAGTGAACATGAAACAGTAAAGAACTATATTTGCATTAGAGTTAAATTATATATAATAGAAAAGGTGTAATTTTTATTGGAATGTTATTTTAAATACTTCTCTAGTTTCTAATGTTTTCTAGTCACATACAAATAGTTTGAATATGAAGTGGAAGCTTTTCTTCCAGATCACAGTAATATCAAACTTCTCAAATATATATTTAAAGATAGTCTAATATACACTTGTAACTAACTGGTCAGGATACTTGAAAAATTAGGAACCAAGTTAATTGGATATTTTCATTTGCAAAACATATTTCATAGCACTCATGAAAACAAAGGTCATTGAAAATTTTTTTCCTTCTAGAAATTGGGCAAAAATCTCTCAAGACCAAATTTCAAGGTGGCCTCCACATTCACATCCTTAAAACTCTATATATCAACTTCTGCCCATCATACTGCACCTGGAAATGGAGGACTTAAACAATTCAGACTTATCTGAATCCCACACTTAATCTAGACTGAGATATAATCTGAAAGCTCCCTGAGTAAAGGAATTATCTGATTGACTTGCTACTCTCCCAAAAAAGCCTCATACAGTACTCTACAAATACGAGGCATTTAACAAATACTAAGATTTTTTTCAGTTGTAAATCAGTGTTAAACTAAAAAAAAAATAAAGTCAAAATTTTTTATTATTAAAAATTAACTTGGGAACAATAATACATTTTAAAAATTCTTTTAAAAAGTATTCTAATTTATAAATATTTAAGGGGAATTTTTTATATCTCTTCACCTGAATACTTCAATATTTATAATACTTTCTTGCAACCCAGTACACTGTTTTTATTAGATCCTTCTCATAGAAATATTTTCTTTAGAACAAAAAATATTTTCAACAAAAGAAAGGGAATTTTTTTTAGTGTATCCCTTACTATTATTGGATTAGTCATCATAGACTTTACTCTTGGCTCATTTGTTATGTAATCTTGGTTGTATAAGCAAACTTTATTAATTTTCCAATTTTTCTTTGAGATCAAATGAAGAGGCTGATGCTTACAATCTTCTGAAGCCTTTGAAAGTATTGATAACAGGAATCAGATTTTCAATCAAAATTATTCATATGTTGCTTGATTAAGGAAATAAAGAACTAATTTTTCCTATCAGCTTCTGCTTTTTAATACAAGTGAATGACTTAAGTCTTTGAGTAAATGTTAGTATCTTTTTTAGATCATTACAATACAGTACTCTTTTAAAGGATACATTGTTATTTTAAAATATGTCAAAACACGGGGCCTCCTGGTGGCGCAGTGGGTTAAGCAACGCACTATGAAGCAGAGCAACGCACTGCAGCACGAGTTCGATCCCTGCTGCCGGCCAGGGAGGGGACCCACATGGCGCGGCAGACCTCTCCTGCTGTGCCCACTGCTACCCTCAGCAGTGTACTTCCGTTGATCTGCCTGTTCTGCTCCCCGCTCTCTGTGGTGAATCCTCTCACCCCGCCCCCCCCCACCTCTGACCTGTACCCCCAGTGCTTGTATGCATAAATAATAAATAAATCTTTAAAAAAATAAATAAAAAAAATAAAATATGTCAAAACACACAAGTATAGTTTGGAGGAAGATACTTTTTTACTTAACCAAAACTAATAATGAAAACATTAGCATACAGTGGACAGTTTTGTTTACTAGCCCTTCCTCTTTCATTCTCTCCTCCCCTCTGTTGCAGTAAAGACATATTAAATCAGGTCTGCAATATTATGTTTCAAGAATAGTTACACTTAAATAAAATTATTGATTTCACATATAGCAAACATTTCACTTCTGTTGATTAGCTTAAGAAATCAATAGTAAAACTAAAGCTCCCAGAATTCATTGAAACAGTATTTACACACAGAAAAGACTTTTAAAAACTCTAATACTAGTTATTTTTTTGTGTTTGTTTAGTATTCTTCAGTAGACCCTAATAAATGTTGACATTAGGAAACAAGCAAGATTATTTTGTTCTGAATTTTTAGAATGTTCTTTTCAACTTGATAAACTGAAGATGGAGAATAAATGGAAGGCCTTTTCTATTTTTCTAAAAAATACCTTTTTTGGGGGGCCTCCCTGGTGGCACTGTGGGTTAAGTAATGCAGTATGAAGCAGACAGCAGCCACTGCAGCATGAGTTTGATCCCTGCCACTGGCCAAGGGGCTGACCCACATGGTGCAACAGACCTCTGCTGCCCCACCTGCTGCTCCCCTCAGTAGTGTGTTTTGGTTGATCTGCCTGTTCTGGTCCCCACTCTGTCTATGGTGAATCCACTCACCCACCCACCCCACCTCCACAAACACACCTCTGGCCTGTACCCCAGTTCTTGTATGCATACACAAATAAATCTTTTTTAAAAAATACCTTTTCTTAAATGGGAAAGTACTAGGAATAATGGGTTACCCACTACCAAAATCCAGAACTCTTTTTGCATGTTTTATAGAATTTTATCTAGAACCATTGGAATCATTATTTTTCCCAGTCAATAAAATATTCTGTCAATAGCCAATTTAATCTTTTGAGCAAAGAAAAAAATCTTAGATGTATAGTAAAATAGTCTAAATAGCTTTACCTTTTATGGAACACCTCAATGAATATGTAAAAACTTCTACTTATTTTACTAGTTTTTGTTAGACTGGAAGTGTTAGGGTTTTTCTTTTATATAAAGCAACAAAACCAATCTCCATATCTCTAAGAAATTAGAACACATCTATTCCAAGTTAGTCTTCCCACTATATTTGTTTGTAACCTTACATGTATCAGAGGATAGTTGTCTGTTGTTTTCATCTTTCAGCTTTTTATTCATTTAACACTTTTATGAAGTATTAAGACGGTACTTTCTTCTAAATCTTCATTTTATAAGATGCAGTGTTATTTAATAGAAAAGATACAGAACTTCTAAAAAGAAGGAATCGGTTTCCTACTTGACTAGTTCATCTATATGAGCTTGGGTGAACTATTTTAACCTCTTGATGATAAATTTGAAATAACAATTCCTTCTATTAATACATTTACTTCATGAGCTTTTTGCAAATACCAAATGATGTTTATAAAAGTACTTGGTAAAATGTGAACAATTGATATTGGAGTGGGATTTTGTGCATATTAAAATCTTTTTGTAATCTTTCTGAACTCATGAATGCAGAAAAGAACAAGGCAAATATCATTTACTGAAATGTTTTCTTCTTAGAGGGGTCTTACAGAGTTGTGGGCGCTGTCTATATGTAATGGAAAATATATAACAATGTTATGATTCCATGTTACTAGATATAACTGGTTTTTGCAGGGTATTATTTTTACAATACCTTTGTGAAAAAATGCCTTAGACCAATATTATATATGTTCAAAATTATTTTGAACATATTTTAAATACTTTAAAATTTTAGTATTTTAAAACATAATATTAACGCAGGCAGATTTTATAAGAATTAGCAAAGAGATTTATATTCACATTTTGTCAAAGAGATGAATACTTCCTTTTTCAGACACCTGGTATCTGTTAGTTTGGTAGCCTGTTTGCTCTATTATCAGTGTTAAAGGTTTGCATAAATTACTAATTAGTTTAATAACTCTGAAATTAAATTAAAAAATGTATTTCTTCACTATAGAGAATAGTAGTCTACATAGTATAGAAAACAGACCAGTATAAATGACCCTGAACTTGTGCCTTTTTAAATTACATTTATATTGCCTAACTATTGAGGAAAATTCTAGGTACTCTATGCCCAGTAAAATATTCACTTTGGAGATTCTTATTAAGATAGATGGAAATACTTTGGATTTTTTGTTTTTATATGGAAGTTTATTTATTTCCCTGTGTCTACATGACTAGGGTGGTCCAATTTTTTTTAATAAAGTAAATAAAATTTTGTTCTTTCTACTTTAGTTTGAACTCTAAGTTATTTTGCTATATAAATTTCATTTTTTTTCAGGAGATTTTATGAAGATGGAGCAATTGTCTTAGGTGAGGAAGCAAATATGCTTGCTGGCATGCTGCTTGGACTCAATGCTATTGATTTCAGGTACTTAATCTAAATATATTTGTCTTTTAAATTATTCCACTTAATAATAATTTATACTTAAGTTGTTTTTCTTTCAGTTGTATAAAGCAGATAATTGTATATTGATATTTGATTCATATTGTTCCCTTTCAGATGACATCATTTCTCTAAATCACTTCTAAATGCTATTAGAAAAGATAGTCTCAAATTTAAGGGATTAATCAATCAATCAACAGGCTTGCTCTCTAGCTTAGGCAAAAAAAAAAAATTAGACTCTAAGTAGAAAAACCCTGTACTCTGGTAGCACTGGGGAGATTTTGGGTCTTCTCTCTTAGTATTTTTCAGTTACTGCTTTAAAATGAAAAGAAATATGTTAAAAAGTAGACTTACAGCCAGAAAGATTTTCATTATCTTGTGTATTAAGATCTGACAGATATTCTAGGTGTCTTATATTACTTGTGTTATGTATCTAGAATAAAAAATTGCTAGTATTTGATTTTGTTATCAAAATGAATTGATTTCATACTAAGATTAAGTACTAACAATGGACAGTTGAGCTCTTGTTAGATTTATGGAAGCATTTTATTGAATTTAATCAATCAGCTATTTCACACTAAAGTAAAAATAAACTAACTATAACAAGAACTCAAATATAAGAATGAAGGAAATGTATTTTTATACAACTACATCACTTAAATATTTAAGTATATTAACGTAGTATGTATAACACTTGAATGAAAACCTGCTTTAAATCTTAAATTAAAAATAATGCCCATTTTCACCAAGGTTACCTTTTTCTAGCAAACTGCTTCCTTTTCAAAATATTTTTTTTTCTTGATAACTATAATTTTCCTCTACTTAAAATTCAGTAAAATAGTGTGACGTTCATTGGCTTAATTAGGTTTAGGATCAAGATGATAGATGCAATATGAAAGCTATCTTTTATTATTTCTATAACGGTGTTTACTTTTCACATAACATTCTGCTGGCTTTGTCTAATCCTGTACAAAATTTCTTCTTTAGGTTAAAAAAAAAGCAAAACTGTAGGTTAAGAATGTGAACTGTTGATATATAACACGTTTAAACTGTATAATTAGCTGAAAACATCAACTAATTACACCAGTAATGTTTCAGTAAATGAAGGAAAACCCACATAAAGTGTTTCCACTTTTATTGTACCATGTTCAAGTCTTGAAAGATACCAAACATAAACTTGATACTAATATATTAGAACAAGTACTTTAACAGGCAAACTTTCCAAAAATACCAGAAGGTAGGAGTTCATAGATGGATTTGAAAGATCAACCTATGTTTTATAAATATTTCTGTTTATCTTCTTAGATGTACTTTATTTTAATATCAGTAATCACAAAATAAACTTTATTTTAAAAATTTACCAAATTGGATACAGTATCATACAAAACAAAGATTATTGATTTGGGTGTCTCAGACACTTAGAATTTTTATTTATGAACTTTATATACAGACTTTGAGAAAATCTTGTTGCCATAGCCACAAAAAGAATTGACTGAAGAGTAGCTTTTTAGCGTTCTTTTTAGGTATAGCCTTTTCGGATATTCAAATACTTTAGAAAAGTCTCATTTTCTTGTTAAATCTTTCTAGGAGATATTCCATGTTAGCCGAAAATTTTTATCTAAATATGAGCAATTCTTTATTTGAAAATTCTCCAGTGATATATTAAAAGTCCAGTGAAGACCAAGGTAGTGTAAAATATATAAACCAATTTGAATAAATTTTCTTAGTTTTACTTTTATGTGATGTTTATGTAACAGTGTGTTAATTTTTGTGATGCTTTCTCTTTAAATTAAAGGTTGACTGTCTTTATTAAGGACTTAATTTGTAACAAGTCATGTTTAAATTATAAACAAAATACTTGCAATTTGATAAATGTCTCTAAAAAATATTTTTACAATACTTAACTTTTATTTAAAACTTTATGTAATAATTTATATATATATGTATGTAACTCATATGTCTGTTGTCTTAGCTTCTGTTTAAAGGGAGAGGGATTGGATGGCAACTTTCCTGCTGTAATAGACTATACACCATATTTGAAGTTTACCCAAAGGTATTTTGACATTTTTAAATATGCTATTAAAATCTTTAATTGAATATCTTGTTTTACATTATGTTCATCTGATTAAAATGACTTTTAAAAACATTTCAGTTATCAAAAGCCATTCAAAAATACAAATTCTGGTTTGATAGGGATTACATTGGTTGTGTTTGAGTAAGATGTCCATTTTAACTGTCAGTTCTTCCAATCTGTGAACAGAGAACATCTTTCCATTTTTTGTGTGTTGTCTTCAATTTCTTTTAACAGTGTCTTACGGTTTTCATTTGTATAGTTCCTTCATGTCCTTTGTTAAGTTTACTCCTAGGTATTTAATTCTTTTTTGATGTGCTTGTGAATGGGAGTGTTTTCTTGGTATCTCTCTTTGCCTGTAGGTATGCAGCTGATATTTGTATATTAATTTTTATCAACTATAACTTTATTGACCTGCTGGTTTTTCAATGGATTCTTTAGATTTTTCTATGTATATTATTATATATATTATGTCATCTGCAAATAGTTAAGTTTTACTTTTCTCTTAAACTTGATTCCTTTTATATCCATCTCTTGTCTAGTTGCTGTAGCTAGAATTTCCAATACTATGTTGAATAGTAGTGATAAAGTTGAATATTCTTATCTTGTGCCACATTTTGGTGGAGAAGCTTTCAATTCTTCACCATTGAGAATGATATTATGTTTGAGTTTATTTTATATGGCCTCTATTATATTGATACATATTTCATCTATCCCCATATTGCTGAGGTTTTTTTTAATCACAAATGGACATTGAATCTTATTATATATTTTCTCAACATTTGTTGCTATGATCATATGATTTTTATTTTTCCTTTCATTAATGTGGTGAATAATGTTGATTGATTTTTTTTGAATGTTGAACCATCCTTGTGTCCATGGGATAAGTTCTGCTTGGTAACTGTGTATGATCCTTTTAGTGCATTGAATTTGGTTTGCTAAGGTTTTGTGGATGATTTTTGTCTCTATATTCACAAGGGAAATTGATCTGTTGTTTTCTCTTTTCGTGATGTCTTTGTCTGATTTTGGTACTGGTATTATTCATTTATTAAATATATCTGAATGTGTTCTCTCTCACTTTTTTGGTATAGTTTGATAAGAATAGTTGTTTATCTCTGAAAGTTTGTGAAGTCTTGAAATTTTGTTCTTTGGGAATTTTGACTACTGTTTCAGTTTTCTTGCTTGTGATTGATCTGTTTAGGTTATTTATGTCTACCTATTCAGTCTTGGATGGTTGTATATTTCTAAGAATTTGCCATGTCCTCTAGATTATTCAATTTACTAGCATACAAATGTTCACAGTTAATATTTTTTTCTCTCTGCACTTCTGAGATGCCTGTTGTAATTTTCCTCTTTCATTTCTGATCATATGATTTTTCTCTTTGTGTGCCCAGCTAGAAGCTTATCTGTTTATTTTTTAAAGAGAAGCAGCTTTTGGTTATTAATAAAAATTTTCATTAATCTCTTGGGCTTTCTTGTTTATTTCATTTATTTCACTAATTTCTAGTATTTCCTTCCTTCTGCTTTTTGTTTTTCTCTTTCATTTGCTCATCTTTTTCTAGTTCCTTAACATGATGTAGAATATTTCATTTGAACTATTTCTTGCTTATTGATGTGGTCCTGTTTTACTGTGTACTTCCCTCTCAGTACTGCTTTTACTGTGTGCAAGCTTCTTGTAGGTTGTACCTCATTTTCATTTGTCTCAAGGTGTATTTTAATTTCTTCTTTGGTTACTTCATTAACTCAGTAGTCATTCTGTTGTGTGGTATGTAGTCTCCACATATTAGATAATTCTCTGCTTTCTCTTTTTGTTCATTTCTAATTAGATGACATTGTGATCAGTGGAGTTATTTCATATGATTTTAATTCTTCATGAATTTATTGATAATGTTTTGTAACCCAGTGTGTGGTCTATCCTGGAGAATGTCCCATAGGTTCAGCTTTTTTGGGACTACAGTGCCCTATAAATGTCTATTAAGTCTACATGGTCTAACTATTTAAGTCTATTGTTTTCTTATTTTGTTTTGTCTGTTTCATCTATCTATTGGTGACATTGCAGTGTTAAGGTCCCCAACCACTACTATGTTGCTGCCTAGGTCTGTTTTCAGATTTGATCATGATTGCCTTATATAATCTGATGAACCCTTGTTTGATGATATAGTCTGATGTTATGTATTCCTGATTTATTTTTCCCGTAATCATATAGTCCCATACCTATTTCTTGTTACTTTTATTTTTTTAACTAGAAATATGATTGTCCCTACCTTTCCCTGGCTCTCATTTGCTTGTAGGTTTGCTTTCCAATTCTTTAGTCTGAGTCTACTTTTATATTTAGAGCTCACGTGCATTTCATGGAGACAGAAAAAAGGTTGGATTTTTTTTTTTTTTCACTGATCCACACAGCCATTTTTATAGGTTATTAGCTTCATACCCCTAAACACCTTTGATATCCTTTCTTTCTCCTCTGCTCTTGGGAATTTCATGACAATGTGCCTTGTCATGTCTCATTACATTAGGTTACCAGTTGATCTTTTAGCTTCATGGACTTATATATTTAGTTTCTTCCCCAGGTTTGGGAAGTTTTCCCTCTGTCATTTCTTTGAATAAGCTTTGTGTTACCTTCTTTCTCTCCTCTTTTTAATAAACCCACTATTGTTATATTGCCTTTCCTCATGCAGTTGGGTGACTCAAGATATTTCTTTATTTTTTCCCCTTCATATTACTCTTTCTGGATTCTTTGTACATTATCATCTTCAGGGTCACTGTTTCAGACTTCCATTTGGTCTGTTCTGTTTCCATATTGTCTCTAGAAATTTGTGACGACTCTATTTCTCTTTTTTTACATTCTGCATCTCTGTTATTTTCTTACTAACTGCTTACATTTCTGACTACTGTTCATTAATTTTATTTTTCAAGATATATGTTTGTATTTCTGAGTTTTCTTACATATAGTTCATAAACTTTTCTGGAGAATTATTCCCTCTGTACAGTGAAATATCCCCTTGAGGACTCCAGGTGTCATGTGTTTCATTTTGCCATCTGCCCATTTTGCTATTTTTTTCATGTCTTAAGGTTGCAGAGCTTCCATTTTCCAGCAGATGGTTTTATGATTGTTTGTTGTAGCTTCTCCTGGGCTGATGTGTTAGTATATTACATGATGTTGTATGTCAAAGAGAACTGATCTGCCGCTGCAGAGTCAGGAGGTATGAATGGGGCTTGAAGGAGTCCTGTCACTGGTGAAATTGGTGTGTGTATGTGGCTCATGTTTTTGGTAGCGCTGATAACCTTCCTCTCTGGATTTCCAGACTTACATTTTTATAGCTTGTAGATTGCATTTTCAGCACCACTTCATGGGATCAACTCCAATCCCAAGACAGGTGGAAGAGGGAGAGTACCGTTTCCCATACTTTCCTCTTCACTGTACACTCTGCACAACTGACTCACCCCAGCACCTCTACATGCATCCCCCCTCAGTTTAGGATATACCTCCACACTAATCAAATTTCCTCTCCTAAGAGTTGCCAGAAAAAGTTCTGCTTAATTATAATTTTTCCACTAGAATATATTTTCAGAATTTCTATGTTTTTTTGAATAAGAGATGCTTTTAGAGCTATTAACTTTTCATTGTCCATAGGATAAAATAAGATTCAGCAGAACTTACATACCTTCCATGACAAATTTGCCTTATTAATTGTGTTACTTATTTACTTATTTATGACTTTTTTGACATCTGTAGTATTGGACATTCTAATACTGAGAAGCAATGTGACAGTTGCTTAAAAATTGTATAGTGTAATACCAGATTACCTTACTGGGATGACTTTTAGCAAATTACTTATCATTTCTTATTGTCATTCTTTGTTAAATGAATTCATTAAATAGTAGAGTGGTACCTCATAGAGTTATCATGAGGATCAATAAGTTTATGTATATGAAGTGTTTGTACAGTCCTTGGAATTATAGTAGGTAATTATTTTCTTCCTTCTCCTTACAGGGAACTTTCCTATTACAGTCCTCCCTTTAAACCCTTGTGGACAGTTATTTACTGAATACCTAGAAAATTAAGCATTTAAAATTTCACTTTCTTGTGTAATTCTGTCTCTGATAAACTGTTAATTGTATCATATTAAAAATGAACCGAATTCACCTATTAGTATTTTAAATGAAATAGACTTTTAAGATTAATGTCATTAAAGGTACTGTTCATTAATATGAGTTGTTCTTAGAAACTTATGTTGACTAATTGATGATGGGTTTAACACGTATATGTATCTTCTCTACTTCTTGTGATTGCTGAAATTATACCAAGGAATAATGTGTAATTATAGTGAAACAAAGAAAATTAGAAAGCGGTTATTAGGTGGAAAAAATGTTGTTAGTATTTATTCAGTCTTTACTATGTTCTGGGCATTGTTCTGGATTCTGAGAAAAAGTTTCCAGTGAAACTGAAAAGTGAATAAAACATGCAAAAGTTTCTTTTTTCTTTGTTATGATGCTTATATAAATAAAATATACAGTATGTTAAATAGTGATAGATGTTATATCAAAAGGTAGGAAAGGCAAGTAGGATGTATGGGTGGTGGGTTATAGATTGCAATTAAAAATTTTTGCTTACTATTCTATTTCGGATCATTTTCCTTTATTTTCAAGTACAATCATTAGAAGTTATTTTCATGAAAATTTAATTTTCTGAAAATATGCTTCTGCTCCTGCTGCCTTCTCTCTGGGAAGATTGTTTTGCTGGCTTTGCTATCCTAAGATAACAGTTATTTTTTCTTAGAATTTTGAAAATCTTTGCTAATATTATAGCTTCTTCATGCATATCTTACATTTTACTAATTACTTTTACAATTACATTGGCTTTTTAGTTCATCTACTTCATTTTTAATGTCAAATATCATTTTTAAAAGTTGTATTTGTCAATTTTAGTAAACTAGTCATTGCTTTCTTCACTTTAATTTACCTAAAATCATGCCTGTGACAGGCAAATTTCCTTTGGTTTGTGTTTGACCACTGTGTTAGACCACTGACTACAAACATCTCCATCACTAGACCTTCCTTTAATACAGAAGTCTTCTGATTCAGATTTGCAACATGTCTAAATTCCAGACTCTGGTGCCCAACAGATTACTGATGATGAAATATTTAATATATTTTCTTCATCTGTTTGATATTTCCATCATTTTATCTATGTTAACCTATGAAATTATTGTTTCTGACCTGAATTTCTTTTGGTTGATTTTTTAAAATGTATTTCCATGTCTTTCATTTTACTTGTTCTGCATTCATGTGTCTCCTCTAGTCAGTTTATTATTGGCTGTTTTTTTATTTAATCCTGAGCTTCTAGCTATCAGTTGTTGAGTTATATAACCATTTATGATCATAAATGTTTATAATTATATGATTTTTATAATTTCTTTTTGTATTATTTTTCTCCTCTAATATCAGTTTCTTTTTATACTTTGAAAGACTATTTTTAGTTGTTGTTTTATATATGGCAATTACTTTTTATATTTTGAGTTTTATTTTTCCTTGTTCCTTTTAAAAAATATTAATTGATGTCATAAGAAATTTGTTTTTGATGACATTTTTTTAAAATTTTAGATAATGTGTTATAATGGAGGCTACACCTCTACTTCTCTTTCTTCCCCTAGTAGAAAATGCCTAGGTGTAATTAGTTTTTCTGAACTTCTTGTTATCTACTTTTTTCCCAAGCTGAGCTAACTTTGAACCTGATATTATACCCTACTGGAATTAGGCTAATAATACTGTTATTCTGCTTTGCTGTGGGATTGGACAGACAGGTCCCACTTAGACCAGAGAACCTGCTATAAAAGCTCTTCCCAACACATCTGGAGTTTTTGATTCTTTTCTTTGAAAATTGTCTCTCTCTCCTCAGGATAGTCTCACAGTTTTAATGTTAATTCCTGTGTTTATAAACTTGAATCTGTGGTATCTCTAAGCTTGACTTTGTAGTATGGAATAAGCATCCCCTACTTACCATTTTTGTCAGGAAATCTTTATATCATTCTCATAATTGTATTATTTAGGGTAAATATTTTGGAGTTTGTTTACAGTAACTTGCAAATCCAGAAGTATTCCTTAAAATCAAAGTGTAACATTATTAAGTTTAATCCTTTTAAAATATTAATCTTTCAGTTCTGGTAGTATCAGCAGTGATGAGGAAGAACTAAGGACTTTGGGAAGCAGTGGTAGTGAAAGCAGCACTCCAGAGAATGTTGGGCCTCCATTCATCACGGATGAGAATAGTTGGTTCAACAAGTGTAAGAGAGTTAAACAAAAGTATCAACTAACGCTGGAGCAGAAGGTATTTATCAGTTGTCAAAGTCATCTGAATTGTTTTAGTTATTGCCTTTAAGCTGTGACTATCAAAAGGTTTCAACTGATGAAACTGTTACCCATTGATACTTCCTTTCTGTTCTTAAATGTCTTACATTGTCTTCTTAATTTAAAATCAGCTAAAGTTTTAGGAGAGGTTTTTGTTTAAGTTTTGTCTAATTTTATGTTTTAAGATAAAATTGAGGCACTTATTTTTCTGAATACAGTTTTATTTGTGTTTGAAAATGTAGTGATTGACTAAACAAATTCCATCTATCTGTTTCCATCCATCTGTTTTGTCTTTTTAATCAGATTTTTCAGCAGCTCTTTTGTGCTAAGCACTGTAGGAAGCAAAGTGGAGTAGATAATAGAAAGGGAAATAAGCTCCATTATCTTTTTTAAAACACATTTATTTATTTATTTATTTATTTATTTATGCATAGAAGTCTGGGTGTAGGCCAGAGATGTGAGGGTGAGAAGACTCACCAGAGACAGAGTGGGGAGCAGTACAGGCAGAACTATCGAAATACACTGCTGAGGGGAGCAATGGGCAAGACAAGAGAGGTCTGCTGCACCTTATGTGGGTTAGCAACCTGATCAGGGATCAAACTCAGGCTACAACAATGAATAAACTCCATAATCTTGAGGTATTATAAAATTGTATTATTTATTTTCCCTTCTATCTTCCTTTAAAGTTTATTATTCATTATTCATATGGAACACACAATGGAATTAGTAATAAAGATATAGAACATTAAAATATGTTCTATTAGGAAAATGTTATAAAATGAATTTACAAATATGAATTGATTTTCCCATTGAATCTATTAATCTACTGAATGAATCCTGTTGAATCTCTTGACTGAATAAGCAACTACTAGTTAGAAAATATAAAGTCATTTTTAATAGCTACAAAAATGTGCCCATATACTTGAACAAAACTCTATAGCCCTATTAAAGACTTCTAGTACCAGCAAAATGTCAAGGCTTTAAATCACAAAAATCTGAAATCCTTCACTATAATACAAATCTTTAAAAAATTACTTTATTTATATATATTTGACATCAATTGTAGTCCCCATGGAATTCCCACCACCATTTCACCAGTGCACCATCGCCTCAGTCCCTTGTGCCCATTCTGCCTTCATCCCAGTCCCTCTTCCACCCCCCCACCGCCACAAAGTGCCACAAAGTCTTTGACTTTTTGTTCTTGTTGTGTTGTGATTTTTTTTATTGCTATTGTTCTTTTCCTTGAGCCCTTTCTTTGTTGCTTTATATTCCTTCTAAAAGTGAAACCATGTGATATTTTTCATGGATGGAGCTAGAAAGGATTATGCTCAGTGAAATAAGTCAGAAGGCAAGAGAAAAATATAATACAGATTTTTAAAGAGTTTCATGCAGAGCAGCTCTCTCATTGTATAGGAGCTCACTAAGGACCAGAAATATAAAAAGTGCCTAAAAAAATCATGTAGAATAACCATAACTTAAAAAGCATTGCCAGCACCTGGTGCTGGACCTGAGGGGCCATCCCCTTGTAATTAAACATCAGAAGGGAAACCAGAGAAATAGGCCACTCTCATTAAAATTGTACTGATACTAGAAGGCAGGAATGAAATGTAAAATACCAGACTAAATACAGAATTTGGTAAGTAAGCCTCGACTATATGAAACAACAACTTCAACATTACAGACTATTATGGGGTGATAATGGTAAGGTGAATATTTAATAACTGACTCTCAAAGGAAATAGAATATTCCTAATTTTTAGCTTTTGCTGATTTTCCAGCAAATGGGTAAAAATACTCCAGGGTGGTTACTGATATCACTGAATGCAAAATTGGTAAGAGCTGCACAATAGCACACCATTTTGTGGTGTTTCTGCAATTCTCTTCTACCAAACAGAGAAAATAGATGTACACAACTTTAAAAGATCGCTAATAATAGTAATATACTTAGGAATTGATGAGGTTTAGTAGTTACTTCCTTTTTATATATAATTAAAACTTTAATAATAGCATTATTTAACAAATTATGAAATTCTTGAAATTTAACAATTAGCTCTTCCAGGCCAGGAAGGGTTGGAAGATTATCCCATTTAGAAGCAAAGTGGAATTAAAATACTAACAGTATTTAAAAGGGTGGGAGAGGATGCTTGAATGTAAAGCTTTTTGAAATTTTTGCACTCTAGTGAAGGAATGTAGACTCATTATTAAATGTGCATACCTGTCCAAAGTTGCAGTTACAATAGGTGTAGGAAATTTAACTGGCAAATTAACAGTGAGAAACATAAAAAGTAATGAAAATTTGGTTAATAAGATAGAAAAGAGTAAATGAGAAAGACAGCGAGTCAGTTCAAAAGCAAACAAAACGGATGGTGCATGGATTGGTTATGGGAATTTCACAGGGACAACAAATACACACTGTACAAAAATGAAAAATAATGTAAAATATATATAAGATAAAATATCAAACACAAAACAAAGTAGTAGAAATAAATCTCAATATAACTTTAAGAGTCAGCATGATAAAAAAAAGTTAAGTTGCAGGTTAACATTGCTTATTAAAAAAAAAATTCACCAGAAGAATATAACAGTGCTACACTTATATACACTTAACAATGTACATGTGAAAAATATGGAGGAGATATTTGTAGACTATCCAAGAGAAATTTAATAAATTCATAATTATAGTAGGAAATGTTAACAACTTCAAACTTCAAAATAATGTATAAATTGAACAGACAAAACATTAGGGTTTAGTAACAACACAGTAAGTTTGATATATGTTAAATGATGACAATTAGAATACAAATTCTTTTCAAGTATCCTTAGGACAGCTACTCTAATTTTTATGTAGCATGTTTTGTCACAAAACAAATGCCCACAAATACCAAAGAAATAATATTAGCATGTTCACAATGAGATAAAGTTAGACACAATATAAAAAGCTTGCTACCACCTATAGGAATTTTTAAAAAAATAAACACATCTAAATTCTGGGTCAAAGGAAATGAAGAAATAAGAAATAAATAAGAATGAAAACAGTTATACTGACAGTAGTAAGTTGTAAATCGGCAGTACTTAGAAAAAGAAAGAATGAAAAGCAAGTATAAAAAAAGTTTATAAAACAAAACAGGAAGTAACATAAAATAAAATAATAAAAAAGGTATTGATTAAATTTAAAAACAGAAACAGGAATAACAAAACCAAAACTGATTATTATAAAACCTAATGAAATAGAGAAATTTTCTCAAGAATTATTAAATTTATAAAAGAAAGCAGAGATAGACAATTTCAAGAGTGAAGCGAGCAGGCAGCATAAACTATTTGAGTGGAGACTCCACTCTAATTATAGAAAAGAATTTTAGCAACTTGGTGTCAATACCTTAGAAAAGTTATATGAAGAATTTTTATAAATATCATTTCTCAAAAGTGATAGACTTTTGGACCCTCCCTGGTGGCACAGTGGGTGAACCCCTCACTGTGAATTATCTGTGGCACAGCAGCATGGGTTTGAGCCCCGGCCAGGGAGGGGGCCCACATTGCACAGCAGACCTCTCCTGCCTCTCCTGCTGGTCCCCTTAGCAGTGTATTTCAGTTGATATGCCTGTTCTGCTCCCCACTCTATCTGGTGAATCCTCTAACCAACCTCCCCTGACTCTGGCCTTGTATGCATAAATAAATAAATCTTTTAAAAAAGTTGTAGACTTTTAACTATTAAAGAAATTAAGACGATTAAAATCCATCTCTTCATACACACCCAAATCACTAAACTTATTTGGTTCCGGAAGTAAGCTCTACCAAGTATTAAAAGGGTAGTGAATATTCTGAAAATAGAAATATAAAGATATTTCTAATGTATTTTATGAATTTAGTATAACTTTGATGCTAATATAAAGTAATGTGAATGTATCAGATGGAAATGTGATAAAAAACATAAAAAATAATTGTATGAACAATTTGATGTTATCTGTAAACATGAAGCTATACATGGTGTGTGCCCTGGCAATTCCACTCCTAGTCATATGTTCTAGAAATTCTCGGATGTGTGTAACAAGAGACATATAACTAAGTGTTCACAAGAATATCATTTAAGAACCTAATGGACCATTTACAGTGAATAATAACTTAGCTGCAACATTCAATTTTGAGAGTGAATGAACAATACCTAATCTCAGCAATACAGATCTAAGCAATGAGATAAAAAAGTGAATTTTAAAAACATAGACGAGTCATCTACTTTTGGGTATTTGAGTTGTTTCCAGGTCTTTCTTACCAATTATAAATAGTGCTGCAATAAACATGGGGGTACAGGTACTCTTTTGGATTGGTGTTTTTATGTCCTTTGGATAGATCCCTAGGAGTGGGATTGTGGGATCATATGGTAGTTCCATCCCCAGTAGACAGAGAAACCTCCATATGGCTTTCCATAGTGGTTCAATTAAATTGCATTCCCACCAGCAGTGTAGTAGAATTCCTTTTTCTCCACATCCTTGCCAGCATTTGTTGTTGTTTTTTTTTTTTTTTTTTTTTGATGTGTGCCATTCTTACCAGTGTAAGGTGGTACCTCTTTGTGGTTTTAATTTGCATTTCCCTGATTATGAGAGATGTTGAGCATTGTTTCATATGCCCGTTGGCCATGTGTCTGTCCTCTTTGGAGAAGTGTCTTTTAAGTTCTTTTGCCCATTTTTTGACTGGGTTGGTTGTTTGCTTTGATTTTCTTGAGTCTTATGAGTTCTTTGTACATCTTTGTGATCAGTCCCTTGTCAGTGCAAAGATTTTTTTTTCCAATCAGTGGGGAGTCTTTTCATTTTGGTTAATGTTTCTTTTACTGTACAGAAGCTTTTTAACTTGATGTAGTACCATCTGTTTATCTTCTCATTTTTATTGCTTTGGGGATGCAACTTCAAAGGCGAACTAAACAGTGTATTATTTAAGGGAACATACATTATGACAAAGCTAAAAGGAAAAAAGCAAGGGGATTGGGAACTCCCTGGTGGCACAAGGGGTTAAGTCTCAGCACTATGAAGCTATTGGCAGCCACGGCAGCACCCCCAGGCCCAGAGTTGCAGGGGTGATAGTTAACATGGCTTAACAGACCTCTCCTGTTTTCCCTGTAGCTCCCCTCATTAGTATATTTCAGTAGATCTCCCTGTTCTGCTCCCCACTCTGTCTCTGGTGAATCCTCTCACCCTCTCCTAACTGTGCCTCTTGCCTCACCCCAGCTTTTGTATGCATAAATAAATAAGTCTTTTTTTTTTTTTTTTTTTTTTTAAAAAAAAGNTGTCTTTTTTTTTTTTTTTTTTTTTTTCAAAAAAAGCAAGGGGATTATTAACACTGATCTGAAGAAATTATTATCTCTGTAGAGGAAGACAAAGAATGTGTATGATCAAGGAAAGGCATTATAAAGGCTATAAAAATTAGTTATTAATATAGATGGTGGATATATGAATATTCTTTAAATACTAATGTTGATAAATAGCCAGATTTAGCTTATGTTAATTTATAATTATGTAGGACATTTAATTGTTTTTGAGATATTATTATGAAAACAAACATTTAAGAATCTTTAGGGCAAAAAATCTGAAAAAAGCTCATGTGGTGCATTTTTTGAGTAGCTTTTGTTAATGTGTCATAAAGTTAAAACAGTTTGTTAATAATGACACATGAATAGGATAACAATGAACAGAGGAATACTTAAAAAAAAAATTTCCAATTACCATACTGAGAGCAATCTGAAAGCACATTGCTAATGAAAATAATAGGATGACATGAGAGGGGAACAACCACAAAGTATGAAATAGTTTTTGAAACTTAAGAGAGGACTTCCTGAATTTAAATTTTTATCAGAAGCATTTGGAGCATAAATTCTGTAAAGTCTCCCAGAAAGTAGAGCTGAAAGACAAACAATAGATGAGTAAAAAGATAAGACATAAAGGACCAGTGGAAAGTTCATATCTATTTGGTGTTTTACTAATAACAATAAGTACATATCATATACAATGTATCAGGCACCAATTACCATGCAACATTTCATCCTCTTAACCATGTACACTCATTTCCACTTTTTTAGGTGATGAAACTATGCCTCAAAGCATTTAAGTAACTAACCCAAGGAAACTTAGCTGATGAATAAAACTGGTATGACACTAAGCATTCCCTTGACAAAGTCTGCAGGTCTAAACAAAACATTATACTGTTTCCCGCTTATTTGTTAAGGCTAAAATGTTAATCTCTGCTTTTGAACAATAATCACATTGAGGCAACTTTTGAATTGGCCATTCTGTAATTAGGTCTGTATATTGATCCTAGGAAGCATGAAAAGTATTTATCACTGATGTGGGGTTTAGAAATCAAAATATTTTAACTTTTACTTTAAATTACATATTTTTAAACTTTAGAACTGTGAGTATTGGAGGACATATGTTAAATTTTTGTGTTCAATTGATTTTTTTTAATGTTTTATCAGATACTTTAATGTCGTTTCATCACAATATAGGTAAGAGGCAGTTCTCCTGCCAACCTCTGACTATGCAGGTTACCTCTTTTATCTCCTTTCCTAATACAACTTTTCTTTTAAAATGTAAAATCAGTGTATATTTAAAGAGTACTTAAGTTACTTAGCATTTATCTTTAGTAATTATCTAAATATTAAAAATTTAGTTACTGTATTTTAATGATACCATATTTCCAGGGTTATCTTGAAGAACTGTTAAGACTTCGAGAGAACCAGCTATCTGAATCAGTCTCCCAGAACAAAATACTACTTCAAAGGATTGAAGATTCTGATTTGGCCCATAAATTGGAAAAAGAACAATTAGAATATATAATTATGGAACTTCAAGATCAACTGTAAGTGAGATCCTTTTGGAAAAAATTCTGGTGGTCTGCAATCATAAGAAAATGTCATGTTTTGACACTGGGTTCATTACACTGGTATAGCTGACTTTTTCCCATGGCAAGATCTTGTTTTATTAAGAAAGTTATTTATTGATCTACATTCTAGTACAAACTTATCACTGCTCAAATAATTTTTACTAATCATACCATTTTGTCAAACTTGATCTTATCAATTTCTATCCTAAAAATCTTTTCACATTAATATTTATTTAATCCTTAAGGATGATTTAAAATTTTTCACTTTGAAATAATTTTAAACTTTCAGAGAATTTGCAAGGATAGTACAAAAGAATTCCTGTATGATGACCCTAGAATCACTGATTTTCAATATTCTATCACATTTGGACTGTAATTTTGACCTTCTTCAATACATCATACCTTTCACCCCTTAACTTCAAATGTGTCTTCCTAAGAACAAAGATGGTTATTTATATAATCATATTTCAGTTATGAGTTTAAAATTTTAAATTTACATTATAGTTTCACCTTACCTGTAACTCATTTAATTTCATCAGTTGTCCAAATCATGTCATTTATTACAACTTTGTTTTTCTGATACAGGGGCCAATCCAGGATTATATTTTACATTTGGTTGTCAACGTCTTCAGTAACTTAGTTTAGACAGTTTCTCAAATCTTTTTTAACTTTTTGCAGAAGATTGATATTTCTGAAGAATATAGGCTAGTAACTTTATAGAATTACTATAAAATCACACTTGGAATTATATCAAATTACTATAATTGATTAATTTATAAGTAATAGAATTAATTAGTATGTAGTTATAAATTACTAATTCATAATTGGTAATTTATAATTTATAAACATAATTTATACTTTATAAACATAATAATTTATAATTACACACACTTACTATAATTTATAACTACATAGAATTACTATGATTAAATATAATTAATATAATTGATTAATTTACTTTTCTTCATGATTAGAATGAGTTTATCCATTTTTGATGGAAATGCTTAAGTGATGTGCCCAAATGAGAACAAAAGGGAAGAATTTTTAAGTAAAACATAAAAATAAAAGCAAAAATAACACACAAAAAGCAATGGTGTTTTCTCACATTATTATATCCAGTGAGTGGTTCATGAAGTCTGTTGGTCTTTTATTAATGATATTAATTTCAGTCTTTTGGTTAAGATGTTTTTCTCTTCTGTATAGTTATTGTTGTTCCTTTTGTAATTGGTTTGTAGTTTACAATATGATACTGTAAGACTAAGTAAATATATATGATGATTTTTTAAGCAGAAAATTTTAAGGAACATAGAAATACATCATTTTTTTTAGGAACTGTATCTTGTTGAAAAGAATTATGTTCACATATAATTTCTGATATTTTAAAGAGAGTTTGTCCTATGGTGTTAATCTACTTTCTTATTCATTGAGGGGCAGATTAACACCTTACATTGTCCTTTGCATCTATAAACAGGGAGAACCCAACAGTAGAGATCATTATTTCTTTACAATTAAAATTTTAGGAAGATAATTTCATTTAATGTTACAGATTACATATGTGGTTTGTCTGAAGTCTTTTAATTTAAAATAATAATGAGATTTGTTACAATTTTATCTAAAGAAATATTTGTCAAAATTTAATGTGTCACATTCATTTTACTTTTGTTAATTTTAAGGAAATAAAAATCTCTCAAACTATTTCATTTTATTAAATAATCTACCAGATTTATGGTTTTATCATCCCTCTGTGCTAGAGAGTGTAACTGATCCTCTTGATTTTGCAACCAAACTTTACAATTGCTTTGTATCCCTGGGAGACTTTAACTAAAACTATATTAATAGATCAACAAATGAAAAATTAGGGCTCCGATCAGAAATAGACTACTTGAGTTTCAAGGTTAAAGATTTACTTTTTATATAGCATGTCTGCCAGGTGTGTGTAAACTGGTGTCTTTTAAGATTCCTTAGTGTAAAAACTACTTTCAAAGAAAAATAATACACATCCCTTTGAGAATATTCATAATTCATCACTTTATCATAGTCATCCATAAGGCACAGAATATCTGGGGCTTACTTGGAACTCTGGAAAGAGAATGGACATTTTTTTTGTTTTTAAAATTTTTGACTAACAGGAAAGCCAGCAGTCAAAGCTGGGCACTTAAATTCCCTTTTGTTAATCTTGAGAAGATAAAAATGGTCCTGGGAACACTAAAATTTATAATATATAAATTAAAAAGCCAGAAGCTTCTTCTAAGAATATGAAATAGAATATGAAGCATGTAATATTTGCTTTTACATTGTGTTAATGATATTTTCTTGGGTGATTTAAATTCTTTGTCACTTTAGATTTTGAATATTTCTCAATATTAGATGAGGGCTCCTTAGTGAAGGTAACTGAAGAGTCCATATAGTAGAAGTAAGGAATCATGTATTGCTCAAAGTAGATTATTGTTACCATTCAGTAACAAATTTGGTATAGTTCCTGGTGAGTATTGATGGTGTGACTGATCTGCCTGCAAATTGTTAAGTCTCAGATGCGATGGCATCCTGGTTCACAGGACTTAAAGTGACTAGTACAGGCCTATCGAGAGTGCAGTGATATCATCACGGCTCACTTCATAGTAGACAGATTATGACAGTTCCTGATCTTATATACTTTTGGCAGGTAACCGTGTTATTAAGATTAAAATATATAATTATGCTAGTATATTTCACATACTCTATCACCCATGTAAGAAAAAAAATCAAGAAAATACATCCAAAGAGAAAAAGGTCAGGTATCAGACAGGTAAAACTGTGTTCTGTTGTACTTTTTAGGGTATTAATGGGAAGTTAGATATTACAACAGGAAAGGGTACCAATGTGATATAACACTAATCATGTTTTAATCATGATGTTTTGTTAAAAAATGCTGGTAGATTTTTCTGTAGAAGAGATGTCCCTATATTTGAACCAGAAGATTAGCAAGAATTGGGACTACAATACAATATTTTACACAAAAGTAAGTCATTAGAATAAAAAAAGAATTACTTTTGGTATCTTTGTTTAGTAAATGTTTTTACACTGAATACATGAAAAAAGGAAGTCTCCTTAAATAATAATTTTTAAATAATATACAAATTATTATCAACACTAAAATATTTTTATTTTCATTCTTTAGCACTTAATTGATCCTTAAAATTAAAGTTTAGTGTTTATATTCTGAAGCTATTGTATTTTTAATATTTATTAAGAAGTTTTTGAGTGTGCACAAAAGAGAAGTAATTGTACTGATTATAGATAGATTGTGGTTATAGATAGAAACGAGACTTTTGATAATGATCATGACATAGTATATATAGATGTTGAGACATATAAATGTTCTAAGCTAATGTTCCCTTAATAAAAATGAAAAAAGAAAAAAACCCTTCCTGATTACCCATTATCCAGATTGAAGTTACTGAAGAGAAATAAGATATAAAAGAAAGAATTGAAGACATGCTACAAGAGCTATCTAATCTCATTAGAAAAGGCAATATAAGGGTAATGGGTATACCAGAGGTGAAGAGAAAGAAATAATAGCTGAAAACATACATACTTGCCTGGGCCCCATCTGTGACTAAGTGTAATCAACATCTTTCAGATGTAACTCATCAGGTGTGCTCAATTAAAAAAAGACATTTTAAAAAACTCAAAGCTAAAGTGCATAAGAATGAAAGACAATGATTTGCTTCATAACTGCTTATAAACTAAAGAAAAAAGAGATAAAGCAAATGTTACCTCTTGTTAACAGCTGACTTAGATAAACAGGTGTTTGGTTCCCAGTTCTGGGAAATTCTCAGCTGTTCTTTCTCTTCACCTTCTGATATACCCACATGCTAATAAGTAGTTCATACAAGATTCACAAATAGTGGGATGATGTCAGGAAGGCAAAGAAATCACATTGATTCATACTTGATTTTTTTCCTGGAGGTTAAGTTTCTCAACAAAAACCCCAAAAGAACACAAGATGCTAATACAGGCAAGTAATACAAAGCACCAATAGATGGCAGTTTCTCACTGTACAAAATACTGTCACCAGCTATTCCTCTGGTTCAGTTGAAGTATGTCTTGGAGGTGCTAATTTTGCGTTAACGCAACTTTGTGCCTTTAAATTGGGTTTGAAAAATTTTTAGGACTTTATCATTTTTTCTTAGTGTTCTAGTTAGAAAATTGGATAGGCTACAAGGTAGAGGAAGTCCTCCCTGTCTCCATACAACTTTCTCCCATTGTTTGCTTCTGTTGGGTGATGTTAGACCTTCCACAAGCAGATGAAATGGCTTCTGCCAAGGCAGTTGTTTCTGACTCAAGTTCTGGATGCTGAGGCTGCTTTCCCTCTCTTTCTGAGCATCCCTGTGATAGGTAATCATTCCCCATTGCTAGAGGAAATCTGTTTGGAATGGGGCAAATGAAAGTTATCCTCTAACCTTGGCTCTTTGCATTCTTTACTGGTAAGCTATAAATCAGTGTAATCCCTGGGACAGTGTTAGAAAAGCAAATTTTCATCCTCACCCCAAATATTCTGAGTCAGACATTCTGAGTCAGAAACTCTGCAAGTGCAGCCCAGTAATAATAGCAATCTGTGATTCTATGAGTGAAAGAGAAGGGGAGGAGAAGGAAAGAAACCTTTAATGTTATCATTCAGAGTTAAGAATATATAATATAAAGTGTGGGTTTTTTTGCATTTTATCTGAGGATACAGCTTTTAAAAGAATTTGAATCATACTATATAGAAAGTATAATATTTTGTTTTCTTCTTTATTTGTATGTTTAATTTTCTTGCATTAGTAAATACTTTTCAAAATATGATTTTGATTCACCACCTATTCTGTTTTATAGATGTATCATGATTTAATTATATATTACCATTGAGTTTTAGTTTATAACCAGTTTTCTCTATTAAATGTTGCACTGAATAACCACCTATATAAATTTATTTTCTGCATCTCTAATTATTTCTTTCTGATTTGTTCACAGTATTCGAATTTCTAGGTCAAACGGTATAATTTGTTTAAGGCCATGGACTAATCAACACACTACATTTTAGAAAAATGTACTAAATTTCAGTCTAATTCAGCAATGTATAATAATGCTTGTTTCACCAGATTCTTGAAAGAACTGATTGGTAACAAACTTAAAGGTAGACTTCTGCTACTAGCATTGGTTGACTAGATTGTTAAAGAAAGATCTTCTAGCTGAGAATAACCAGAAATGCTGGATCATAAATTAACAAAAGGCTTTCCTGTTTCCCACCACATCTTCTGCGGTGGAAAAATTCAGGTCCTGGTTTTCTCACTTCTTGTTTTTTGGATAAATCTTTTCCCTCTTTACAATTCTCTCTAAATTACCCTGCTCTTGACCCTCGGTATGCAGTCTGAGAGCTGCATTAAAGTTGGAGTGGGGAAGATGGAGTCTAAGTGGAGTTCAACAGATGGATCCCACGAGCATAAGAGCACAAAGACACCCCCCACCCCACCACCACCCTCCATAGTGTTGCCTTCCTGTGTTTAAAAGTCTCACCTCCTACTCCTTTGTTTTGCTGTTAGGGGACTACAGTTCTGAACTTACTGGAACCAGATCTGTTCTTTCAAGGAACTGCAGTTGTTTGCTCTGGTGGGTGGCTTGAAATTTTTCTACCTTACCTTCACACCCACTCCCATGCAAACTCTGCTGACTGACTCATAGTCCCTTGAAACACTGATTGTAGAAGCTGACTTTTGCTTTTGATTGTTTGGCTGGGACTGCAGCAAATTCATTGATGAAACTAATTCTGAGATACTATGCTGACTCTTTTCAATCAACCTACCAGAATTGCCTATACCTTCAGATGAAATTGCACAGCCAGGCAGCAAAGTTTTATCAAGTTCCACCAGTTCCCAGGACAGAAAACATGCATAGCTATTCAAAACTCAAGCTGGGACTGCTCCCTTCTAAAATTGTTAGTTTTCTTCCCATTAGTTCCTAATAAGAATTAGTCTGTCCTTTAAACTTTTGAAGCCAGGTATTGACTGCTCTTTAACTACAGAAGTCCTAAATAGCCTCTTTTAATTGAGGCTATTTCTTCTATATTGAAAATCTGTTGTTCAGTGTAACCACCTTCAGTTGTCTTAGCTAGATCTTCTGGATAACTTCTATAGCTTCTACATCAGCACTTGCTGCTTCACCTTACACTCTTATGTTATGGAGATGGCTTCTTTCCTTAACCTCATGAACCAAACCCTGCTCATTCTAAACTTTTTCTTTTGATATGCCTCCTCCTTTGACAAACCTTCCTTATTAAAGTTCATCTTTCCTGACTTTTGATTTAAAGTGAGATATACATAACACTTCCTTTCACTTGAATACTTAAAGGACTTTGTAGGGCTATTAAGTGTCCTAATTTCAATATTGTTTTCTTAGTTAATAAGGAGACAAAACAAGAGGAAGACAGATATGGAATGACTGGAAGTCTGTAAAGCAGTGAAAACATACTCATTTACAGATAGAATATAAGGGCTAATATGGGTGCAATTTATTGTGCCCCAAAACAATTATAAATAAAGATAGTAACGTAGGTCATCATAAAAGATACAGTCAAAATAGAAATAGGAATGCTTGAAATATTGAAAGAATTACCAAGATGTGACACAGAGACATGAAGTGAGCCCATGCTGTTAGAAACATACTGCCAATAGAGTTGCTCTATGAAGTGTTTCCACAAAATTCCAATTTGTAAAAATTGCAATATCTGTAAAGTATTATATATTTTTTTTACAAGCAAAAGGCAATGTGAGGTATGCCTGTAATTTTTCCAGGCTGCTCTCACTAAGTGAATATATTCTGGTATTAATGTTTTATTGTATTTTGTGATTTAACCAGACTTAGCCCATCTGGTACCAGTCTTTGATTTAGAATACTCTCTTGCTTTACCCCTTCCAAAACCAGTTTTTGGAATAAAAATATGTTATTGATTTCTGTGGCCATTCTGACTCCAGTGACAAGCAGCAGATACAAATTAATACATTTTGCCCATGCAAGTCCAGTATACTAACATACAAACTTTTGGACCCCAAATTGGATTTGCTTACCCATCTGGCAAGCTATTATTTTCTTTCTCATTCAGGAAAGGTACATGATTTTTCTGCTACTGAAATGATTATTCTGTCTCTTACTCTATCTGTTCACTTCAAGGTGCTCTCTTCCTCTACAGATCTCCTTCTTTTGGTTTATTCTTCACTGCCTGAGGGCTTGTCAACCTGAATAGATATGATGCATGGTGCTGTAACTGGCATATATGATTTGCCTCAGGTACACTTACATTGCTAGCCCAAATTATATAACTGCAGTTGTCCAAGCTCTAATTCTTCATGTTTATTAATTTCTTTCTTCCTTAAGTTAACATTAATTGTAGTTCAGTGTAAAATTAGTTCATGGATCAGTTGTAACTTCCAGAGAGATACACAAGGAGTTCTAGGAGCTACATTTCTGAATTCTGGGACAAGCTCTGGAGAAACCAAGAGCCAACATTGACCTAGCCTAGTCACCTAAAGCAAATTAACAGGCCTGCTGTCCTCACTGAGTTCAGCTTTTACCCAAGATCACTAAAGAAGTTCAAGAAATGTTTCTTTTCTCACTAGTTCTTTACATATTATTGTTTATTTGAACTTAATGAAAAAGGATGTGGTAGCATGGAATTCACAAACTCATCCCAGGCTTATCACCTTATATCTCAAAATGTTGAAGAATATGGTATGTTTTCCCAGTCCTGTGAACAATTTCAAAAAGAACTCAGTCTTCCATAAGACCAGACAATTCAGAGTTTTTAATTAATTTTTTTGGTAAGCTGATCTTCAAGGCCTATTTTGAAGGACAGTCAGGGGATTTTTCAGTACCCTTAATCATTCCATTTAGAGATGTTCCTGCTTCCTTCCCTGCTCTACCTGTACCACTCCAGAAATTTTTAAAAAGCCAATAGAAAATACTCATCAGTAATTACCTTAAATGTAAATGGGTTAAACACACCAGTCAAAAGGAATAGAGTTACTGGATGCACTTTAAAAACAAGATCTAGCATTATACTATTAATTAAGGGCTCACTCATAGACATACTTATAGACTAAATGTGAAGGACTAGGAAAAGACATTTCATACAAATGGTAATCAAAAGGCTCTCTGTATTTATATGAGACAAAATAGATTTTAATCTTAAAAGTATGTTTAGAGAAAAATAAATTTATTATGACAAAAGGGGATGTAGACACTGAAAAATTTTTAAATATTCATGAAAATGTAAGATACAAGTAAATGGAAAAACATTCTGTTTTTATGGACTGGAAGATTAAATATTGTTAAAATTTGGACTACCCAAAAGTGAGATACAGATTCAACATAATCCCTACCCAAATCCCTATGGTAATTTTTACAGAAATAGAAAAAAAAAATTCTAAACTTCATATGGAAACACACACACACACATAAAATCCAAACGGCCCAAGCAGCCTTTTTTTTTTTCTTTTTATCATGGTGGAGGCCAGAGGTGCAAAGGTGAAAGAATTCACCAGAAATAGAGAACAGAAAAGGAGAATTTATTGCTAAGAGAAGCAGCAGGCAAGACAGAGAGAGATGCTGCCACCAAAGCAATCTTAAGGAAGAAAAGAAAAGCAGCAGGGCATCACACTTCCTGATTTCAAAATAATATTATGAATCAACAATAATCAAAACAGTATAATATTGGCATTGATTTAGGTATAAGCCATTAGAATAGAGAGCCCAGAAATAAACTCAAGCATCTATAGTCAAATGATCTTTTGACAAGAATGACAAGAACACACAGTGGGGAATTATAGTCTCTTCAGTAAATGGTGTGAAAACTGAATTATCTGCAGAAAAATGTAATTGGGCCTATTTTCATATCATTTTCAAAAATCAACTCAAAATGGATTAAAAATTTAAATGTATCACCTGAATCTGTTAAAGTACCAGAAGAAAACAGGGAAATGGCTTCTTGCCATTTCCCTGAGAAATTAATTTTTGAGTCTGACAATAAAAGAATAGCAAAAAAAGAAAAATAGAATGGGAGTGCATAAAATTAAAAAGATCTGCATGGCAAAGTGGAAAGTAAATTGCAGAATGAAAAAAAAAATTACAACATCTGACAAGGTGTTAATATCCAAAATGTATAAGGAAATCATATAATTCAGTAGCAAAAATAAATATCCCAATTTAAAAGATGCTGACGTACTTGAACAGACATTTTCAAAGATGATATACAAATGGCCAACAGCAGTCCCACTGCTGCAATTATTCAACAGATCTTGAACCCCTGTATTTGTTGCAGCATTATTCACAGTAGCAACCTCAATGTCTATTGACATATGAATGGATAAAGAAATGTGAGATACACACAGAACAGCTATTATTTATCTATGAAAAGAAGGAAATACTACCATTTGTTACAATATGGCTGAACTTGGAGGACATTACACTCAATGAAGTGAACCAGATGCAGAAAGATAAATACTGTCAATCTCACTTACATGTGGAAACTGAAATAGTAAAACTCATAGAAGCAGAGAGTAGAATGGTGGTAACCAGGCTACTTGGGGAGAGGGAGAAATGGTGAGATTTTGATAAAGGGGTACAAAGTTTCATTTATGGAAAATGAATAGTTCTGGAGATCTAGTGTACAACAATGTGACTATAGTTAACAGTAATGTATTGAACACTTGAAATTTTCTAAGAGCGTTTTCTAAGCTCTGAAGTGTTCTTGTCATAGGAAAAAAGGGTAACCGAGATGGTACAAATGTAATTAGCTTGTTTGTGGTGATTATTGCACAATGTTTATATATCAAATCATCAAGTTGTACAATTTAAGTACACACATAATTTTTAATTGTCAATTATACCTAAAGTTCAATAATGATTAAATTTTTTTGTGTGTTCAAATTTCTGAATAATTCCTGTTGAGAATCAGAAGGGAAATTAGCTGATTAAGCAATTTAGTAGTAGATACCACAGAAAGTTTTTTTTTTGTTTGTTTTTTTTAATGCATACAAGGGCTGGGGTATAGGCCAGAGGTGTGGGGGGTGAGAGGATTCACCAGAGATAAAGTGAACTGCAGAACAGGCAGATCTACTGAAATACAATGCTGAGGTGAACAGTGGGTGAGACAGGAGAGGTCTGTTGCACCACGTGGATTAGCTCCCTGGCCAGGGATCGAACTCATGCCACAGTGGCTGGAGATAGCTTGATAGTGCAAGTCTTTAACCTCGGTGCCACAAGAGAGACCCACTGCAGAAAATTCTTAAAATTAACTGATATAATATTCCTCATATTAAGTAATTTTCATTTATGTACCTTTATGTAGCATTATCACCTTGATGAAAGAAGTCTAAATTTACTTTATTGCAGATATAAATGACAAGTATAATTAATCCCAATTTTTCAATTCAGTAACATTACTATGAGCTACAATCTTAATTAAATGCTGAATATCACATATTTTTACCTTTAGTTGCCACTGATTTTATCATGTGAAGTAATGGCAATTGTTGACTAACTTAGTACTTCTAAGCTATTTTTAAAGCTGGTCAAATGAGAAAAATATTATTCTTTATTTAACATCAGTTGAATTACCTTTAATTAAGTCTTGAAGTTAATTAGGTATAGTTTGCTTGTTCTTAGGTAAGCAATAGGATTCTTTGTAAACAATCACGACCAACTCTTAAACACAAACAGAATTTAGGTGATCCGTATCAGCTCATGGACTTGATTTTAAAAAATGAAAAATAGACCAGGAAAAAGGTAGACTTAGTTAAAGACAAGGAAATAGGAACTTCAGTAATGTCTTTGCTGGTACATTTTGAGCAGGACCCCACTGCTAGAATAAGTTGCTTTGTTTATTTATAACTCCAAATAGACACTAGTCAACATTCAGAATTCAGGGGTAAGGTTTTCAGCCCCAACTTAACTCCACTTGTCTGTGCTAGTAGGTACTAGAATAGTGAAAGACAGGCCTTATCTGAGGTTCCTTTCCTTTTCGTAGTAGTAAGGCAAGTGCCTAGATTTACCATCTCCACATTCCTCTCAAAAGCAGCATCCATGCTGCTTCTAACAATGCAGCATGGGTGAAAACTGTGCCTCTCAATGCACTGAAATCTCTTATCTGTTTCAGAGGTCAAGGAAACTTTCCACAGGAAACAGTCTTACTAGGATTTCTTAGTGCCAATGTCAAAAGACATACTTAATTTGTCACTAGGTGAAAACTCTCCATGGACATTAATAGTGTGCAATAAAGTGTTTGTATAACTTCAATTTCTTTTTCAGTGTTATGGGGTATATATATATATATATATATTTTACTTTTCAGAATGACTTTGCTCTAAATTGGAATATATTTAATTATTTGTCATTACCTAAGTTCTGCCTCACAGGCTCATATTTACCTTTTTTCATTCTGCTCTAGAGATTTCCTATAAGCCAATTATGGCATTGAAATTAAGTTTTCTAGTGGCATTCCCTAGAGTTTAGAGAGAGGGACTATGTGAAAGAAAATTCTTTCAAGAAAACCCAAAATAATGGCAGTTTATTATGATAGATTCTCTGGCAAGTAATTCCTGTTTGTGCTTTGCATCCTTTTAGTCAATCTTAACATGTTTTTGGTCACTCTTCCGTTTTCATTAAAAAAGTATCTTAAAAGTCCATTTAAATGTTTTCATTCCATTTCCAGCAAAATGAAATTGTTTTAACTAGTTTACCTTGTTGGATGGGCTACATTTTCACTTCTCTATTTCACTTTTAATGTTAATCATGAGAGGAAATTTAGTGTTTACATCAAATAATTTTTCTTTGTAGACACAGTATAGCAAGTCTTTTTAAATGTATACAGATATCCTGTAAAATCAGAAATAATAGTCTGAGCCTCTTAGAGACATAAATGGGATTATTAGAATCTGGGCCAGAGGTGGTGTGCACTTGATTTCCTAGCCAGTGAAACCACTGACTCTGCCACAATGGAATTATTGTCTGAAAGTTAATGGCAAGCCCATTTTCTCTGCTTCTTAGCAGATGACTCAGAAGGTTCATATGCTAATGCCACACACTCCTCCTTGAGGATACAGGATATTTAGGTGATATTTTAGAGCCTTTTAGAGGTAGAATAAGACATTTGCAAACTAAATTATGCTTTTGAATTTTCTGTAAAGACCCATATTCAAATGTTGAATTAGTCTTGTGACAAGGATCAGTTGGTTAATGAAGTTGAAATTTTGGCAAAAACCTACTAACGAGTAACAGTCCTACAAAAATGACAATAAACTGTGAATTGTCCTAATGACTTAATTCTGTAGTTGAAATACTTTCAGTGGAGCATACTGTTTGATGCATATTTCATTGATTTCATTATTTTATGAAGATTTATTAGTAGTCACTTCCATAAAAACAACTATAAAACTTATGTATTTTTTCCTTCATTCAGTTTTTTTATGCATTTGTCTTGTGTTTTTTTTTTTTATGAGTTAAATTTAATTGTGAATTTTAAGCTAGAAAATCACTACCTTCATATTTTGGCATCTAATAACTGGTAGCTTTAAGATGTTAACATTGTTTTCTAGTTAATAATGTAAAATGCAGCTTGAGTCCTTTACTCCTTTAGTAGTATCTCCATGAAAAATATAGAAAGTCTGGATTTCACAAGTAGTGATTGTTGTACCTAGCAGAGAAAGAATGAAGAACACATACCGTAGGAGACAAAACAGTTATAGCACCAACCAATCTTATTGTAGCTCTGTTCACAATCTGTTAACATACCACTTTAAAAAGATGATATTTGGGGACCTAAATTGATACCATTAGGTTCCTCTGCCATTACAGAACAGTGAAGACAAAAGCACTCACCATCTTAATATTCACAGGACTGTGCTAAAGAATAATGATTTAAGATCAAGACAAGAGTTAACTGCCCACCTCACCAACCAGTGGCCTTCCCCAGGAGCTCTGGATGTCAATGCTGTTGCCTTGGATACGTTGCTTTACCGAAAACACAATAAACAGTGGTATGAGTAAGTGCGACACTTTTTTTTCCAACTAATTACAAATTCAGTTGTACCAAAACATAAGACTATCCACTTTGGTTTCTGAGTTATTCTTTTATTTTTAAATTCATTATTGGCTTAGAGCAAATAGGATTTAAAACTACACTGATTTAGTTAAATTAGATTTAGGCATTGAATGTGTTTATATTTTAAAGCCAAGGCATCCTGGGGAAGTAAAATATTTAAGAAATTAACAGGCAGTTTGTGCCAGTTACCTAATTCTTCAGTTAATCTTCAGCCAGTCCTTCAGTTCAGTCTATGAGCGCATAGTTAATAAGCCATTTGTTTTAGAATTCAACTTTGTTTTTTATATTTGCTGTAGGACTAAAATTCCTACTAGTTAAAAACTAAATTCTATTTCATGAAAGTGTTACAGATGCATCTGAAAGAAAGATATTTATTATCTGTTCTTGGTGGGTCTGAAAGAATTTTGTTAATTATCAATAACCTATTTTTTGGAAACTATTAAAAAAAATCACTCTACATATAGGTCAAAAGCTATTTTTTTGGTTTCTTTGTCCCACTGTTCAGGGCTGTTTTATTCAGTTGCAATGGCCTAATGAGAGAGCCATAAAATCTTAAACCATCTTCCTTTAAATAATCTTCATTTTCGATCTTATAAATTATGTTATCTTCTTTTTGCTTTTAGTGACTTTCCCATCTTGATAATTTTTTATTTCAATATTTTCTTGTCTGTCAGCATCTAATTTTCTGATTTTCCCTGTTGTCTATCTCCTTATTTTCTCTCTTCCCTTATCCCCATTTCTCCTTTCTCTTTTCTCTTGTTGCTTTCCTCTTCTTTACCTCCCTCTTTTATCTTAGGACCTTGTTTTTACATTTCATTGTTAGAGCTACACTCCTTAGGGTATTTTTCTCCAGGTAACTAATAGCCAGATAGTTCTACAATGAATGCTTTAGCACAGACACAGTTTCCATCTGCTTTATTATTTTTTTTTTAATGAATAGTAGAACTCAAATAAATTTGACCTTTGGTTATTAAAAAATTTTAGGGGTTTGAATGATTTTGTTTGGTTCACTGATTGATAGAGATAGATAGGGAAAAGTGAGCAGATTATCAGTAGAACTTGGTTCAGCATCTAAACCATGCTGCTTGGTATAATTCAGGGCATTGACTGGATCTTTCGCGGATTGTAAGATACTTTATATACTCATGAAAATCTTTAATAACTAGAGTGTATCATCTCACCATGCTATATATATATAGTTTCATCTTTCTGTGGCATAATTAATAGAAGAGTATTTTTTATTTACATTTCTAATTTATGATTAAAAACTGAGTTTATAATAGTATTTGGTACACTTGTCTTGGCTATATATATGCCACACACACACATACACACACACACACAAGATGTTCCTACTTTTTTTAACTACAAAAATACATTGAATCCTAACACAAGAAAGACTAACAACTGCCTTTTAATGGCATTATCCACATTATCAGTTTAAATAGTGGGAGGTAAAATAGCCAAAAGACTTATATGTACCCTTGCCTGCCTATAGAGCTACCTAATGAAGAACCAATGAGGAGTCTAAGCGGAGGTTTTATTTCTAGCTTATATGTTATGATAATGACTGCTTTAAAAAAAAAAAAACAAAGTACTATAACAGCAGCAAAGAAAGCAGTGAAATTGCCTGTAAGTTTGTTTAACATGGATTCATATTTTACAGTGCTTAACTCAGTTACTCCATTAGATTTCTTGATAATTTGGAGTAAGAAACTGAAACTATAATTGGTCATTTTACTATAATTTCCTGCTAAGAATATGGGCTATCTATAGCTATATCTCCAGAAACTCTGTAACCTCATTCATCTAATTACCTTCAAGAAGAGAGAATTTGTTATTTTATTTAATGAATTTCTTCGTCTTGTCAACATTTCTTAAAAATGAATAACTTAGCTATATTGTTACCTACTCATGGAAAGACCCCTTTTTTGGTAAAAGGTCTTAAATTTCTATCTACTTACTATGCTGTTTATAAAACTTTAATATAATTTCCATTTTATTTTATAATTGTTTCTACCTGGCAGATTAGTTATACTGGATATTATATCTTCATTTCAAACATAGGAATATCATGTTAAAAATTTTTAAAGTATTACAGACTTATTATAAAAACTCAACAAAAATAAACATATAAAGCACATTTCTTTAACACACACATAAACAATTATTTTTTTATTTCCAGGAAGTTCTGTTTCAATGTTTCTTTATTTGTAAAATCTCAATCATGTACCAGTGATCATTTATTAGATACCAATTATATAAACATGCTAGATTACCTCTTATGTAACTTTATTACATTATTGCCTACTCATTCTCATCCGGAAACTTCAGATTTATTGTTGTTGTGTTCATATTTTCTACAAAAGCTTTTATAATCTTTCAAATTTATCATTGTCTCCCAATTTGGTTATCATTCACAAAATTATTGAGAGGTATGAGCTTTTATATGCCCTTCTTGATCTGTTTAGACTAATTTTTCTTATTTTTTGATGAGTAGCCATATAATGCATCACTTCAGATGCATTAGAGTTTTTCCTTTCCCTGTGTGTCTTTCCAATATTTTTGAAATAGGAATCCCTAAAGAATTGAGCCTGCAAAAACCTTTTATATCTTGTAGGTTTTGCGTTGACCTAACTCATATCTTTCCATTTCAGGCTTCCTTGCATCCTTCCATTAATTTTAGCAGATTATTTCTCCTGCTATGACAAGTACTTATTTTGTTCCCTAAGCATATTGCTATGAAAAGCCATAATAAAAAATAGCATATATGTTTTTATGCACTTTTTCATGCTTCTGTGTATGTAGTATGCATATATTTGTTTTTATTATCTATATGTGAATAGGTTCTGTGCATCACACACTCTGTTGCTCAGTGACTACCAGATAATGTAAATTATTACTGACCTCAGAACATGTATTAGAGAAATAAAATGTAGATTAAACACAGTGTTACTTCTGATCAATGATATTAATGATATTACAGGAAAACTTATGGATAGGTGAGTTCAGCCTATTGTTCAATTTCCTATTACCTTGCCTTTATTTGGTATCTAATTCCATATACAGAAATTTGCATTTGAGTGACTTAAAAATATTTAAATCATAAGACATTGAATATATTGGATTTTGTTATGTCCAAAATATTTATTATATATGACATAATTCCTACAAGTTTAAATTATATTGAAAAATGATATAAACTTTTATATAGTCAAAATACATGAGTCTTTGTATGTTGGGATACTTTCAATAAACTGGTTTTAAAACTTTTATTCTGAGAAATACAACTAGCCCTTGAGCACTATGGATTTGAGCTATGCATGCCTACTTATACACAGATTTTTTTCTCTCTGGATCCCACAACCACAGATTCATCCAACTGATATCCCACATGGCCCACTCTAATGAACTTGAGCATCTGGGGATTTTGGTCTGTTTGTCTGGATAGAGGTGGGACCAGGGCAAGGTTGTGTATCCTGAAACCAATTCCCTGGAAATACCACAGATCAACTAGAGTTAAGTTTTGGGAAGTTAAAAGTTATAGGCAGATTCTGAACTGAAGGAGGTCAGTGTCCCAGACCCCCCCCCCCCACACCTCTTTGTTCAAGGGTTAACTGTAGTTACAGATTATTGTTTATATTGATATTTCTGGTATGTTACATATAAGTCTTAAAGTATGATGTTTATGAGTCTAGAATTCTAAGATCGAACTTAGTAGTGACCTTTTTACAATAGAATTCCTATAACAAAATAGTTTACTTCATGACAACAACAGATTTGTCAGATGTAATAGCTACCAGTCACTTTGGAAATAAAGTCAAAATGTGGAAACCAAACCATTTTTAATTATTGAAAACAGTTGAACTAGATTCCACCCAGATGTTGGGTCTTCAGCCATTTTCATGCAGAAGAGATGCTATATGGTGCTGTTCTTAATATCTTATGAATGAGGTGGTTTATTTTGACTTGGAACTTTTGTTATTGCTTCAGAACATTATTGTCTACCAAAGTCTATATTCATTGGCATTTAGTTAAGTTAAAGATTATGAACTCAAGGATAGTTCACTGTGACAAATTTAAAGGGTGGAAAGCTTCTAGAATCACTTTGGAATTGTGATACTCTAAAAGGAACTACGTTAAGTCCCACAGAAAGCTCCTTTGTGTTGCTGCTTTTATAGGTGTTCCTCTTTAAAGTGGCTGATAGTTCTTGCTATTACTTTATATGTGTGTTATGAAACTCAATCCTTACTTAAAATACTCAAGTGAATTAATTCTGTTTCTCGGTTTTTTATTATATGTAATATTTCCATACATAATTTTTAATATTGTATTATATTAACTAAGTTTTCTTGAGGAAAAATTAGTGTCAGAAAATCATTTGATACCATTCAGTTTAAGAAGCAATTTTTGTTTTAGGCACAGAAATATAATTTGGAAAAGAAACCTGTTTATAACTTTATTAAATTCACATGCTTTCCTCTATAAGTAAAGAAATAGAATTTCAATGAAATTGTCAGTGATATGATTAGACATAGTATAGTTTGCATATTACATCTCAGCAAACGAGGCTGTTCTTTTAGAAAGGTTTCTAAAAGGGCTTCCCTGGTGGTGGAGGGTGTTAAAGTCTCAGCACTAGGAAGTTCTTGCCAGCCACTGTACCTTAAGTTCAATCCCTGGCTTGGGAGCTAACCACATGGCACAGCCTACTGCTCCCCTCAGCAGTGTATTTTCAGTGGATCCCCCTGTTCTGCTCCCTACTCTGTCTCTGATGAATTCTTTCATCCCATCCTACCTCTGACCTACACCCCACTACTTGTATGCATAAGTAAATAAAAATAAATCTTAAAAAAATAGAGTTTCTAATAAAATAAGAAGCTGAATTGTTTCTTCCTGTACCAAAGAGAAGGTAGCATGGTAGTTAAAAGGGCAGAATAGAATTAGAACCAGCTGGAAGCTTCACATCTCATCTCTTTGTGCTTATACCCTCCAATAAAGTGGGGTGGTAGTAATTCCAACCTCTTAGGGTAATTGCAAAAATTTAAATAAGTTGCTGTGTGTAAATAGTGCCTAACATTTGGTGAGGTATAAATAATTGATATTATTTTTTAAATTACATATTGTTCATATCAAATATATGTTATTATAATTATCAGAATTTTCCTATAATAGCATTCCTTACTACTTCAAAGTATAATTCAGAACTTTTATAGTTTCAAAATTTGTCTAGATTTTAGATTATTTTTCATTTTTGTTCAATGTATATTTCTGTCCCCATTAAATTCCCATCACCAGTTCACCTGTGCACCATAGTCCCTTGTGCTCTTCCCACCCATTTTGTTCATTCTCCCTTCTCCTTCCCTCGGAAATGTCTCAGATTTATAGTTGTTTGCTGATTGTGATTTTTAATTTATTGTAATTGATTTTTTCCCTTAGTCCCTTGTTTATTTCCTCTGATTCCTCCTGTAAATGAAACCATCCAATATATTTCCTTTTCTTTCTCGCATAATCCATTCTAGCTCCATCCATGCTGCTGTGAATTACATGAGTTATTTTTATTGCTGTGTAATATTCCATGGTGTATATATATCACATCTTCTTGATCCAGTCATCTATTTTGGGGCATTTGGGTTGTTTCCTTAGTTTGCCTATTGTGAAAAGTGCTGCAATAAGCATAGGTGTGCAGCTGTCCTTTTGAATTAGTATTTTTGTGTCCTATGGGTATTTTCCTAGGAGTGGGATTGCTGGATCATAAGGGAGTTCCATTTTTAGTAGTTTGAGGAACCGCCACACTGCTTTCCATAGTGGTTGGCCAGTTTGCTTTCCCATCAGCAGTGTAGTAGAGTACCTTTTTCTCTACATCCTTGCCAACATTTGTTGTTGCTCGTTTTTTTGATCAGTGCCATTCTCACTGGTGTGAGGTGGTTGCTATCTCGTAGTGGTTTTGATTTGCTTTTCTCTGATTTCAAGAGATACTGAGCATTTTTTCATATACCTGATGACCATTTGCATTTCCTCTTTGGAGAAATGTCTTTTTAGCTCTTCTTCCCATTTTTTGACTGGATTGTTCACTTTGTTTTTGTTTAGTCTGGTCAGCTCTTTGTGGATCTTTGTGCTAGTCCCTTGTCAGTAGTGTTGTGTGCAAAAATTTTGTCTCAGTTGGTGGGATGTCACTTTGTTTTGGTTAATGTGTCTTTTGCTTACAAAGGCTTTTAAGTTTGATGTAATTCCAGCTGTTTATCTTTTCCTTCACTGACTTTGCTTTGGGTACTGTGTCTTTAAATGTGTTACTGAGGTATATGTCATGTAGAGTTTTGCCTACTTTTTCTTCTATATATTTTATGGTTTTAGGTCTTATGTCTAAATCCTTAATCCATTCTGTTTGTTTTTTGTGCATGGTGAAAGTCAGTAGTCTAGTTTCATTCTTTTGCATGTAGCAGTTCGGTTTTCCCAGCACCATTTATTGAACAAGCTGTCTTTGTTCCATTGCATATTCTTTGCTCCTTTGTTAAAGATTAATTGTTCATAAGTCTGTGAGTTTATTTCTGGGCTTTCTGTTCGATTCCATTGGTTTGTGTGTCTGTTCCAATACCATGCCATTTTAATTATTGTCGCTTTGTAGCGTAGTTTGAAGTCTGGAAGTGTGATACCTCCATTCCCCTTCTTTTTAGTCAGGAGAGCTTTGGCTATTAGAAATTTTTTGTCGGGCCTCCCTGGTGGCACAGTGGATTGAGCGCTGCACTGTGAAGCATCTGCAGCACAGCAGTGCGAGTTCAATCCCTGGCCAGGGAGGGAACCCACATGGTGCAACAGACCTCTCCTGCCTGGCCCTGCTGCTGCTCCCCTCAGCAGTGTATTTCGGCCCATCTGCCTGTTCTACTCCCCACTCTTTCTCTGGTGAATCCTCTCACCCCCCACACCTCTGGCCTGTACCTCAGCTCTTGTGTGCATAAATAAAAAAATTTAAAAAAAAAGATTTTTGTGTCTTCATATGGATTTCATCAATATTTGTTCTATATCTTTGAAGAATGTCACTGAAATTTTTATTGGAATAGCATTGAATCTGTAGATTGCTTTTGGTAGGATGGTCATTTTGATGATGTTAATTCTTCCAATCCATGAGTAAGGGATTTCTTTCCATTTCTTTGTGTTTTCTTCTATTTCTTTTATGAATATTTTATAATTCCCTTTGTAGAGGTCCTTCACCTCATTTGTTAGATTTATTCCCAAGTATTTGATATTTTTGTTTCAACTATAAAAGGAATGGTTTTCTTGACTTCTCTTTCAGATTGGTTGTTTCTATATAGGAGCTTATATTTGTGTGTTGATTTTGTATCCTGCTACTTTTTAAACTGGCTAATTAATTTAGTTAGATTTTCTGTGGAGTTTTTGGGACTCTCTATGTATATTATCATATCATCTGTGAATAGAGATAGTTTTATGAAGTCATCATATAAAATAAGAAAACTACTTGCTTTGTATACTAGTAAAATTATTTTACCACAACATTCTTCATTTCCTAGAGGAAATAGCAAATAAGTAACTGTTTGGGGTTTCCCCCCATATTTAATATACATACCTTTGATACATTTATAAGTAAATTTACTTTTGTATGAATAGTGAATAGCTATAGTATTAAAATTATATATGTTTTACTGTAACATGGTAGTATATGTGACATTTCTAGAAATTCAAGTAGAGTTTGGCTACTCTGAGAAACAGATGTTGTACCTGAAAAACACATTCCTTTTCTAGGTCATTTACATTTGGAAATAATAATGAGATATGTTCTTACTTGAAATGTCAGTAACAACAAAACTGAATATATCTCTTGAGTTTATCCTGAAAAAACAATATGAGGAAAATTTAATAAATTTTCATTAACTTTTTTCCATTTATGATAGTTTTTCCTCTGTTGTAATTCATTACTAGTTAATTTATTTAATAAGAAATGTGCTTACAATAGCAAACAGAGAAAGGAAGAAGGTTAATTATCTTCAGAATATTTTTACACAAACAGGTATTTTATTACACAACATTTTTTAAACTTCTAAGTTATAGGACTTAAAGTAATAATTTGTTATTATTACTTAATCACCCATAAAATATCAAGGCACTGAAGAATTTTGAAGTACTTAGGAAACACTAGGTCATGGTTATGTCAGTTTGTTTCTTCATTAAGACTAATCTGTAGATTTTCTGCTCAGTTGACAGTTTATAATATCTGGAAGTTCCCATTTCTTAACCTACTAGATAATCAAATTGGTATAAGGATTTTAATTTTTTCATAAGTGTTATTTTCTTTTCCTTTTTTGGTAGACTGAACAGATATACTTCCAAAGAAGATGGAGGGGAAAGTACAATGGAAACAATATTGCAACCATAATTAGGGGAGACATCAATAAAAAATTCAATGAATTGAAGAACATTTAAAGATTATTTTTAGAAATTATTTTTTGTGAGAATAGCTTCAAGTAATATTCATCCTTATCTTGCAGAAAAAGTTATCAAAGTCTTGACCAGTTATCAGCTGAAGTTAGCCTTTCTCAGACTTCACTGGATCCAGGTCAGTCACAAGAAGGAGATGGAAAACAGAACACTTTAAATTTAATCAGTGAAGGTAAGGAAAAGATCTATTAAAATATTTTTTCTGCACTATATGTGGTTGCAGAGAATTACAGAAGACTAATAGTGACATTGCGAAGCATGCCACAGCATTTAAGCTACAATTATGATTAAAAATGATTCACTCTTGTTTTTTTTCTCACGTTTGTCACCTCGTGGAGAGGGATAGGCATGTTGGAAGCAGTGTGGGGATGAGGAAAAGATAACTCAAAGTTCATGTGGAGTAATGAGAAGCCTAGAGGGGCTACACCCATCCAAAGGCAGTCTTATATTTATTAACATAAAGTACAAAGGAGGGGCAAGTTAGTAGGGAGTGTTCATGCCTGGGGGAAGCAGTTATTGGGGATGTATAATAGGGTGGAGTGACTATGGGCTATTGCCTGGGTTGGGGGCTCCATTGTTCCTGCTGGTCAAAATATATTATCTCTATTATCTGCCTGCCATTTACAGCAGATACTGGTTTCCCAGTATGTACCTCATACTAGGACTTGCCCCTGGTGAGCGGCCCCCTGCATGACCCTACACATAGCTGACAAGCAGGAACTCTGGACAAGACAATATCCCTGAAAACAAGGAGATCTGAGGATCCCACAGTTTATGGATAACCTTCTCAAAAAAATGACCTGTAATTGTCACCTTCATTTCCTCACTTCTGATACTTTTTTTTAAGCACGCCAATTTGCTTTCTGTCTGTACCATTTCCCAAAATGACTTTTATCAACCATTGCCATAAGTTTAAACTAAGTTCTCTGTCTTCTTCATGCTAAATTTTTCAACTGATCTCTTACTTATTGTTGAGTTGCTTTGTACCTGGTTTATGACTACTCTGATAACCTGGGGAATAAATATTAAAAACTTTAATTATCCCTGTTATCAGCTGTGTCCTATCAATCTCTTTTTCCATTGGTTTGCATCTTCCTGAACAACGCTCTGCTCCAGTTCTTACCGGGTCACTTTCAATGATGACATTTTCAATGATGACATTTCAGTTTTTAACATTCAAACTATTCATCTTAAACTACAGTGGTTTGTGTGCAAGTTCTCATCTTTCCTCTCCACAGCATAGGCGATAGCTGTGACTCTAGCACTTCAGATTGAACAGGTGTATTGATGTGATCTGGTGCTCATATCCTATCTCTTTCCTCAGTTCTCTATCTGCTAGTGTGTGTGAGAGGAGCTAGGGAAACAGCAATTCCTTACATCAGGGGAACCTGTATTCCTCTATGCCTCCAGTTTCTTCCTGTGTTCTCCACTGTAACAAATGGCATTATAATAATGATTCTACTCTTGCCCCTAAAATAAGTCGGTTTATTGCAAATCCTGTAATTTCGCCATACAGAACATGTTATATGTAATGACATCATTTTCCCTATCACTACAACCCTAGACTAACCACCTGGAATAACCTCTTGAATGGAATACTGCAACAGCTTTATAATTAGCCTTTCATCTCTTTCTTGCTCCATCACATTTCATTCTCTATTCAATAATCAGTGATCTTTGAAACCATAAATAAGAAAGTATCATATGCTTAAAATTCTCCAGTTGTTCTCAGTGAAAACAATAAAACCCACTGTTTATGTACATACATAATCTCACTTTGCCAGCTTCTGCTTCACTTTAGACCATTGTTTTTTGTTTGCTCTATACACTCAACAAACTGGCATGTTTTTTGAGGATGTTTCTTCTTTCACTGTCTTAGCACTTGTTTTTCCCACTGTCTTAAAATTTCTTTCTGAAGATCTTTGCATAGCAGCCTCTTTATCAGGTCTCAGAGATTATCTCTTAAAGATGTTTTCCTCGACTGTCATACCTTAACTAATCAGTTCTATCCTCCTATACATCCCACTCCAGGCATTCTCTCCTATTGCATATATTGTGACTCTTGTATTTTTCACCACTTGTTTTTCAGTGAACAAATATCATAAAATATGCAGTATGGGATATTGGTAGGATAAAGTAAAAATTTAACTGGAAATCTAAAAAATGGGAAAATTGCCTTATGTTGAATATTGTTCCTTTTAAAATGGCTGCTAAAAGGTAAGTCAGAAGACAAAAGAAAAATACCAGATGGTTCCTCCCTTAGGAGGAACATAAGGGAACCAAAGGAGGATCAAGGAAAGTAATAATAAGAAGAAGAATAATAACAATAACAGCAATAAAGACACAGAAACCAAAAATGAGGAGACAAGGACAGACTGGGGACACCTGGTGGGGAGGGGAGGGGAAGGGTTGAGGGAAGATGGGAGCACGAGGGACTGAGGTGATGGTGCACTGGTGAGATAGTGATGGGGAATACATGGGGATTACAATTAAATGGCAAGTATATGTAAATTTTAAAATATTTTAATAAAAAAAAAGGTTTAAAAAAATAAATAAAATGGTTGCTAAAAGGGTCTTAGTCTATTTTCATAGTTTAGTAAATGTAGACTAAAAATAAGACCTTTGGTGATGTGAGTAATAAACATAGCATAATAAGATAGCTTAGTGGCACTAATGAAATTGGGAGAGAATAAACTAGATTTACTGTCATAATTTAAAATATGTAGATTTAAAAAACTAATCCAATCTATGAATGGATATTTTTCAGTGATTACTTTATGCAAAATACATTTTAAATAAAGATTTTAATAGTTTTAATTGCATATTTATAAATATTTTAATAGCAATAGGACAAGATGAATAATATTTTTATACTATACAAATCAATACATAGAAGAGGAGGAAAGGATAAAAAGATAAAGCACAGAGAATTTTTAGGGCAATGAAACAATTCTGTATGACACTAACTTGTGAATACATATATAAATTTTTCCAGTTAATAGAATGTTAATTCTATTATGTTAATATAAATGTTAAGTAATGTCCAGTTAATAGAATACAACACTATGAGTAAACGCTAATGTAACTAAGGATACTAGGTGATAATGATGTGTTGTTGTAAGTTTCTCACAGAGTAAAGTCTCTATATATGTGAAAAAAAGAACATAAAGTATTGGCTATAAGAATTCAAGGTTAAATATAGACTAAATATCACATAATTTACATATCCAAATACCTAATTAAATGACTAAAAAAAAAAAGTGTTAGTTGATGAACTGAAACCCAACAACAAAAAAAGGAATATAGTAAAATAGAAAATGTTTTTAAAATGAAAGCCACATCCTTTCCACTCACAGTGCCCTTCCTTCCAATGTTGTAATAGTAATGGAACTATAGTTTGATATACTGATACATGGGTTTTCTTGAATAAAAAGTTTCATAACATGTCCAAGCCAGCTATTCCTCACAGAAAATCTCAATGAACACAAAATTACAATTTCAAAAAAATAATCATAATTCAGAAAAAGTTCAGCCAATGAAACTCTCCCAGAAAAACAATAAACAGGAAAAAAAGAAACAGTAATACAAGCACATTTTATTAAATGTTTTTAAACATCTAAATGCATATTAAAAGTATTTAGAGGTATGATATAAATATTTTAAATGAGAAATCAAAAGCCAACCAGAAAAGCCAACCAAAAAACAGGAAGAAATGAACTGATAGTTGATTAAACTCAAAAATGGAAGAAAAGCCAAAATCACATCAGAAATAAATATTAAATTATAACGTCTTAAAAAATAGATTTGAAAGAAAATTACATTGTTGCCATATTTACTTTAGTCTTTATAATAGGTATGCAGTAATTTCTTTGTGGTTTTAATTTGCACTTCTCTGATGGGAAATGATGTTCAACATCTTTTCATGAGCTGTATATCCTCTATAGATCTATATCTGCTGGTATATATTTCCTGATGTCTGCTACCAGTTCTCTACGTGGATTAGCTTGTTTTTGAGTTTCATTTCTTTCTGTTAACTTGTCCTTTCTCTCCAGTTTTATTGACCTGCCACTCATTTACATATCTGTATAATTTTGGGAGTATAAATTACCCCCCTAAATGTACTTACTTCATTCACGCCCTACCAAATCTCTGGTGCCACTGTTCTATCAGATTGTCTGCGGTATTTCTTTCCCATCCCATTACCCTGTGGTAACCAGTGTATTTTTCATAAAATCTAAGAATTATTCGTAGTGTTTTGACAGCTTCTTTGCTTTGGTTATTTATCTTCCACATATGAATGAAACCATCCAGCCCTTTTTGACTTTCACCTTTTGACTATTTTTGCTTAGCCTAATCATAGCAAGCTCCATTCATTTTGTCCCAAAAGGTAACATTTCATCTTTTTAAATAGCTGAGTAGTAGTCCATTGAGTATATTTTCCATAATTTCTTTGTGCAGTCATTTATTTCTAGGCATTTATGTTGGTTCCATGATTTGGCTATTGTGAACACTGCTGCTGCGAATATAATGTAAATATTTTTGTATTGTATTCTTCAGATAAATACCTAGAATGGTATTGCTGAATCATATGATTTTGCCATTTTAATTTTGTAAGGAATCTCCATACTGTTTTCCCTTAGGGTGCACCAAATTACATTACTAATACCCATAGATAAGATTTCCTTTTTACTAATACCCATAGATAACATCCCCATCAATGTTTATTGAGTCCCTTCCTTTTGATATAGGCCATTCTCCCAGCAGCAAGATGAAGCACAAATAATCCTCTGCGTTTTTTATTTTAAGGGCAACATTGAAACTACTGAGATAGGTCAGACATGTTGATATATAGATCTTTGATTTTATATTTAGATGTATTTGCACTATTTTTAAAGTTTGGAAGTTTTCAATGGTATCATTCTTCAAGTGCAGTTAAATATTTTTTTATCCTATGTTTCAGGTAAAGAAGATACTCCCTCATTACTTGGTCTCTGTGGGTCTCTAACATCAGTGGCAAGTTATAAATCTTTAACAAGTCTAAAATCTAATGACTACCTTGCAAGTCCCACAACAGAGATGACAAGTCCGGGTCTCACTCCATCCTGAAAATTCTTATGTAAAAGTCAAAAGTTTTTATGTTGCATAGCTTCTCTTTACATACATCTGACTGCTGGGAAAATCCGTGGAATTTTATATTGTTCTATCACGTCTGGAGTTCTGTTGCTCATATTATAGAATTCAAATTACTGCAGGTAAACTTGTGTAAAAAAAAAAATCCTGACATTTTTTTTATTCTTATATTTGCCACTAAGAATGTTTAAAAGTGAATAGGCTTAAAAAAACTTTCAGAGATTCTCTGAATTATTGGTTAATTGCACACTGTATGTTCCATATTTATTATTCAGTTGAATTTCATATATTTAAATATAATTCCTAGAGAGTAGGCATAAGTTTTTATACCAGAGACTTAAATTATGTATTTCTTTTGTTCTTTTATTCAGTGATTATATTTTCTAGAATGAAATTTCATTTTTCATTTTCATTCATTTTTCATTATTGTCTAGGCTCTAACATTCAGATGCCTTGTTTTTAATGTGAGATGGGTCTTGGCTGCAATTTCACAATGGTCTGTTCAGTTTTTATTTAACAGTTATCATTTAATATCAACATTCCACTTAACATTTTATAAATTTTATAGGAATGTGCCTTTAGGCAGTAAGAAAATTAGGGCTCTAGGGGAAATATTTTGCAGTATTTGAGACCACTTAAGTAAATGAATAAATTTCTTATTTTTGTTTTACCAAGATTTTCTTAAAAGGTTATCAACTTAAAAATATGATCAAATATGTATCAAAAGTTGGAAACACTTAAAAGTGTAGAACAGAGTTCAAAAAATGTTTTATCAGAAAAGATTTAAAGTTCAGTTAAGGATCTGAGTACTTTTTAAGGATCATTAGGATAATCACCAAACTTAATACCTGACAGACAGTGCTGTTTTATCTTCCCTTGTACGCAATGATGAATTGTATCATTTATGTTTTACAGGTTCTAGCACTAATCATGACATAATCTCATTTAGAAACTGATGCTAATATTAAAAATTCCTGCAGTTCTGCAGACAAAAGATTTTCTTAAAAAATAAAAACCCACAACTCTGAGCTGTATTTTAAATCTTTTTGCACTATTTGGAACAACTATACATTTTTTCCCTAAAAATTCCATCATATTGAAAGAGAATATCATATGAAGTATATTTTCTATAGTAAGTAATATGAGGAAAACATGATCAGTTGTGCCAAAGAAGTTTTATACACTATTTACAGTGAAGAAGCAACACTTATTGGGGACGTCATATGCTATTTTTGTTTATTAAAACATTACATTCAAACATAGTAATTTTGACATATGGGAAAAATATTCCTCCTAAAACAGTTTATTTTACTGAGAGGAGGCAAGAAGCACTGAGCTTATCACATTCATTCTTTGTATTAGAAATGTAGGAGTGTGGTGATTTTATGTAATACTTAGAGCTTTACTCTCATAATTTGGAGTTTAAGATAATAGTAATAAGGCTAGTCTCATATGTAAGACAGTTCAAACAGTGTCATTTCAGGGACAAAGGAGGCCTAGAAGCCCTTAAAATAAGTTATCTTAGATGTATCAGAATATATTCAGAGCTTTATTCCTTTAGCTTAAGGCTTTAGTATTTTTAAAACCACAGATATTCTTGAGCTATGGTAACTTCAGTCAATTCAACTCTATATACTTTACTATAAGTGAGGTATGATCATCATGGGGGATGGAAGGAAGATTTAAAATGAGAATACAGGAAACCTTGAGAGAAGGGAATAAGAAATGCTAAGGAGAACTATAAAAACTTGAGACTGGCCTTAAGCACCTTTGCTGCTTTCCTAATCAGAATGTTAGGCTTTATTATTCATGGTGCACTCTCAGCTGAAATTTATTGTCCTCAGTAACTAAAAAAAAAAATCATTGATAAATTTTTTTCATACATTTTTATAGAAAGGAAAATTCAAGATTCCATAATTGAGAAAAAATTTTCAGATTTGTTTAATGTATACAGCTTGTGCATCTTAACATACTGCTAAATGCAGATTTAAACATGACATCTGAGAATCATGACTTTTCCTCCTTTCTTGGAGCTCTTGGTATTATTAAATTCATCTGCTAATTTGAATTCAGGTTTCTACACAGTTCATTACACACTAGCTATAAAGGTAGTTTGTTAATGTTTGCATGAGGAAACAATGTACGTCTCAATCTTTAATTTTAGGTGGTAGTATTTATTGTTTGTACACCCTCTCCAAAATAGAATGCTGAATTATATGCTGATATTTCTATGTGCATTTTGTTGCCTTGATGTACTATACTTGTTGCATGTATATTAAACATTTTGTACCATGTGTTAATAGTTTTATTTCCTCTTGACAAAAAATTACTTAAGTTGTTCACTGAACTTTTATTTCAACAGATGTGGAAATGTCTTTACACCTGAAATACTAATAAGAAAGTGGTTTTGGAGAAATCCTTAACTCATAAATTAAATACTGTTTATTTTTTTAAAAATACCACGACAAGCTTTAGCATACACAGTAGCTACTGAAGTGGTACAGTACAGCAGTGGTTTTGATAGTGGTGCTGATTTATATAATCACCATGTTTGTTTTCTCACCTGTAAAATGGAAGGAAACATCACCAAGGTGATGATGTCAGTATGAATGAATCATATGCATGAGTCCTTAAGAGGTAAATGCCAAACATAAGCTATTATTAATTATGACTGACAAAAAACTTAAAATGCAGGTAAATGAGTTTTTGTTAAATTTACATGTGTTTTTTAAGTGGCTAAAAATGTGTTTCAAATTTATATCTATGGAACTTGGTTTCAGAAGTTCCTATCAGCAGATAGATCTCCACTGCTGATAGAATGCATTGGGTTTCCTCTGAAATGTCACATGACTGCTTTGAACATCAAAACTCTTATATTTTTTAACATTTAATTGCTATATGGATATTGTATACACCCTTTGCTCAAGTAACTTCTGTAAACAAAGCATCTCTCTTCCTCTTCAGCAATTTCTCTTTTCATCTGATAGGATGAGGAAGCTAAAATTATACTTTGTGTAATTATGGTACCTCAAAAAGTATATTTTATTCCAAACCAAACTTTTAGACTGTTCTTAAATTGATTACTTATTTATAAGTTGCATTTTCCATATTGCTTATTGTTCTAAAACCAAAGTTTCACTGTAAAACTAGGCCTTAGGACATGTGACAGATTTTAGGGTTTTCTGTTCTATACTATACTAAATGACTATGCAATCTTGTTTTCTTTCAGTAAAAAATTGCTGATCTTGGCAGGGGAGAACCAATCTTTCATTAATCAGAGCAGTACCAAAAATCCTTCCTTGGTTTCCTGTTGACTTCCTGTTCTCCTTTAGAACACAGGCTTTCGACAACATTTCCAGTCTGCTCTCAAAGTCACTGTGACTAAATTCCTTTTCCTGAGCAAAGCATGCATTTTTAGATATATTTACTGGATCACCTATCCTGATCAGAAGTATTTCCTGACTACTTTCCATCTGCCCCAGGCCGAGGAGAGAGTTCCTCTGCTTTCCCATCACTCCCTTTGCATATTTCTATCAAAAAAAGCTTGGACACTTCCTTGAGGCCAGTATGAATCTCTGCAGTTCTTTCACCACCTCCAGTGCTTTTTATACAGCCTACCACTTGAAGGATCTCAGTAAGTACTGAATGATAGATTGAAATACAAAAACAGTAATTTATTTTAAAAGTTCATGTTGAAAAAAAATTCAAGTGGTCCATTAAACTTTCTTCACACCCCTTGAATTTGTTTTCCAGAAAAAGTAAGAATTTAAAGGTGATGTGGCTTCATGCAATTTTCCTTGAAATAAAAGAAAAATTTATTTTAACTCCATATAAGAAGTCAAATGTGTATTAAATGAAATGTAGCAAACTAGTTAACACCTGATTAAGACATTTCTCAAAATTTACATGTAGAAAATTAAATGTGTGTATTAGAAAACTCAACATTAAAAGAATAAAACTGCTTTCTTCTAAAAATAGTACCGAGAACACAATTTCTAGCCAGACCTTTTTTTTTTTGCTACTCTTTATTTTTTAACAAAAGTATTAATGCTTCTTTACTGCTTAAGTGTAGAGAAAGCTTCAATTCAGCCTTCTTTGCATCCAGATACACTACATGCAATATATGTTAGAAAAACTACTAGTAAATTGGATTTATTTATTTTAGCCATAAAAAGATTTTTCCATAAGTGCAGTCAATATGAGGTTGGGGGTCTGTACCTTTCCCTCCAGGTACTTATAAATGATATTGAGATAAATGATATTCTTTAGAGCATAATTCTAAATTTTTCTACCCTTCCCAATTATCAAAAAGCATAGAAAAATCAAGATAAATTTAATAAACAGTATATGTATTTCAAGTTTTCGTATGTTTGTGCATGTATGCATGTACATATACACAAAGCATTACCATAATGAATTCATATGAAAGTAGCTAGAAGCAAGTAATAATTTTAACTCAGAAGGCACAAAATATTTTAATGAAAATACAAGTTAAATGTCAAATATTTATATTTTATGGATATATGTTGCAAATTAAAGGTAATTAAACAGGATAAAATACAGTTACTACCCTATGTAGTTTATTTTTGGTATGTCATTACTTTTCTACTACAATAAAAAATGCATCTTTTCATAAAATACACAGATTACAATAAAGTGCTCTTATAGGATATAGATTCTGAGAATTCAAATAAAATTAGGTATCATTTCTTGTCATGTCATCATATATATATCCTTTGTATTTCTTTGTTACTTAGGCACTGAGTATAAGTGACAGAAAGCTATTCTGCAAGGAAACTGCTTTCATGGTCTAGCATACTAGTGTGAGATTTAGAAAATCAAAGGACATTATGAAGATATTTTGTGACTGATGCTGTATTTTAATCTTAATTTTGTTAGAATAATAGAAGTGACAGAACTCCACAATGATACTTGAGTTACAAGATGACTGAAACCAGAGACCCTTCCTGTTTGGAAACAGTTGTACTAGTCTAAATACAATATGCTTTTGACTCAGACCCATGTTGACTGCAGTAAACACTTCATACAATTAGTAAAAAAAAAAAAAAAAACCTCTCTGTTGCAAATGTAGTTAATACTGGATCTTTAGTCATCAAAAATAGCATTTATCAGCAGTTATATTAAATAGATGATTATATTTTTGTTCTGAAAGGAGAACTAGCCATACCTTTGATCAGAGAAATCCCAACACATAAAAGCCTTAAAAGCAGGGTTGAAAAGAAAACCGTATGCATTTGAACTAAAGAAAATAGCTAGTAATACTTAGGAAATATCAATGTTATTTAAAGACTACCTTCTATTATCTACTGCTGAAAATTTTAATATATATATATAAACCTGATTTCAAAGTAAATGAAAGATTTGGGCATTTTTCTTCTAGATTATATATCATTCAGCACACAATTCAAAATATTCTTTGTATGTGATACATTCTCAATAAGATTATGTAAACCAAAACCTGAAATATCAACCTCATAACTTGCTTTCAGTATAATGGAATAATTTCATTTCTTTACAAGAATGCTCAATGGTTGTGATATCTAGAAATCTTTGATCTCAAAAATTGGAACAAAATTTATTTTAAAACTAGGATTATGTCTTAGAGTCAAAGTAAAAATTAATATTCACCTACATTGAAGGAAAGAAATACAAGAAATACATAGAAGATGATGGTGAAAACATTTCTTGCCTAAGAGTCTCCACCTAATTATTTGGCTGTGGTTGTTATTTGAAGTTGAAACTGCATCACTGGTATTGCTGTCTTTGGGCATTCTGTTTCTGGAAGAAAGACTTTCCAAATTCATATGTACTGATCATGATGGCACAAGCAGGAGCAATTTTAATTAAACGAGGAATTAGGCCTAAAAAGAGAGTAGAAAAAAAGCAGAATGTTACCTTACTTTATAAAAATTCAATTTATTTAGTTTCATTCTGATAATGATGTAATGAAATGAAATTGTATATAAAGTTTTGTGCTATAAACTGGTAGCAAAGAAAGGCCAAACTGCTCATGCCCAGTTTTACTTCAGTTCCATGTTACTTTATATAGAAATTTTCTCTTATCAATAGTAAATCTATTGTTAAACATTTTTCTTTAAGTTACAGCAAAGATGTTTAGGAGGAAATCATAAATGTGCAATGTTTTCAATAATTTCCTGCTGAACGCTAATTCAAGAAGGTATAAGCTTTAAACATATTTTATTCAGTGATTTAGTAAAGCAAGTATTTTTACCTGTAAATAATCCAGGAAGTCCATTCTTAGCAACAATGTTCTTCATTATAGCCCAAGTTGACATATGCAAAGGCATAGAAGCTAAATTTAAAATAAATAAATATTATTATAAATATCACTTAATTTCTTATATAGATAATACACATAAAATAGTGTTTATTGCCTTTGGGAGAATATTGCGTCAGTATAATAACAGATTTGTTTGCCTAAAGGGCTTTAAACCTTCTAGTAGTTAAATTCATTGTAAGAAAAATCAGGGGCCTCCCGGTGGCGCAATGGGATAAGGCGCAGCACAATGAAGCACCTGCAACCACTGCGGCAGTTTGATTCCCAGCCAGGGAGGGGACCCACATGGCACAGCAGACCTTTCCTGTCTCCCTGCTGCACCCCTCAGCAGTATATTTCAGTACATCTGCCTGTTTTGCTCTCTACTCTGTCTCTGGTGAATCCTCTTCCCCACCCCGCCGTACCTCTGGTTTGTATCCCAGTTCTTGTATGCATAAATAAATAAATATTTTTTAAAAAATCAGGAAAAGGGCTACAGGTTCAAATACTTATAGGATGGATGCAATCAAGGACTTATATATAGAACAGAAGGCTTATTCCAAAGTGACAATGTTTGTTAAGTTGTGGGTATCATTTATGTTTCTTTCCACATCTTTCTCAATGATTTTTAAGTCTTTTACAAGATATACAAAAAGTTTTATTGGGTTGCCAAAGCCAAAGAAAAACTGATATTATTTTTTATTAAATATTTATTACAACATTAAAAGATATTTTTTTCTGAAAGAAGTTCTGAGGAAAATAGATCTCTCTCCTTAGTAAGGTCTTGCTTTATTACAACGATTCTGAATAGATATGCCAGTCTTGAAATAAATTAGATCACTCCTGTCTCCTCCAAAGGACAGATTTATCCTTTAACAGTAACAGCTCATGTAGGTACAACCACTCAAATATTGGGAACATAGTAAAAAATTAAAGTTTAAAAAAAAAAAGCAAAAATAAGTATCACTGAAGTTCAAACATATGTCTAATATGTCTATGAATGAGCCAGATGTTCATATATGAAGTTCACTTACCATTATTTTTCATAATAATTCTGGTTTAGTTCAGAGACTAAATGCAATATTTTTGGGTGGGTGTGGGGGGCAAAGAAGCAGGTTACTACCATGTGAGAAAATGTGACAGTTGATGGGCTGCAGATTTTAAAATTTTGGTTTGAGATCAGCAATTCTACTACTAGGTATCTACCCAAAGAATACAAAAACACAAATTTAAAGTGATATATGCAGGGCCTCTCTGGTGGCACATGGGGTTTAGTATTGCATTATGAAGCATCTGCAGCCACAACAGCACAAGTATCACCAGCCAGGGAGGTGACCCACGTGGTACAGCAGACCTCTCCTGCCTTGCCAGCTGCTCTCAGCAGTGTATTTTAGTCAATCTGCCTGTTCTGTTCCCCCACTCTGTCTCTGGTGAATCCTCTCACCGCCCCCAACACCTCTGGCCTGTGCCCCAATTCTTGTATACATAAATAAAATCTAAATAAAATGATACATGCACTCCTGTATTTACTGAAGCACTATTTACTATAAGTTAAGGAAGCAACCTAAGTGCCCACGGGCAGATGAGTGGAGTAAGAAGAGCAGTAAATATACATTTGGAATTCTCCTCACCTATAAAAAGGAGATGAAACCTTGCCAGTTATGACAACATGGATAGAGTTTGAGGGGAATATGCTAAAAGAAATAAGCCAAAAGGAGAAAGACATCTATCTGATGGTTTCACTCAGGTGAAACATAGAAGAAGAAAACAAAAAGACAAACAAAGCCAACCCCAAAACAAGCCCTAGAAGTGACTGTAAAACTGAAGCTACAAGTGATTGTGGGGAGAAAGAACAAAAGAGGACTCAGCGGGCTATAGTAGAGGACTCTGGGTGCCTTGGTGATGGGTGTGGTCTTATATCTAAAAAGGTGTCTTCCTATGTTTGAATCATATACAGTATTGTAAACCAACATTTCTGCAATAAAAATATTAAAAGGATAAAAAAGAGAGACTTATTAACTGAAGTAAGTCATAGCAGAGCTCTAATGGAACATGAAAAGTATCTCTTGCCTTGAGTCCCAAAGGGCTATTCCTAACAGTAATAAGCAACTTCTTACACTCTAAGGAAAGACATGGTTTGATTAAATATTTCAAGCATAGAAGACAATAAATACTCATTTATTGGTCATTTAAATTCATAAAATCTTAGTTGAATCTTCAGATACACTTGAATGTCCTGTACTTTCCTTTCCAATCTTATCCTTTCTATGTCCTCAGAGGTAACCAATCTTCTTTTCTCATTTCTTAGAAGTGTGTGTTTCAACTTTTACTATGTCTAAACATACCCAAAATCAAACTCATTTTTCTTGCTTTTATAATGCTATTTTTAAGATTATCTCTCTTGGCAAATATTACTATATTTATTTACTATAATTGCTGTATAAAACTGCATGGATTTATATTTATATTTATATGGATTATATTGACCCATTTCCCTACAAAGGAACATTTAGGTGATTTCTAGCTTTTGGGATTAATGATGCTTCAGTGAATATCCTTGTACACATCTCTAGGACAAATATCTGGGAGTGGAAGAACCCTCACACTTTGACTATAAACTTTGATTAATTACCTCCCAGGTTTTAATTAGATTATAATATTAGAAGGAAGTAGGATTTTGATAAGTCAAGGACAAAACTATCACTGATATTCATCAGATTCATTTTTAGAGGTCTGTAATCAATGTTTCTTTCAATACCTATTTTACTTGGTATGCAAAATATTATTCAGATGGGTTAGGATAATCTATATTATAGTAGGCTTAGTGCAAGGCTTATATGACAAATTTTATAATGGATAATTTCAAATGGATATGCTATAGTTTCTATAGATAATGACAGAAGGTGTCTAATGGAAGCAACTAAGAATAACTTGTTACAGATGAAATTATAGCTTACAAAGAAATAAAAATAGAAGATAAGCTAAAAAGTAAACAGGAAAAAAAGAATTGTAGATGCATACTAATGAGACAAAATACAATAGAAAAACATTTCCTATTAATTTCCTATCTCCACCCAGATTTGCCTGGATTTATTTGAAAGGATACTCACATAATTTAATCTTCTATATAGCTGTTATGAGAGTTAACTGAAGCCAGGTCAAAAACATAGATCGTAAGATGGCTTAAATTTCTGTCTGTGTTCAGAATATTTTTTCTGGCATTCCATTCTAAGTTTATTCATTTAGTTAAATAAAGAATAAGGCAGCAGAATAGGAAAATCTCTCTCTTTTTTCTTATTTTAGATATTGCTAACAGTATCTGGAAAGAAAAGACACATTTCATGGTATCTAGTAAGTTTTAAATTAATTAAACTTACTTTTAGGATTTTCATATATCCAAAGCTGTGTCTGCTTTTGTGTTTTTACCACATCAAATGGCAAAGTTACAATAGCTGCAAACTATCAAAAAGTAAAATTGATTAATTTAAATCTGCCTTTAAATTCTTCCTAAAATATTTTTTACATTCTTCTAATTAGCACATCACCTAGTAAGGCTTCTAATGAAAATAATAGCTAAAAAGAATCTGAAAATGAAACCAGATATATTTAAAGAGAAACTTTTATTAAATAAAGCTACTGTTCATGTATTTCTCCCAAAATTCAAAAGGAAGTGAATACTCTTAGAAGGTCACACAACCACTAGTGGCAGAGTCAGAATTTCAACTGACTCCAAAACCGGTATTTACAATTTCAGATGCTCTTCTTTCTACACATGAAGTATAATATAAACAGAAGTATTCCAGTACATAGTAAGAAATTAAAATTTTTCATCAAATGTTTTAAAAATAGAACAAAAAAATGAATTTTGAACTTAGTTCTATATGCCTTTTCTTTATGGGTTTCAACATACTTATTACATTTAGTTCCAACAATTTACAAACTACATATTTAAAAACTTATCATAAAGTAAATCAACAATTATTTTCATAATGCCCCAATTAAGCATTTTTAAAAATAATTTTCTTCAAATATCTCATATATTTAATATAATGGCCATACAAAGTAAAACCTGGTATGTATTTGTTTGCTTCCAACTCCCATTTGCCAAAATTTAATAAAGTGCCTCTTAAAAATCACTTGTATTTTATTTCACCTTAACAATGCTTAAGTTCTTGACATGCAATCAGTTTCAAAGATATCAGGTAATATAAATTCAATTTTTGATTCTCTATTCCCACAATCTAGCATGCAGTAGAAAAGGGTAACAACAATATGTTATAAAACTCTGATACTTTGTAAAATGATACAGTTTAGGCTACTCTGTTTTCTATCACAATGATGTACTTTTTTAGTTGCAGACATTTTTATTTGGAAACTGTCAAAAATCTGTAATAGTTTCTAGATCACTAAAATTTATTTTAATCATTTTTCTATGTAAAGCTTAAAAGTAAACTAGAGAACTTTTCTTTATATTACTAGAATGCTGTTAGAATCCCTGGGAGTTGTTGGTCAACAATAGTGATGGCTTTTATGTATCCACAGGCTTATGAGTACTGGCCTTAATTTGACAGATCTCAGAACTGGAAATATTCCTAGCATCTAAATTCAACCATAGTGGCTTTTTAACCTAGGTTTTCTGGTATAATTACTCCTGTATTTTTTCCTTTTTTAAATTTTTATTTTGGTGGTTTCATAGTATGTACCTCTCTGTGAGTCATCGTCACATTCATTTTATAAGTGAGTATAAGAAAACTCTTCAGTCAAAGATCATGGTGACATGAGTCTGCATAAGAAAGGCCACCATATGACTTGACTTTTCATTATATGGAAGAGTGGGCAAGGTGAACTCTTAACTATTCAAAAATGGTCATTTGAGATCGCTCCCTCTAATAGTAATTTTTATTAAAACTCTTCCAAGAAATATTTAATTTCTTAAAAATGTTTCCAAAAAACAAGAATTAACATTAGAAGATAAAAGTACTCCTATTCAATCTATTTATATACATGTAATGGCACTTCATGGCATATTACCTAACAAGATCTACTAGCATTCGTTTAATTAATGAATTTAATGAATGAATGAATGGCTAAATACTTTGAAAACTGAATATAAGAAAGTACTATTTAAACTTATCACTATCATGAATTGTTATAAACGGTAATGCTCTAACAAAAAAGACTTTTAGAAAAATGTAATAATGTATTTGTAATGTGATAAAAATATGCAAAGTACATTTAAAATATTTAATGGCCAAAAATAATTTTCTCAAATTAGAATAGTAAATATACAGAAAATTTTATAGCAAGTGCAGTCTAAAAGTGTTATCTCAATAGATATGAAATACTACATAATATTTTGACCTATTTTAGGACAATTATCATCATTCTAAAATAGTAACAAGAAAAGAATAAACTTACAGAACCAGACAATGCACCTGAGGTAAAGTTGATCATAAATGTTGGTTCATATAAACCAGATTTCACACACAACCACTTCTTTAAAACTTCATAGTTATACCAATACATTGCTATAAAAAACAGAGAATAAAAAGATACATAATTAGAAATGAAATGTGAACTTCAAAGAAAATATTTATGAGGTTATATTAAAGAAAAAGAAAAATTTTAACTTTGACATACCTTGCTTTCTGCTTAGACACGAACAAGGTGAGATTTAAAAAAAAAAAATTCTTGGTATTATTCTAGCAATCCGATTAATGAGCAAAGATAAAAACTGAAGTGTCAGTAAACTAGGATTTTAATTCCCAAATCTGACAAGAATAGTGGGATTACAGAAAAAAAAAAAGGACAAGCTAACTCAAGTAAAAAATTAAAAAAGGAAATAACCAATTGAAATCAAAAGTATTACATAGGAGATCATACACTAGAATTAAATTGGGTTATTTGAACATAGCAAGACAATATAATAAACTTTAAACAACATACATCATTTAGGGGACTTCCCTGGTGGCCCACAGGTTGTCTCAGCACTGTCATACTATTGCTGCTGCAGCCTTCCCACTGTTCCCCTCTGCAGTGTATTTCAGTAGATCTAACTGTTCTGCTCCCCACTCTGTCTCTGGTGAATCCTGTCACCCCTCTGCCCCAACAGCCACACCTGTGGCCTAGAGCCCAGTTCTTGTCTTCATAAATAAATAAATATAAATCTTTAAAAAAAAAAAAAACCACCAAAACATACATCATGTTAACTTTAGTAGCCATACACCACATTAAAGATCCATGGAATCACGTAAAATGATAAAAAAACATTTTATAACATTCACATTTTCATTTAAAGCAAAATCAGATATGTTTTAGAAACCAAGGGATAAAAGGGAACTTCTTAAATGAAATGCATCAAGAATCTGTAGCAAAAAATAATTATTAATGGTGAAATAACAGAGCTATTCCTTTTAGAAGAAAGGCTACAACATTATCATTGCTAATATTCAAAGTCTGTCAGGAAGCACAGTATGATAGAAAAAAAATAAGGAGAATAATGATGAAAAAGGTCATAATTAACAACAGTCATAATTTATATATTACTATATACATAGAAAATCCAAGAGATATGCAGACATACTAGAATTTATAAGTTTTAAAAACAACATAACAACTAACAAAAATAAACTGTAACGCTGAAATAGCCATGAAGATTTTGAAAAAATTCTTTTTAAAATAGAGCTTTTACCATACAACCCAGTAATTTTACTCCTGGGTATCTTCTTGAAGAACAAAAGACACTAATTCAAATGTTCACTGTAGTACTATTTATAACAGCCAGACTATGGAAACAATCTAAGCAGCCCCAAACAGATAAGTGGATCAGAAAGATATGGTATACATGCACAATGGAATATTACTTAGCTATCAAAAAGGAAAACTCATGCCATTCACAACAACATGGATGGAGCTAGAATGGATTATGCTATGCTAAGTAAGTCAGGAGAAAAATGATAAGTACTGGATAGTTTCACTTATATGTAGAACACAAGCCAAACAAGTCAGGAAAAAAAGAGAAAAAAAAAGATAAAACGTGCAAACTGACCATAGATCAGAGGCATAAAGCAAGGGAACAGGAAATGAAAAGGGAGGGATCAAAACAGGAGAGGGAAGAATACAAGGGACTTTGGTGATAGATCAAAGATGCTACGGTGGTGGGATAACTACAGGGACTACACTGGAGAGGAGAAATCAAATACTATTCAAAAACTAACAAAGTATAAGAAAATAAATAAAACCATAAAAAATAAAAAATGAGAAAGACAAATACCAGATGATATCACTTACATGTGGAATACAGAGAAACAAAACAAAGGGTAAGATAAAGCCAAACTAGTAACAAACCCTAGAAATCTGACTGATACTGGGGGTGGTGTGGTGTGCAGGAGGGGCAAGAACAAAGCGGGGAAGGAGCACTACAGATTATGGGTTCCTTGGTTGTGGATATGGAACACCAGCTAAAGAGAGAGAGACGTTATACTCTAAAATACAATGTTGTAAATCAATGTTACCTCAATTTTTAAAAATATAGAGCTTTAAAAATAGCTACCAAAAGCTGGGGGTGGGTATGGATATCATAAATCAATTTTTTAAAAAGACTGTATACAAGTTTTATGATGAAATTTTTTTTATCTCTACTAAAACCCTTTAAAGAAGTGTTATTGAGCAAAGGGATAGGATATTTCTAGGAAAAACAATAAAGTAACATCAAGATTTTTAATAAAGCACCAACACTTTAGACAATATTTTCAACCCATAATCTCAAATCAATTTTCGATAAATGAATGGCCAGTGAAACAGTGTCCAACTTCATTAATAACCTACTTCATTCATAAGTAAGTTAAAGTGAGATACCACTTAAAATTACTAGATAAACAAAAACTAAGAAATTTGACAATAAAAACTGCTGTTGAGAGTATAAAGTGAGGCAGCATGAAGCTAGTAGGACTGTTGACCTGCATAATCACTTTAGAAAAGGGTTTGATATTATATAATAAAATATAAAATGTATACATTCATATGAACCAGAAGGTGAACTATGGAATAAATTCTTGTACATAAGTATTTATAGACCGTTTCCGTCATTATTCACACATAAACAATAAAATGAAAATTGTTACATATAAAACAAAAAAGAATCTTAAGAGAAATTTTTAAATAAGCATTTTTTAAAGCTCCAAAAAGGAAAAACTAAATAATATATTATTTAACAGTAATACACGTGGTAAAAACTGTTTGAAACTGAAAGGAATAATAAAGAAAAATTCAGTATAGTGGTTATCACTAAGGATGTGACAATGGAGAAGCATCTATGTAGTTTCTCAAACAAAAATGTGCAATGCTCTAGGTTTCATATAAAAACTGAAATTACATAGGTGTTCAGTTTATTACTGTATTTAGTAATTTTAAACTGTTATTTTTTTATCTATCAAACATCTTATAATGAAAATCTTTATAAGCTGGCCTAGGAATCTTATTAATTATACCATCCTATGTTTCTAAACAGCATAACTGAACAATCAAGGTTGATGGAAAATACTGTACTAGTGAAAAGGGAAAGATAAGAGCCCAAGAAAATGATAAATTCCAATGGGGAAAAAAAAAGGATGAAGAATATCAATTCAAGGATTTTAAATTATTTCTCTCAGGTCTTAAATGGAAACTCCTATGATTCATAAGCAGTCTACCAGTGAAGTATACATGTTGTACAAGTTGTTTAGTTTTGCACTTATTTTTCATGATTTTTTTCCTTCTCATAATTCAGGGAGAAGCATGATCTATCTGATTTATAACTGTCTCAGATAGGATACTCATTTGTTTGGGGAAATTTTTATCTTTAATAATTAAAAAAGAAGACATCAATATAATTCATAGGTGGTCTCAAATTAATTTTAGAATATTTAACTTGTAATAGATTACTAATTATGGTTTATTTAGAATATTTAAGATAGCTTGCATTACATGAATATGAATACACACCAGGGTTTAAAAAGAAACATAAAGAGAAAAGAAAACCACATACTATTCATTTAATAAAGACATGAGCCCAATACTGAATCAGGACTGGGGTCACTAAAGAAAGATAACTTACCTTTATTCTCAAAGGGTTTAAAATTTAGCTGACTTTAAAATAACACAAGCAACCTAAAATTTACAGATACTGATAAAATAAATCCTACCTGAGAATGGTACATCTCTAAGAACAGTAGGAGCCCAGCCTTTCCATAGGGAAATCCAACCATCTTCAGATACTTTCTTGCTGACAAATTGATGCAGTTCCTTATAAGAGAACTTCTTAGATTGCATCTTGGTTCTAATTAATTCTAATGGACTTATAACAGTTACCGCTCCAACTAATACAAACAAGCACATATAAGAAAATGAAAAAAAAAAAAGCCATGTACTATACACACACATACAAAAGCAAATATCACACACATTTTATATTTTAATCTATCATTCTGAAATGTCTGCAAATTCAAAAATAGTGTCTCACAATGCCAACACATTGATGTAAGTTTTGATAAAGGCATGTCTTAAAAGTCTGTTTTCATAAAAACCTTACGCTTTCTGGCTTCAATCTAACAAGGGTAGTTTCAAAAATATTATGCATCAGTTAGAACTACTGAAAAACCCTCATTTCAATTAATACTCCAATAAACGTTACTCCTACTACACAGAAAAAAAGGTCCTTCTGCATAGAGGTAAATTAAACTCTAAACTCTGAGCGCCGAAGTCTTTATGGAAAATGATTCTGGAATTTGGCATTAATCTGATGTCATCCTAAAATTTAGGATTTAAAGTCTAATATTTATAACCTCTAGAATGAGATGATCCCCAATCTCATTCTGATGGCAATTACCTCAACGTGTTATTTCTGAAGTGAAGATAGTTACAACTTGGTACACATCATAATGCAAATGCATCTTAACAGTATTATGTATTCATACAAATTCTCTATAAATGTCAAAATTTTAAAAGATGGATTAAATGAAAATAAGGTAAGTTTATTACTTACACCTGGCCACAATTCCAGCAACAATGGGTATGCGGTTTTCATTTTCTCCTAATTTAGATCTCAGAAGATCAGTTAACTGGTCATAGCAGGTAAAGTAAATAACTGTGGCAGGAACTGCCATTACTCTGTTAAAAAGTATACAAACAAAAAGATTTGTACAAAAGTATCACAAAATTTAATCATATTTTTAAATTATTAAATATAAATTAAAATCTTTACATTTAAGCTGAAAACTGCAACCAATCAAACTATAAGTTTTTCTTTTATTTTAAAAGTCATTAGTGCTTAATTTAGTAGGCAACAAAAAGATGTAAAATCGGTACCTGCCTTTCCGAAGTTCACATTCCAGTAGTAAAGTACTTGGCAGAACACCTAACTCAGGTCATAAGTAGGAAGACATATAAGGACACATCTTTATCTCCCTGACTTTGTTTCTTTTTTTCCCTCACAATTAATTTACTAGAAAATGAAAATCATTGATATTAGAAGCACAAGAGTGATTGTAGAATATTTTTTTGAACTATGAACCAACCATATATCATTCCTACTTATAACCGAAAATAAGTTACAATTGATGGTGACAGAGTAACAAATACAAGTCTGAGAGAATTCCAATGACATAGTCTTTTAAATGAAAATATCAAAAGGGGGTTGGGGATTATTAATGAATCACAAAGTTGTAGGTACTGTCATGCTGTAAATGTTATTACAACAAGAAATCCATTTATGTTTATGATCTATCTAAAGACTATTCACAGATCATACTTTGAAATGCCTAATGTTCCATAGTGAATTCTGATCATGAGAATTTTAGAACTGACTGCTGCTCTTGGATTTGCCACTTGCATTATAACTTGAGGCTACTGTTTAAAATATTTGCCTCAAGGTTGTCTAATCTGCTCCATTAAAAGATAAATTAGAAAGAAAGGAGGCAGAGAAAGGCAAGGTATTAGTGGGGAGTATTACATTAAGCTTTTCCAGTTGATCAGATTAATTCATGTAACAGTTAGTAGAATATTAAAATTATCTGAAAATGTGAATACTATCTCTCAATACTTTCATAAAATCAATAATCAAATTAATAACAAATTCTTAACTTCTAAACATGAAAAAAAGTATATTTGTGCACTGAAGACAACATAAAAGGCCTAGTTGCTCAAATCTTTTATATCTTCAGGAGAGTCTATACACATGCTTGAACTTTGGCTACCTTCAAGGAATTTAACCCTTGAAATGTTCCATATAATAATTTTTTTTGAAACATCTAGAGCACTAAACCAACTTGTCTAGGTTGATTTGTACAATATTGGATTTTTTTTAAAACATCTGCTTTCCTTTTGAGGACCTGGTGGTTTAGTAAACACTGCTGTCATGGAGATAGAATATGCCTACATCATCAAGATTAAAAAAAGCCCTATGCTCTGCACTTTAGGTGAGTTTATAGAAACACTTTGCATGTATTACTATAGTTCAGTGCTAGAAGTGTGTGATGTCATGAGGGAGAACTCTGGAATTCTAAGCCTGGTCAACTATTGCTGTATCTTTTCACCTTATTAATTCTATATTGTCTATTTTTGTTGCAATAAATCACAAATATAAGTATAACCTTTAGGCACTATGAGTCTTTACAATAAGTCATGAAGTGGTTGTGGGACTCTAGAAAGTGAAAAAGTTCTAACATCAAAAATACCAACTCTGTTCAACCATGGTGATCATATGGCAAAACAAAATAATAAACATTAATTTAGTAGGAAAAATACTAAATATCAACTTACAAGGTAGGGGGAAGGCCACTCCATAGGGATTTAATGCCCTCATTTCGAATGATTTTCAAAAAGGCATCCTAAAATCGTAATACAAAAAAGTAGTCAAAATATATCCCTGAAACTGGGCCTCCCTGGTGGAGCAGTGGGTTAAGCAACACACTATGAAGCAAACCGCAGCCACTGCAGCACGAGTTCGATCCCTGCCACTGGCCAGGGAGGGGACCCACATGGCGCAGCAGACCTCTCCTGCTGTGCCCGCTGCTCCCCTCAGCAGTGTATTTCAGTCAGTCTGCCCGTTCTGCTCTCCATTCTGTCTGGTGAATCCTCTCACCTCCCATGACTCTGGCCTGTACCCCAGTGCTTGTATGCATAAATAAATAAATCTTTAAAAAAATATATATCCCTGAAACTGACCTATAAAAAGTTTATGCTGATAATTGTTAATATGATCCTTTCAAGCGTTTATTTATGAAGTATCTCAGATCTATGTATGCTCATTCTTCATTCTTTTAAGGAAAAAAAAAAAAGGAACTTTCCTCAAATTCCAAATACAAGCAAAACATTTCCTGATGACACTTTCTGCTAACAAAATAAAATCAATTGTATTGCTTAGATTTGGATTCTTCTATTTAGGGGTGAGACAAGTTTTTCAAATATTACTATACTTTTATATTTTGGTTATAATCACAGAAATTGGTCAGATTAATTCTCTGAATCAACAATGAAATTTAAGAAAATATTATTTAAGTCCACTACTTGAAATCTCTGGAGAGAAACCAAAAGCAGGCAAAAACCAGAAGGAAGTCTACTATTTAAAAGCAAAATGAGGCACAGCAGACCTCTCCTGCCTTGCCCGCTGCTCCCCTAAGCAGTGTATTTCAGTCAGTCTGCCCGTTCTGCTCCTTACTCTGTCTCTGGTGAAGCCTCTCACCTCCCATGAGTCTGGCCTGTACCCCAGCTCTTGTATGTATAAATAAATAAATCTTTAAAAAAAAAAAAAAGTGAAATTTGCATATTCACAGCTTGTTTTCCTATGGGAGTGGCAAAGAATAGCACATTTATTTGCTTGAAATGACAAAGAGTTCAAGGTGGTAGAACAGTCAGAAAGTGAAGGGTGTATTCATAATATCTACTATCCAATCAAAATTTACTAGACATAAAAAAAAAAGAAAATATGTTGAGATGCAAAGAAAAATTAGTCAATTTATAACAAAAGTGAGATTATTCAAATGATGCTATTAGCAGACAAGACACAAAAGCAGGGCCTTCCTGGTGGTGCAAGGGGTTAAGTCTCAGCACTATGAAGCTATCCTCAGCCACTGCAGAAATACTTCAATCCAGGCCAGGGAGGTGACCCACATGGTGTAACAAACATCTTCTGTCTTGCCCAGCTCCCCTCAGCAGTGTATTCCAGTCCATCTCACTGTTCTGCTCCCCACTCTGTCTCTGGTGAATTCTCTCAACCCCACCCCCTGTACCCCCTCTGGTCTGTACCCCAGTTCTTGTATATGTAAATAAAATAAATCTTAAAAAAAAAAAGATACAAAAGCAGCTATTATAAAAATGTTTAAGAACTTAAAAGACGGCATAATGAATAAACAAATTTGGAATTTCAGCAAAGGAATAGTTAGCATAAAAAAATAGCCTAATGAAAATTCTATACCTGAAATGAAAGATTTACTAAGTGGGAGTAATAGAATGGAGACAGCAGAAAAGAGTCACTGAATCTGAAGACATACTTTATTTAATCTAAAGAAGGAAGAGGAGGGCCTCCCCTGGTGGCGCAGTGGGTTAAGCAACGCACTATGAAGCAAACTGCAGCCACTTGCAGCACGAGTTAGATCCCTGCTGCCGGCCAGGGAGGG
>JAGFMF010012021.1:61885-127913 GCA_019455555.1 Galemys pyrenaicus | reverse complement strand
TATGCATAAATAAATGAATCTTTAAAAAAAAAAAAAAAAGAAGGAAGAGGAAAAGAATGAAAAGAATGAAGAAAAATGAACAAAGGCTGAGAGACCTCAAGGGAAATATCAAGTGGTATAACAAGTTTATTTGAGTCATTAAAAAAAAAGGAGAAAAGGAAATTATCTCAAAAACTTCCCCAAATTAGTATAAGGTATTAATTTATAAAGCCCAAAAATCTCAAAAAAAAAAATAAGCAAAATAAGCACAATGAAAGAAATGACAAATACAGAATAGAGAAAGGATGATACAAAGGCAGGCTGATTTGTCCGACACAGCTGGGAGGCCAGAAGAAAATGTAATGATGCATTTATGGTTGTGTAGTGGGAGGGAGGGAGAAGGGGTACTAAGCCAGAATTATATGTGCAGGCAAAATACTCTCCAAAAAAATATAAAGACATTTCGGGTGAACAAAATCTAAGAGAATACATTTCCTTACCAATGTTCCCTGGAAATGTCCTGGTTTCTTATACCATGCTTTGTTGCCTTCTTCACAGACACATAGATGATCCATAAGTCCATTACTATATACAAAACATTTTCCTAACAAAGAAGATACTAACAGTTAACAATTACTTCATACAACTGTTATTTTTACCAATGAACAAATTGAAAGCATGATGAGGGGACTAGAGTATTATGAGTAGACAATTTTGTCTTCCCCTTTTAAGATAAAAAATACATTAGTTTGATTTGCTTAATGACATTTGCTGGCTCTATCTAACTTCATGGTGGTGAAAAGTAACTGAGTAAATTAGTAGATTTTATATTTTCAGAGATGTAGTAAGAAAATATGTATAGACTAAATTCTTTCAGGTTACAGGAGTGAATGGAAGGGGAAGATAAAGGAAGAAAACCTGTTTTGAAAAGAGAACATAGCAATATACCTTTTTTACTTATCAGAAGAAAACTTGTATGCAAGGGAAATTCTGGCAAAAAACATTAGAAATTTAAATGTATTTCTGAATGATCTTAAGTCTTAAAAGTTCTCATCACAAGGAACCTTTTAAACTTACAAGGTGATGGAAATTGTAAACTATGCAAGGTGATGATGTTAACTAAACTTATTGTAGTAATAATTTTGCAATATATACATATAATGAATCATTGTTATATATCTAAAACAAATGCATTTTATGTTCATTATATTTCATTAAAAATAGAATATAAGCAAAGTTCTTCTCAATCAGTGTAAATAATGCGATTCATTGTCAGTTTCTCTGACAATTGCTTGGTTTAGATACTTCCAACTCCCACATAATTTATCACAACTATCTACTACCAACTTCTCCCTCTTATTGGGCTCACTCTTTCTGCCAAATTGTCTTCTCTGTTATACCATATATAACTCTGTGACTTTACTTTTTAGTCTCTTTCTACAATTCATCTATTCTCATCTGTTCTTGTACTCATCTGAAATATACCTGTTGTTCATTTCATCTCACTGTTACACCTTCAAAAGAGTGGTATTCATGTCTGAGTCAACATCTGCACAGTTTAAACAACTGTTTTTCTGCTATTTAAACACGTTTTGAAATGCCATTATCTTTATAAAGATATTCGCTATGTTTGTCTATCTAATAAAAACATAAACTAGTCTTTTCAAATTCCACATAAACTACACTATGCAGCAAGTAATTAAGTTGCTTGATCAAATAATAAATCCCATTACTGTATTCAAGCAACAGTTGAAGGACAGATGAATGTCCTAGCATGGCACCGTTCTTAGACTAAGGAGGAAGCTAGATAGTAAGGTCTCTTATAACTATAATACTATACTTACTTGTAAGATGTATATCCAATATAAAATTGTATCCTGACATAGTATAAGGCCCATAAAAATGTTACATACTTATGTATATATACATATATATTTATTTTCTGCCTAGGTCTCATCATGTGATGAAAATGTTTTTGCATCAGGATAAAGAGGTTCAACTTTGTAATTGACAAAAAGAGAATATTATACAAACAAAATGAACACAGTAACAGTTAAAAACCTGATATAAAATTTTCAGTATAACAGTAAACATACCTTTGGGGAATGGATTGTTTTGGGCTTGGAGTCGAATTTTAACAACATCCAGGGGTGTCACTATAAAGAAAAATAGATTTCAATTAACTAGTAATACCTGTATATATAAATATTTGCCCAAATAACATATCTTTCTTCATGATTATATAATGGGTAAAATTACTATGTTTTTGAATATAATATTTCATATTTTGCCTTTGAATTTTACTGAAAGAGGAACATGAGAAAAGAATCTACCTTTCTCACAAGTACTAAACTGTCCTTTATACTATTTCTACAAATAAAATCCATTAGCATTAAAATAATTCTTTTTAAATATTTAAGAACTCTGTATTATAAGTAATCAATAATCAAATAATCTTGTCTTCTAATATGTTAAATTTACCTGTATCAAGCAAAATCTATAAGTAATACAAAATTGAGTAAACTAGGCATAAATGTTTACTGCCAGTTTGTTATTCCATTTGTGAACACGGCAGTAAAGAAAAACTGTTTTAATTTGGAGGCTTTATTTTGTCCAAATAGAATGTCAAATAGTGATTCTAAGAATACTTCCTCATTGAGAATGATGATATACATCAGATGATCTGTAAGGCCTCTACAACCTAACAATCTTATCTGAAGTAAGATATTATATCCTAAATAAGTTTATGTTTGGTCTAATCATCTGCTTTCTTATTTAAATAAACCATAAATAAATAAAACTTAAAATCATTACAATGCAAAAACTATCACCTAGCTATGTTATTTGTGTCTATAAGAAACTATGAAATATAGAAAAATTTGGTACAGAGAAATTAAGAAATCTATATGCAAGCATAGCAAAACTAGCTTTTTCCATTGCTATTATGTTATACAAATTCTGTATATTCATTACGGTAATATTTTATTCTATCTTCTTGCCTTGCATTTTTTTAAAAAAGGATGATAAAGTCATAAAAGTTTAATCTTGATAGGGATCACAAAGAATTCCAGGTTTAAGCTTTTTAATTTTACAGATGAAAAGTGGAGTTCAGAGAGAAGGAGCAACTATGCCGAAGTACATTCACCTGAGAATGGCAAGGCAAGAACTAAAATTAAATACTTTTGATTATCTACCCAGAATTCTTTTCATGTTATCATACTGATGGAAAGATATTATCATTCATGAAGGCTGTATAATAATATTATCATCATTTCACAGATAGTAAAGCTCAAATGGAATTCATAACAGATTTGGTTATAAAATGTACATCAGTACATTTTTTACCCATTAATGATGTCAATATAGCTCCAGTACAAGAGGCAAACATCTGTTGGAGAGGTGTCACTTTGGTAATATATGGTACCTCTGCTTCAGTATCCATACTTTAACTAATTGAAGAAAAATCTGTTAATGAAAAGCAAAATGTAACAAAATTTAATGGAACATACCCTCAAAATTAGTTATTAAAAATTAAATAAAACTACAAAAGCAATAATCAGTATTAATATTAAAGCGTAGGTATTGCTGACACTGAAAAATAAGTATGTAAATTCTGTACACAAAGGTACTACATGACTGTCAGTAATAAAACATGTTCTCTGATTTGGCAATGGTGTTAGGGGGAAAGACCCTCCTGAATGGATTATACAAATAGGTTATGGACTTCGACCCCCATTCCAGACCTACAAGATCCAAGGACTACAAATCCCATAAGGTCATTATCGAAGAGCGAAGAGCGGATCACTGGGACCTGAGGGTGGAGTTGAGGGCCAGGCTGAATATAAAAGCAGACATGTGGGCCTTGGGGGGTCGCTTTTTTCCTTAGGAGTCAGCTCTCAGCGCACCGTGGGTTCCAGCTCCAAGGAACTGGTAGGATATTTACGGATCTGTATCCCTCTCTTCCCCCTGTGTTATTCACTATGCTATTTCTCCTTCCCTTGTAAATAAAACCCTTTATTAACCTTTGTTGTGTGTGCCTGCAGTTGGGGCATTATAAGTGCCGTTCGAGCGCGCGGGTGAGGACCCAGTCAGGCAAAACCATTTTATAGTAGGGTTGCCCTGTAACAATGGTACTGCAGAGTTAATAAAACAGACTCTGGCTATATAACAGAATGAAAACAGATGACCAACAAGGTTCATATACTAAAAACTACTCAGATACTTTCTCTATGGTAGTACATACTTGTAAGCAAATACAGCAGTATTTTAATTATAAAACAAAAAAAATGTAGATATAAAATAGAATCAAAACCCATTCTTCATAAGAAGCATTATCTTAGAAAGATTTAATGAAAAAAGCAATATACTTCCTGAAAGTCTGTTAATAAAAATGCTATAACAATCAGGTATAAACTTACTGTTGAGAAGTAACTAGTAGCAACAAACAGGAGTCATCTTTCCAAATGTCTATGTACAACCAAATAACACTTGTATGTATATAAGAAACTACCCTATCTCCCCAAACACACACAGGTACACACACATCAAAAATACATCTAATTAATCAAATGTGTACATTCACACATCTGTGTGGATGCATCTCTCTTGAAAACATTAATAGGTTAATACTATTTTCATATTGTTCAGTAGCCTACTTTGACATTTGAAAACATACTATAGACAGTTTGTTAATAAATATAGATTTGTATTTTTAGTGCTTAGAGTTTTTTTTATTACAATCAGTCTCACATTATCAGATATTTAGGGCACTTTCACTATTTTATTTACTCATTCCATAATTCTCATGTAAATATCCTTACATGTTTATCTTTTAATATTTACTGTAGGACAAAAAAAAATTGCTGGGCTAAACCAAAAACTTTATACAAACAATCAAATGTTTTTCAGAAAGGCTGGGCCAATTTGTACTTGCATTTGCTATATATGAGTTCCTATTAATCTACAATTTCACCAAACTCTCACATTGCATATTTATTTTTTCTAAGCCATTTTAAAGTAGGCTGTATAGATCATACCCCTCATCCTAAAAACCTCAGAATATTCTCTTACTCATCTATCACAGTGTTAGAGTAGTCCTCAACTCCCAGGCTCAGGCCCTGAAAGTCCCATGTGGCCTTTGATACCCAGGATAGGTGCAATCCACTCCACCTTTCCCCATAGGATGTGGGGAAGAACAACCCAACTCAGGACTCAACTCCAGACCCTGTGCCAGTGAAGCACCATGGACTGAACTCTGCCCCTACTATTCAAGGGAACTTGGGAGCTAGAGGGCTGCTAGGGAGGAGGAGGGGTTGGAATTTTGAGGGAAGCCTTATAAAAAGAAGGGTATCTGGGCTCTCAGCCTCTCCTTGGCCAGGGTCTTTCTTTGAGAGTTGTCTGTCTCTGTTGCAGCCTGCAGGCCCCTGCACTGGCAGGACCTGTTATCACCTTGCCCCAGGTCACAGCTTCAGACAGGGCCTGCTGCATGTAGCTTCATCTCATCATCTTTTCCATTATAGTTGCTTCTCTATTCTGTTAAAATAAATTGTTTTGCTGCACCAAAGCTCTTTGTTTATAGTTGTGGCAGAGAGTTCATGGACCCAGAGTCAGTGAGAAGAGTTCTGAGTTCTGACTCGGAGAATTTCCATGGTCTTTGCCATGTAACAACAGAACATCCAATCAAGTTGAGGAAACAACTTTGATACTTTACAATTCATATTCAAATTGTCAATTTACCCTAATTACTACTTAATTTAAAAAGAATTCTAGTTTTACTGTTTCTTTAGACTTTTATTTACCTACCTGGTTTAAGTCTTTTCCTCAACTCTATGTTCCAGTATTTTGTTGTTTGTAACATCAGTAGCTGAAAATCTATAGTAAAAAAATGAAAGTAATTGTCTTATCTTTTCTCAGAGGAAAGTGATAATAAGCCTATAGGAAGTGTAAAAAAACTTCAAAATACAAAGCAATATTTATTAAGTGCTTTGAGAAATTTAACAAGCACTCTCCAAATACTATCATTAGAATTATGAAAGCCTTTCACAAAATTCATATTATCACACTAATAATATTTTGCTTTGAAAACTAACAAGTTTAGAGCCTAAACATAATGATTAGTCATTAAGAATTGAAGAATTAGATTTTGTGATACAAAATAAAGTATCCAGTACAGCCTTGAGTATTTTTGGGGAAAAAAAAAAAACACTTAATTTGAATCTAAACAATTTTAGAGACCTAACTTCCAATTTATTGAAAGTTGAGACTAAAGTAACATGATAAAGATTGTCACAAAAAAGGACAAAATGTAATACTCTACTATATAGGACTGTTGGTTTCTTCAAGTCTCAGTAAAGTGAAGGTAAAGGAAGCAAAGAAGGGAGAACTGTTCTAGAATAAAGGAACCTTGTAAGAGTCAACAACTTAAATGCATCCTACTTCAAGTAAATGAAAAACAGAGTTTGAGGATAACTAGAGAAATCTGAACATGCACTAGATAAGAAAATATTTTAAAAATATTTATTTTGTTTGGTAAGATAATGGTAGTGTGAGTATGTACGTGTCTTTCTTTTATAAGGAGATTCATATTGAAGTAGTATGGGCTAAAATGTTAATAACTGTAGTTTACAAAACTTCAGAACACTAAATAAACTATTTAAAATTTGTTAAATCTAGGTGGTAAGTATACCATATACTTACATGGAGGTATACAGATTCTTACTAAATACAAAACATTTAAATATTCTATATATGGGAAGCTGCATAATAAAAAACTTTAAGTAACTAGTATTTACATAGAATCTTCAAGTCTAAGAACATACTTTTAAAATTCATTGATATGAACACAGTTCAAGTGAAAAACAAAACACATACACATATGAACACACAAACATCCATGTGCACATGCACATACTAGAACAGAGTTATATTCCTCCTCCAGATGAGTAAAAAGCATATAGAGGGCTTTATTTTGATACCTATCCCAGCAAAGTTGTCAACTTTAATATATTTATCTGAAATTAATGCCAGAAAAACTGATATATCTCTAACAATTATTTTTAACATAAGGGGGGAAAGCCAGAAATTTAGATATATTGTTTAGAATTATGAATTAAAGTTATTCCACTTTTTATTATTTCTTAACATATGAACTACTAAGTATTTTAGAAAAAAAAGTTATAACAACAATCTCCTAAGGTCATAACATATATCTACCTACAATGAGATTTGAAAAGTAAGTCTTCTGTTCAATTATCTAAAGATTACATGGGAAAAAAAGGACAATATAACCATAAATTTTGGAGTAGATGGTGAAAAATTGGGAAGTAATCCTAGTGGAATTCAGCTTATTCTCCAATGCTTAAATCCCTGTAGTCCTACCAATCTACTTATCTTCTTTCTCTGCCTCTTTCCACTCTTTTATTTAGATGATACTGTCCCTTTTTTCTGGGAACACATGAATTAGTGAAACAGATGACTTAATATCCTTTTGTTTCTACTGTAACTTTAGGAAATCTCATTATGTAATATGCTCAAGAATAGCTTTCTCCCTAAACTTCATATGAAATTACTCTCTTCTATAATTTTCTTTTATTCTGTATTTTATTTAAATCAGGTATAGACTGGCTATACCTCACCAAGTGTAATGGCACATATTCAAACATGAAGAATTGATGAGACCTTCCTGAGGTAAGTGCAAGTTATTTAATGACATCAGCTCAACCAAGTGGTTAATGGAGAAGCTTTAGTAAAATGGTTATAGCAATACCTAAATCAGAGATGGTAGATCAATATAGGCCTAGAATCATCAGAGTTTCTATTTTTTTCAAGCAAATATGTGTCAAATGCTCTTTTATTTTAGTCTTGATTTACATCACCATGATCAACACTGTTCAACATCTCTTCACATTTTTATTAGCAGGATGTACTGCTTCTTCTGTAATATAGCCATTTACATGTTTTTTCCATTTCTCTGGTGAGGTATTTTTATTTTTCTTATTTGTTTGAGGAAAGTTTTACATTTGGTACAAGTTACTTATAAATTATATAAATTTTATCTTCTCCAATCTATAATTTGTCCTACTTTATTCAGAGTAGCTTATAAATCAAAGTTCTTAAAAATATTTAGTGGTAAATGAAATAGAACAAAAATATACTTTTAAAAAGTTGTGTAAGGAACACTGTTAACTATATACATGTCATTTTACAGAAGATTTTGAGAACTTTTTCCTATTAGGCAAATGAACTCTTATCCATTAAATTGCAACTTCATATTTCCCTTTCGGCCACTGAAAACCACCATTATATTTTCTCCGTTTAAAAGTGTGATTATTTTAGATACCTCATACAAATGAAATCATGTAGTACTTCTTCTGTAAGTGGCTTACTTCACCCAGCATAAAGTTTTCAATCCATATCATGCATAAGACAGGATTTCTTTCTCTTATCAAATTGCATGAACTTCATTATCTGTATTTACTGTATTTTCATTATTCACTTACCTGTCAAGGTATACTGTTTTTACCTTGTTAATTGTGTATAATGCTACAATAAACACAGATATGCACATTCATCTCTTCAAAGTTCTGATTACAATTCTTTTGGGCAGATATTTGGAAGAGGGCTTGCTAGAGGACATGGCAGTTCTATTTAAAATTTTTTGAAGAATCTCTATACTGTTTTCCATGGGAGGTACACCACCCATGGTGTATTTTATATTACCACCAGCAATGCATGGGGTTCCAATTTCTCCACATTGCTAACAAAGTACTTTCCATCTTATTTTTTATTACTGGCCATCATAACAGGTGTGAGGTGATGATTTTGATTTCATTTTTTGGATGATAAGTGATGCTCAGCATCTACTTCCTATTCCTGTTGAACATTTTGCACATTTTCTTTGGAAAAAAAATGACTGTTTAAAGATATACCCATTTTTAAATCAGTTTATTTTCTATTGAGTTGTTATATTTGGATATTAATTTGTTATCAGATATGCAGATAAGTGGTTTCTAAATACTCTCTCCCATACTACAGATGCCTTCGCACTCTGGGAAACAAAGTTTGGGGGGAGTTAAAATAAAAAAGTCAACAGTTTTTCATAATAGTAAACATTCAGTAACATATGAACCAGCTGTTCCAAGAAAGATAAAAATGTATCTCCAGAAAAAGACCTAACAGTATTAGTCATAATGGCCAAAAACCAGGAACAACCCAAATATCCATCAACAGGTAAATAGGATAAAATGTGGTATAGTCATAATGGAATATTACTCAGCAATAAAAATGAACTTCTGATAAGTGTAGCAACATGGATGAACCACAAATATTGTTATGTAAAATAACTCAAGCCTAAAACATTTTATATATATATAAATTATATACAATGCCTCCACTTATCTGAAGCCATATATAGGCAAAATTATTCATGATAATAGAAATCATTAGAGTGGCTTCCTCTGGTGGAAAAAGAGATTAGAAAGAGGAATGAAATGACCTGAGACAACAAAATATTCTATATTTTATTGAGGTAGTAGTTACATGGATAAATTAGTTAGACTTCATCAATCTGGGGCCTCCCTGGTGGCACAAGGGGTGGAGCACGGCACTGTGGGACTTCTGCAGCCACACAGTGTGCTTTTGATTGCCAGCCAGGGAGGGGACCCACATGGCACAGCAGACCTCTCCTGCCTCACCGGCTGTTCCCCTCAGCAGTGCATTTCAGTCGATCTGCCTGTTCTGCTCCCCACTCTGTCTCTGGTGAGAGGTCACCCTCCACGCCTCTGCCCTGTACCCCAGTTCTTGTATTCATAAATAAGTAAAACAAATCTTTTTTAAAAATTCATCAATCTGAATGCTTAAAATGGGTGCATTTATTGTACGTGGATGACTAAGAGGATTGGAAATTTAAAAAATTTATAGGAAGAGAGTTGTATAAGGTTGGCTAGGAAACCAATCTCACTGGGAACAGAACATTTTAAGTGGTCAGTCAACATAGTAGGAAAGAAGTGAACTAGGTAGGTAAACTGTTTTATAGTCATGGCCAAATACATGTTCAGAACACCCCTTAAGTAATTTAAAATCCAGTTCAGAATATAAGATATAACCTTTAAACCAGCTCATTATCCTTAACAGAGGCCACAGCAGCCTCTGCATTGTTGTCTCAGAGGAATCCACTTTCGAGTGAAATTCTTCTGATCTACAACCAAATGTTCATTCATTTATTTATTTAGACCATAATACTGTTCAAAGTTCTCCAACTTTGCTTAATTAGAACTCTAACCAAACTTCTCACCACAAAATACCCTGACCTCATTAATTTCTACTTGAATATAATCTTTCACCTGAGGCACTTTAAGATGTATTTTAATATAAAATTTATTCTTACCTATAGCCCTGATTACTAACATTGTTTATTAAAACTGACTTTCTCCTTATTCATAACCTCCCATAGCGCATCAGGGGTAGGTTTACCAGGTTGCAACTATGTTACTGATATCTCATTATAATAAATAAGAAAGGTAACTCAGTGTTCACTAGAACATAAAAGGGGCTTCCCTTTTAGAAACACGTCTAAATTGTTTTCCATATTCCCTACTCTTTCAAAGACCCATTCATCCCTTCCTATCACTTCCTACACTGACAAATTTTTTGCAAGAGTGCACGCAACCTATTTCCACTTCCACTTTCAGGCCATCATTCTTACGCAGTTCTTACCTTGCCCATCTACTTTCATTTTCTTTATGCAGTTCAAAATTTTACAGTAGAAAAGTAGCAAAAACAAATTTTGTGAAGCATTTTCCCATTTACAAAATTATAATACACTTAAATTTAATCCTTACTAGAATCCCATGAATTTTCCCATTTCACAGATGAAATAAACTGAGACAAAGGTATTAAATAACTTAACCATTTTCACAAGCTGGTAAGGGACCGATGAGACCCAAAACCCTAGACCTGAGATTTCAAATTTCACTCTTAATCCTCGCTGAAACAAAAGTAAACAAAATGAAACGAAAACAGCTCCGTGCACAGAACAGCACACAGTAAATACCAAAGGGCATTAGGCGACCTAACGCAAGCTAGGCCGGGACTGCTCTGCAGGACCTTTGCTCGGATACCACCCGCACCTCTCAGCCCCGGAAGTCCTTCCGCAGCCTGGGGATATTGACAGAGTCCGCGGTGACAGCGAGAAAACCACTCTCCGCGACTCGCCGCACGCTGAGCTGCAAGCTGCCGCCTCCTCTCCCTGCCTCGCACGGTCCGAAGCTCAGTCCAAGCCCCGCCGCAGCCGCCGCATCTCCAGCCACCCGGACAGTCCACCGGTGGGAAATAAGGGTACCTGGAGTAGGAGGCGGCTGGTGGGCAGGCGGTCCGGGCAACCCTGGAAGGCCGGAATGACCCTGGTGGCGGGTTGGACCGTCCTCTGGCGCAAACTGCATCCACTACGTTTGGTCAACAAAGAGCCACGCCGAATGACAAGGGCAGCGCAGGGACGCGGAGCTGCGGGCGGAGAGAACCGATCTGAGGCCAAGAGGGCATGGAAACGGGGTGGGGCGGGGGCGGGACCGCAACCCCTGGGGGCGGGGCGTGGGCGGGCGGAGGCGGGACTGAGGGGAGCGACGCAATGCGCGCGGAGGCGGGCACGAGGGACTCTGGGCGAGCGGCGCGAAGGGGGGGGGCACGTGTGGGCGAGCGAGAGGCGGGGCTCGGCGCGCGGGGCGGGGCGCGCGTATCGGCGCCGCGGCTGCGTGACGCGTTTTCAAATCTTCAACCGCCGCAGCCCACTCGTTTGTGCTTCGCCTCTTCCTCCTCGGCGCCTTGAAGCCGGCCCCGGAAACTTGGCCTACAGACGCGGCGTCTCCACTGGCACGGTGTCGTAACCTGCGGAAGGGAAGACGGGGTCGGCCTGTCAAAGGCCTTTAGGAGTCTTATTTTCGCGGTCGCCCGACGCGACATCCCCTCCGGAACCATCATGTAGGGGCCGGGCGACTGCCATGAACTCCGGAGCCATGAGGATCCACAGCAAAGGACATTTCCAGGGTACGAGGCCCCTCCTCCGCCTGCGGTCCTTTTAATCCTCCTCTCCCTCAAGGTCCCACCGTTGATTGTAGAGTTCTTCCGTCCGCTCCCTCTTTCTTTCTTTTTTTCTTTCTTTCTTTTCTGGCTTGTGCGTCCTTCTCTGTGGCCTGAAGGAAGCTCCATTGCTGCTACCTCAGAAAAAGAACAGATCCTGGCCTGGGCCCTGCTCTCCCTGCTGCGTTCACTACCCTAAATTCCGGCGGTGTCTTATTTGGAACAATGTCCTGAGCTTTCACGGGCGCTGCTATTCCGCTCAGGCCCTTTTTTAAAAAAAAAGCTTCTGTGCTAGTGGCCATTCGCTTCGTGATTAGATTGGGTGATCGTAGGTGGCCTTTGGTCTTGGACTTGACTTTATTTTCCTTCCCCCAAAATTGAGGTAAAGTATCTGCATTTCGAACACACCATTAGTATTGTCAAGTTTATAGAGAGATACAAACGCAAGCTTCCATTTCCAACCACCTTTTAATTAGGAAAGCATTCCAGCCTGAGTTTTTCTTTTTAATATAATATGTATACGGACATATAGTACATATGTAGTGATCTGTAAATTATAAACAGATTGTGTTCTAAATGTTAATTTTGAAAGCGTTTCTATCTCAGATCTGTTTGCAGAGGCTATAATAAAATGACTGTTGGCTTTGTTCTAAAAATGGTCCAGTTCTAAATATATGGTCAAATTGAAACAACTTGAGCAATGGAGGACTGGGTCATTCTGGGTGACAGATTTCTTGCATTGCTAAGTATTTAACATTTTAATTGCCACTTTTGAATGTCCAACAAATGGCTCAAAACTAGTTGTTGAGTAAAAACTCCTTGGAATTTACCCTAAGGAGAAAAATCTTTCAAAAAGGTTTTCAGTTCCCTATTTAATATATAAAACATGAATAAGGATAAGACTATTTCCTGTAAATTGAACTATCAACTGTGAACATACTTACCTTACTATGTAATAGCTGTTTAAGTTTATAAGGTTTTTTAGCCTTTAGTATTACTAGAAGAAATACAATCAAATGCTAATGACTTAGACTGGTGGAATTAGGAAGGCTTTCTGTGGTACTTTTTATAACGAGAGATTTTTTTAGCACAGTAAAAATGTCTTTCTGAATAAAACGTCGAATTTTAAACTTTTTTTTTTTACAACAGGTGGAATCCAAGTCAAAAACGAAAAAAATAGACCATCTTTGAAATCTGTGAAAACTGATAACAAACCAGAAAAATCCAAATATAAGCCACTTTGGGGGAAAGTATTTTACATTGACTTACCTTCTGTCACCATATCTGAAAAACTGCAAAAGGATATTAAAGATCTGGGAGGTGTAAGTCAAAATTATGCACTTCGACAAATTAGAAAAATATTGTAAATAGTATAAAGTTACATAATTAACCACTTAACATTTTAAATGTTAAATGTAGCATTTAAATGTTAAATTTAGCATTTTACATTGGAAAACTTGTTACTATATAAGCATCAAGCTTAAAATTTTTATTAGCTATTTGTCATTAATTAAATTAAAACCATTTGTTTTAACCTTTTGTTAACCTAACACATTTTTCAGGTTTCTGCAATTAGGAGTCTCCAGTGATGTTCACAAAGTATGAAAAATGAGAGTACATTATCATGGTGGAACTGCTGGTTGTCTTCTCATTATAATTTGGGATGTTGTCCAAATAGTAGAAACTCTTTGATTATGATTATTGGGGGGAGTTACATAAAATTGGATTGGCATAAAAGAATGTTATTTCCAAACCAAGAAAGAACCGTTTGAACCAGAGTTAAATTGCTTTTGATTTAAAAAAAATTGTTCCTTTGCAATAGTCTCAGGAAAATAAATGTCATTAAGAGAACAGAATTTTGGATTAAGAATATGAAAATCTTTCTTACCTTACATATTTATTGGAAGATCAAGAAATTAAAAAGTTCTGGTAAAATTATAAGATTTTCGTATCATTAATGTAAATATTGGTTAAATTTGAGCAAGTGAGCTTAAGATTTTAATTTATTTTGGTAATTTTTCCTCTCAAAAGTTTCTGCTGCACTTTGAGTTTGTCAAGTTAACATTGAGTAATCTGAACAGATCCCTTCATTCCTAAAATAGAAACCTGCAATAAAACTTAAGTTCTTGGAATTGTTTGTTAAATTTTATTTAACGTTTTATTTAAATGTCTATTAGAATAGTTTTTTTGTTGTTCATTTTCTTAAACTAAACACAGTTTTTAATAGTAGTCCCATATATCATAATGACCATACAACTGCATTCCTAAAGGTTGTATTTTCTCTCCTGCCACAACCTTTATGTGCTACCAAGAAGAGGGTTAAAAGCCTCAGACATTAAGTAAACACCCTTCATTTAAAAAAAAAAAATGAAGTGCTTAAGGGTCCAAATAATGACTGGCCCAGGGTAGTTTTCAGCTAATTCCCAGAGGGAAAAGCAACTGCCCATTTCTATGCCTCTGGCAATTAATGGCTACAAGGTAGCTAACGGGATATACTTTTGCAGCTTTCTCAAATACTGTGAATAATCCACTGTCCCTTCTGATCTAATTCACTAATATTACATTTATATTTTTAGCAGTAAAAGCTTCAAAACAAAATCATTTTTGGAAGTTCAATTGGTGAAGACTATAAAAAGAAAACTGCCCCCTTAAATATCAGTATAGAAGCTAGTTACAGGGACTGCTTACACTACCCCTTTTCTTTTTTTTAGCAATTTTTGAGGTATTTTGAGGAAACAAATTTTGAATTAATATATGACCGATAGTAGTCAGAGACCTTTTGACTTTGCATGCTTCAAATTTTTATTCTAAGTGGTTTGAAATAAACCAATGAAACGGAACATATTGTGGTTTTAAGTTGCCAGATATTCCCCTAAAGAAATAGATTTTCAGCTGAATTTTATTTTTTTATTCCTGATTTCTTTTTAAAACTTTCAAATTTTGATCTCTCCCCATTATCTTTCCAACAAATCAGAGAGCTAAGCAAATAATTTTCAGTGTGGTATTTTCAGTGCTTTAATGAAATTTTTAAAATTACATTAGAATATAGAGATGGGACTGATTAAATCTGCTTTCAGGAATCGTAGCACAGATAAACTTTGAACTGAATCTTGAAAACCTCATAAGAATATACAGGATAGAATAGACATAATGAATAGATGAAAGAAAATATTTAAATATTTGTGGTTTATTTGAGCAACTGTAGTATAGTATGGCTTCAGCTTGGGATTTCAGTGAAGGAAACAGCTAAAAAAAAGTCATATTGGGATCAGATTGTAAAGGATGTTTATTGATTGATAAAAAATTATAACTCAATGTGTAGGGAATGTGTGGTATTAGCATAAGACAGACATATAGACCAACATAACAATTGAATAAAGAGACCCAAAATAGACACTTGCATATATGATTACCTGATTTTCAACATGGGAGGCAAGACCAGTGGGGAAAGCACAGTCTTTTCAAAATCCGATATAAGGAAAACTAGCTATTCACATGCACAAAAGACATAAGTATACCTTACTGTACTCCTCATGATGCAATTAATTTAAAATGTATCAAAATTTAAACATAAGTAAAAACTTAGAGGAAAATAGGCTGTTGGCTTTGTCACTGATGTCTTAAATATGCTACCAAAAGCACAGGCAAGAAATGAAAAAGGTAAATAAGACTTCACAAAAATGAAAAGGTTTTGTGTCTCAAAAAACATCAAGAATTTTTTTTAAAAGCCATCAGAAAATATATTTGCAAACCTTATATCTGATAAAGTATTACTATCTTGAATATACAAAGACTCCTACAACTTAACAACAACAAAAAATCCAATTAAGAAATAAGCAAAGGTCTTGAATAGATGTTTTCCCGAGATGATGTACATTAGCCAATAAGCACATAAAAAGATGTTCAACATCACTAATCATTAGGGAAATACGGATCAAAGTTGAAGTGAGATAACACCTCACATTCATTAGGATAACTGCTATTAAAAACCAAAATAACAGGCGTTGGTGAGGATGTGGGGAAATTGGAACCCTTTTATATTATTATTTGGAGAGTAAAATGGTACAGCCGTTATGAAATATAGTATAGTGGTTCCTCAAAAAAATTAAAAGTAGATTTACCATATGATGAAGCAATTTTACTTCTGGGTTTATACCTAAAATTATTGAAAATAGGATCTTGAATAGACATTTGCATACCCATATTCATAGCAGTATTGTTCATAATAGTCAAAAGATGGAAACAACAAAAATACTCATCAACAGATGATTGGGTAACCAAATGTGATATAGTCATACAGTCTTCAGCCTTGAAAAAGAATGAAACTTCTGACCCATACTATAACATGGATGAAATTTGAAAACATAATGTTTATGAAATAAGCCAAAGACAGAAGGACAAATATAGGATTTCACTTAATGAGGTACCTTAGTCAAAATTCATAGGAACAAAGTGAAGAATTGAGGTTTACAGGGGGTAGGAATAAGGGGAAAATGGGAAGTTATTGTTTAACCAAAATTTGAACTTGGGATTTTAAATTTTCTGGAAATGGATAGTGGTGATGGTTGCATGACATGACTATTTTATGCCTTAAAATGGGTAATTATCTATAATCTCACAATTTTTAAAATTGTGTAGGACTTTGGGCATCTGTTGAGAAGTTGGACCCTCTGACAGTGTTAGGGCAAAATATGAAAATGAAGAATAAATTGATGTATAAATTGCTCATTTATATTCCTGCTGGCCCTGTCCACATTTGAGTTTATAATCCCTGGAACAAAAAGAGGTAGCGATTTGCATTTAATCGGGGGGCCACTGGTCATGCAGCGAATTCTTCTTACTGCTAAGATGAAATTAACTCCTCTATTACATACTTGCTTCATTATTTATTACCCCCATTTATATTGTGATGGAATATTGTTCAACCTGTGAAAATTAGGTGTAGCTGTTTAAATATTTCAGAAATCTTTATGCATATAATGATTAATAGTGTTTACTTCCATTTAATTTAATTTTTCTGTTCCTGGAATTGAGTGGTCTTTGTTTATAAATTCAGACATTTAACCAGTGTTTTTCAAATATTTCAGTGGGGAATTCTCTTCAGACTTCCTATATTCTTTAAGAGTACAGGTATCATCCATCCCCTAACTAAGTCTTAGAGAAAGATGTTAGAACTGTAATTTTGAGCTATGCTTTCCAATATGGTAGTCATTGGCTACATGTCCCAATTTACATATAATTAAAATTCAGTTGCTCAGTCATATTAGTTATATTTCCAGTGTTCAGTAGCCACATAGAGCAACTTGCTTGCATTTCATTAGGAAATGATAAAGAATATTTCCATCATTGCGGTAAATTCTATTGGACGGAACTATTTTAGAGCATGAACTTTAATCATAATATCTGTGTTCAAATTTTATTCCTTACTGCTGATATAATCTCAAGCAGGTCACTTCTATTACCCACAAAATATAGATAAGGCTAGTTTCATGGAATTATTATAGGGATTAAATTATGATATACAAAGTATGTCTAGCACATGCTATTGTTACATTATTATTGGAAACTGGCATTGTACTTCAACAGAATATAGTATAAAAGCATCAATTTACAAAATATGAAAATGAATCAGGTTGGCATTTTACATTGTGCTTATCCATATGAAACAGGTTTATGGTTTGTATGACTTGCTGAAAAATACTTTGTTTTCCTCTAGCGAGTTGAAGAATTTCTTAGTAAAGATATCAGTTATCTTATTTCAAATAAAAAGGAAGCTAAATTTGCGCAAACCTTGGGACGAATTTCTCCTATACCAAGTCCAGAATCTGCATATACTGTAGAAACTACTTCACCTCATCCCAGCCATGATGGAAGTTCATTTAAGCCTCCAGATTCAGTAAGTCTTTTAAATATGCATTGAGACTTTCAGAAGGACTGTGGTCTAATAAGGAGCTCCTGATTTTCAAGAGCAGGCTGGTAGCAGAATTCATTTAGGTAGGACAATATCTACACTAGGTGTAGCTTTCCCATCATTAATAAGGTTGCTGTCTTATAAAAAAGTGATTTTTGTTTCTGCTTAATAGTACTTATATAGTTAAACTCTAATTCCTAAGAGATAGTCTTGAATTTTTTAGAATAATTTGCAACTGAAAGTAACAGCAGATCATTCTTTTAAAGAAGAAATAGAAATCTTTTGTTTCAGAATAGGGATAAGCAAACTAGTTCATGGGCCATATCACAGACATTTATGTATTGATTGTGTGCTTTTGTGCGATAAAGGCAGAATTGAACAGTTAAAATGGAGACTCTCTGACTTACACAACATAAAATGTATACTGTATGACCTTTTACAGAAAATTTTTGCCAGCCTCTGTGCTATAAATTATATCACATCCCTACCATTTTGTTGTTATTGGAAGATACAGTGAAGAAAAAATTAAATTGATTTAATTGGGTATAGAGGAGGAAATGAAATTTAATAGATAACAGTTTTAAATATCCCTAGCTTAGTGTGTTGCATCCATTTGGGAAGCAGGAAAAATGAAAGGGAAAACAGGTAGATAAAATTAATTATCTAAGAGAGACTACTTAAAAATAGGAGCATCAATACGTAGAAGAACAAAGTCAAAGGAAAAGAGACCTGTTAATGCTTTTTTTAGAGTGAGGAGATTTTATATATCAGTCACATGTTCTTAGGATTTCACTGCTTTTTATAATTTGCTATGTTAAAAGTGAAATACCTTGTAAAAATAATATATAAAATTTGAGTTTGCATTATTAAGTCGTAAGTATAATGGAAAACTGAAATGTAAACTTATTATTTAATTACAGTCAGATTTTTCAGGAACCTAACTCTTGTTTTTCATATTTAAAGGAATAGAAAACTAACCTTGAATCTCATTCCTTTTAGTTGCTCCACGTGAAAAAGAAACACACTGAAACATAGGAAATACTATCATAAAGGAAACCTTAAAGAAATCATGTGTTGATAGTAAATGAAACTTACACAAATAAAATATACTTTTTAAGCTTTATATTTACAATTTACCTATTAAGTTTTATATATTTAGCTGTTATGTTTAAATCTTTTTACCAATGAAGTGCTATGCTACAATTTTTTTATGTTTGTTTGGTCTTTGGTCTTACAGGTTTGTTTGAGCAGAGGAAAATTATTAGTTGAAAAAGCTATCAAGGACCATGTAAGTAGGAACTTTAAAAATTCAGTGTATAATCTGTCAGTAAAAACTCAACTAGAAAATAAAGAAGTAGACAAAAAAAAGAGCAAGGAATTAAGGCCAGACTTTATGTGTTTTTTGTCTTCTGTTTTGCTTAAAATGGGAGAAATATTGTTTGATGCTGATGAGAATAATTCAGAAGAGAAATTTAATGCACAATTGAAGGAATAAACACAGATGGTTCCTCTGCTGTATAAATAGGTGGCGGTGCAGGGTATATAGTCTACAGATGCTGGGGGATGAAGATGTCATGGTGGCAGTTAATAGATGTCTGGGAGGTAATTTTAAATGCAAATGACTAAGACATTTATGAAAACTTATCTTAAGCAATGAGAGTTTTTTTAAAAATTGCTGAGATTTTTACCTGTAAATAGTAAAGCATGAAAGAAATTTATTCAAGGTCAAACATGGGACAAATGAGCATTTTTAATATATAATGGTATATACACTCTTTGAAAGCAGTCTGGCAATATGTCATCAAAACTTTGTAAATTGAGTGATATTTATTGACAAATAATCATTTTAATGAAGTAAATAGTTGGCTTCAAGGGTGCTCAGCATAGTTTTTCTTTCTTTAGTGATAGCAAAATCTTTAAAATGCCTAAGTAGCCGACCAAAGGGAATCAACTTCGTAAACCATGATATAGACATAAATTGGAATACCACACCATCATTAATAATTCTGTAAATGAATTTTTAATCACACAATTATAATACATTGCTGTGTAACTAAAATCACATCACTTGGTTATATAACATGAATTCTTTTTTTTTTTCCCCCCCCCCTCTGGAAAGGTTATAGCTACATCAGTATAACCAGAGAAAAAAGATTAGTTGATTAGTTTATCCACCCAAAAAAGTAGCAATGATAGTTAACTACAGTAGCAAAATTGTAAGTAATTTTTGCATACTTATTCTTTATATTTCATAATTAAAAAATACAGAATTACATGTTAGAGTACTGACATTTAATAAATACCTATTACATGATATGACAAGAACATGTCATTTTAATTCTCAATACATTCCATTTTACTTTTTTCATTTTTAATAATTTATTATATATATATTTTACATCATTGTTCATTTTTTTCACAATTGTTTGCTTTCTTTTCTCAGGTGTAGTCCTCATAGACTTTCCACCAGCAGTTTTACCTGTGCGCTATTGCCATAGTCCCTTTTGCTCTTCCTGTTCTCGTTTTGATCCCTCTCCCTCCCTCTTCCCTGCAGAATGTCTCTGATTTATAGTTACCTGTTTATTTTTGTTGTATTTTTTATTGTTTTTTCTCCCCCAGACCCCTTATTTAGTTCCCCTATATTCCTCCTATAAGTGAAACCATCTGATATTTTTCTTTTTCCTTCTGACTTACTTCACTGAGCATAATCCTTTCTAGCTGCATCCATGTTGCTGTGAATGGCATTAGTTTTATCTTATTGGTAGCTAAATAGTATTGCATTGTGTATATATACCACATATTCTTGTTCCAGTCATCTATTTTGGGGCATTGGTGTTGTTTCCAAGTCTTGCCTATTAAAAATAGTGCTGCAGTAAACATAAAGGTGCATTAATGTTTTTGTGTCCTTTGGGTAAATCCCTAAGAGTGGAATTGCTGGGTCAAATGTAGCTCTATTTTTAGTAGTCTGAGGAACTTCCACACAGTTTTCCATAATAGTCAGACTAGTTTACATTCCCACCAGCAATGCAAATGTTCCTTTTTCACCACATCCTCTCCAACATTTGTTATTGCTGTTTTTTTTAATATGTGCCATTCTCACTGTTTTAAGCTGGTATCTCTTTGTGGTTTTGATTTGCATTTCTCTGATTATGAAGGAATACATCCCATTTTAATAGCTGTATTTTATGTGTGGAAAACCTGCTGTTCAAAGACAGTTACCCGAAAGTTTCTGACCAAAAAGATAGCTTAGCAGAAATGTCCCTTGTGCTTATCTGAATAGAAAGTTTTTCTCTCATACTACACCACTGTAAACAGGATATTGGCATATTGGGTTGACTAGTTTAATAGATAGATGTCTGATGTAAGCAACAGATGTGAAGCACTTAGAAAATTTTAAATTTCTAAGACACTATATTAAGAAATTGAAAAGAAAAAGGTCATTTTAATATTTTATTATTTAATAGTTCCAAAGTATTAGAATTTCAGTATATAATTGGTATTTAAAAATTAATAATGAGGTACTTAGCATTTTTTTCAGTCTTTGAAATTTGATCTGCATTTTTATACTTGAGCACATCTTAATTGACACTAGCCACGTGTAACTACAACTAATATTGGACTACACAACTTAAAAAGATTCTTTTTCACTAAAGCACTTTTTAAGTAAGTGCACAATTGAGGCGTTTTCTTATTTTGTTGTTTTTGTGAACCTATTTAGATCCTATTGATGTTTGGGCTGTATTTTATTAGTAACATGATGACAGGATAGAGAAAAGAAAGGGGAAGGTACATAATGGATAACTGGCATTGCTTTCTGGTTTCTCACAAGTTAAAATATTGGGGCCTTAATACCAGGTGGCACTTTTCTGTGAAAGCGTTGTGTTAGAACTATTAAAGATTCAGTGCCTGGGTGAGTCCATTATCACGTTCTACATTTACAGTCTAAGCTGGTGTATATCAAAGGCAAATAAAAAGCGAAGTTCTTGGAAACACAGGTATCATTATTTGAACATTAATGTACTCTTAATCACAGTAGGTTACATGACCCACTTAAGCAGCATCCTGGATTACTGCAAGTTCCATTTTTTTCTTGGTATAGTCCGACATAGATCCAACCTTATTTCAGAATTTTAATTTGTTAAGGTAATAGTTACAGACTATGCTTTTGTTTTTGTCATGTATCTTTAATAATTTTCTCTTTAAATACATCATTGAAAAACCTTAGCTACTTAAAAAAATTGTAGTTTATGTTCAATTATTAAAAACTCAAATGGAAAATAAATATGTTCTTGAAATCTTCCTTTTTACATTTTTAATAGGAAAAACTAAATGTTGGGATGTATCCCTTTATGAAAGATAGAACCTAATTTTCATAAAGAAACATCTCCATCTTGTGGCCTTTTAAAATAATACTGGAGACTTGAAACTTGTGATGTTTCTGTATTTTTAAGTAAAATAATTTGACACTATTGACTGTAAGTTTACATTGTGCAAATTGTTAACAGTATGCAGATATGTTAAGTACTGTTGATTTTAGAAATTCCAAGTGCTGTTGTAACTATAAGTCATCTGTGCTGAATAACCAGCTCAGTGGCTGCTTAAATTCAATTTTTAAAATTCAACTCTTTTAAAATAGTAATTTCCTAGAAAAAACATGCAACTTATTTTTTTTTATAGGATTTTATTCCTTCAAATAGTATATTATCAAATGCCTTATCATGGGGAGTGAAAATTCTTCATATTGATGGTAAGGATTTTATAATTGTCTCTTACAATGTTTATTCTAAGTATCTATCTGTCCCTTTGTTCCTAATTTTACGTAGTGAGAATTCTGATAGCAAGTGACATGATCTTTAATGGTATTCTTTCACCTAAATTTGATATAATGAAAAGAAAATACTAATGTTTAATTGAAGTTAAAAATATCCATCTTAAACCTTTCTTTCTTTTAATAAAGACATTAGATACTACATTGAACAAAAGAAAAAAGAATTGTACTTACTCAAGAAATCAAGCACTTCTGTAAGAGATGTGGTATGTTATTTTCCTTAAATCTTAAACTAATGAATGTGAATAAATTTGGTTTTTGTGTATCTGCAAATTTTTTCATGCCAAGTAGAAAATTCTCGGGTATTGACTTGTATACCATATACATGTTCCTACTATTTAAATACATTGTTATCAGTTAATATTTTTTAATTTATTCATAAAATGAAAGTTGTTCCTAGGGTTTTGGCACAGTTTTGGGGTTTTCTCCCCCATTGGTTGTTTTGCTTTATAGCTTTAAAATAGATACTCTTGTTCATTCTGAAGGAAAGCAGAACTATAAACCTACTTTATGACAAGTTCTGAATATAAATAGTATTCCTTTTTTTTTTTTTTTTTTGCAACATAGAGAACTTACTTTTCAACTGCTTTAGATGGTGGTATAACAAAATCTTGTCATGTAACTTGGCTGCTTGTCCTTATCTCAAAAGATTTAAGTGCATTGGGCATTACTCTCTTAGACCAAATGTTCTTATATCTTCCCCTTTTTATTAATTTCCTCCTTAAATCATCCATACAGAATCAAGCTTCTTCCATCCTTTAAAACATATACATGAACCCTCGGTTGATCTCACATCCCTCGCTAATAAGTACTATCTAATTTTTATATTAACCAAGCTTCTAAAACTTCCAGTTTTATATGTCCTGTTCACTCTTCAACATATATAACATATAAAACTACTGTTGATTTTGCCAAATCAAGTTAACACTTTTTAAAACCAGTTATATTTATTTCAGTTATTGTCCGTTTCATCCTTGAAATTTCATCTCTTAGCTTTGTTATATTCACATATTTCTCAAATCATTCCTTGATGGTCATTTTTCTTCATTCAGTCCTTTAATGACTAGAGTCTAAAAGGAAATAAATTACTATGGAAGATGTGTATAAAGACATGAAGCCCATAATTAGATGGCACATTTTAGAAATTTCAGTAGTAAAACGCAATATGATATTTGAGTGGGATAGTGACGAGATGAAGCTTGGGAAAATTAGCAAGTTCAAATGGGAGATTTTACACTACAAAAAGGAGTTAGATTTTATCTTGAAGTGTCTGGGAAATTATTAAGCAATTTTTAATAGGAGAGTAACTTGATTGAATATTTTAGAAAGGTCTTCTGATTGCTTATAAAAAATTGCAGTTGATCAGTAGCTTTTAAACTATCTTGAGCACAATTTTCAATTGAAAATATATTTTGTATGACTACCCTATATAAGCCTGCTAAATACAAAGATTAATACTCTTTATGAATTTCACTTTTTTAATAATCTCACATTAAGATATGAACAATATGCAGAAAACAAATAATTTACTTAGTAATTAAATAATATGCTCTAACTGTTCAGATATCTTATTTTCAAGTAAAAAATTTCCAAATTTTTTGACATATTACACTTATATTTTCTTTTATTAAAATATACTAAGTAGCATAAATTTCCTCTTTCACGTTGCAGATTGTTTAATTTGCATATAAAAATAAATATGTGAGAATTTAAACTCACATTTATGAATTCCAAAGGTACACATGTATCATATTTATATAAACACACACATCTACATATATATAAGGACTTACCTGAAACAGGCAATATGATTCATGTTTGTATTTCTATAGTATTTCATTTTCATTTTTAAAACATATTGGTCACAACTCTAAATTGATTTTGAAGTTTGCTAACAGGTCACAGTCCACAATTTAAAAAAAGTATTCCGGTAACATATCTGAGGACGTATGAACCTATTTCTCTAAATCATGCAAAGTATTGTAAACCAGTGTTACCTCAATAAAGGAAAAAAAGTATTACAGCTAAAAAGATGGGAGTTGTATAGAATAGTAGCCACTGGTTCCTTTGCTGATGCTAACTTCATGACTAGCCGTGTAAACGTAAGGTAGTATTGCAAGAGAAAAGATCAGGGAGGAGAGGAATGGAAAGGATGGGAAGGTCACACCTTAATGGTAGCATCTCCGGATTTTTCACATCCTTCCACTGTATGCTGGCTTTTACTTATTCTTCTCACACTTTTACATTTTATTCATTTTTTAGTTGTAATCAATGGGATTGACTGACCATATTGAGCAGTATCCCATTTTAGCTGGAATTGACAGACTGAAATAAATTTTTGAATAATTCCGTAGTTTATCAGGTTTTGCTGAGTAAGGGCACAGAAATAACTTACATGACTCTTTTTTTTTTTTTTTTTTAAGAAAGACTATTTCACTAACTACCTTTTCCTTATCGATGGATTTCTTTCTATGAAACAAAGCACAGCTAGAATGCCAAGGTACTTGTTGGGCATATTATAAAAGTGACCTTGTATTACTGAATTACATACCAATGTATGTAAGCACTTTAGTTCTTGAAAAATCACCATTGCCTTCAACATCTTAGAGTTTTTAGAAACAAATTTTTCTCTTTTTTTCCCAAACACTAAAATAATCACCCTTTTTTATATATTACTTTTTCTTAATTTTTTTTTTTTAAATCTTGGGAATAGTGAGAACTTAACAGTTGCTTTTTTCACTATACTTTCAAACCCAGTATTTTTATTATATTTTCTTTTTTAGGGGAAAAGAGTAGGTATTGGCACACAGAAAGCAAGAAGTAAGTATTTTGATATCCTTAAATGTGTTTGGGTTACTCTTTGAAAATAAAGAAAATCCTTTTTAATTGTGAAATAGTTATTTAAATGATATATTCAGTAATCCTTACTGTTTTTTGACTATGAACCCCATGGCAGTTTGGTGAAACCTATATACCCTTTCTCAGATTATTGTTTTTTAAAAAATAAATCATTGTATTACTAAGAAAATTAATTATTTTAAAATTCATTTACCAGAATTTTTTATGTGATGTTTTCAGCTTTTATTATATATTAAATTGAGTTTTAACAATGATTCTTACTGCTACTATAATTTTGAAATGATGAGCATAAGTGCTGCTTTGAGTTGAACTATATAAACTAATAGATGAAAATATGTCTCTATTGGTTTCAAAATTACATGTGCTTCTAGATTACTGTGATCCTGTTGCTTAAATGTATTGTTAGAGGAAATGTTAGTTTTCAGTTAGAAGTTAGTGAAAAAAGTTGAATTTTATTCCTATTTGAGCTCATGATCCTCCTGAATTCCATTCATATTATCTGTTGGGTGACCCATTCAATTTAAGAATCCCAGTATATAGATAAAACTTCTGTTACTTTGAAAGTGGGGAGATATTTTAAAAATACCTCATCTGAGTCTTAAAACTATAAAGTGATATAAAATGAGCTAATGGAGATGGTTGTAGTTTTTGTGTTCTAGTTTTGTTATTTTTAAAAAAGGTAAATTTGTAAGTTGCTAATGAATTTTGTATGCTCTCAAGCAGGGAGACTCAAAAAGCCTTTTGTAAAGGTGGAAGATATAAGCCAGTAAGTATCAATCTGTGATTTTAGATACAACATTTAACTCTATGCCAATTCTATTAATTCTATCTCTTTATGTTAGTTTTATAGTTGACAAATATATATGTATATATTTGTATATATGGCACAGTTTATAGAAACATTAATGAATTTGTGCTTGAGTATGAATTTAGTTTTAATATGTTGTAGATAATTCCTTACAATATCTAGTTTAGAGCTATTACACGAGCAGCTCATTCAGCTCATTCATTTAGTATCTTCAAATAACCACTCTCTGGCAAAGTGCAGTACCATATGATTTAGAATTGCTACTTAACGATTGCTCATGCATTTGTGAAAAAGAAATTATTTGATACTATTTGAAAATAGAAAATCTGAGATATAATGTCTAATTTGGTAATTTTCCTAAACTCACTGTGAAATTTAATGGGATAATCTTAATGAATTCTATAGCTACAACAGATGTAAACTTTATTTGGCATGGGTGAACTAAGTTACTTTACTTTCCATTTACTCATACAGATATGTGTGATTAGTTATCTTGGGTACTCACTGAGGTCATGAAGATATATTGAATGCTTCTTTTTATGAAGTGTATATTGGGTTGGGTGGGGGAGGAGGAGTGAATGTAATTCAAAACTAGGCCTAGAGAAAGAAAGTACCAGTAAATGGAAAAACATCCCATATTCATGGATTGGAAGACTTCGTGTCGTTAAGATGTTGTTACGACTCTGAGTGATCTGTAGAGTCAATGAGATCCCTATCAAAATCCCAAAAACTTTTTTTGCAGAGAGAAAAAATATCCATCCTAAAATTCATAAGGAATTTCACGGGGACTTTGAACACAAGTTTAAACAAAATTGGAGGTCACATATTTCCTAATTTCAAAACTTACTACAAAGGTATAGTAATCAAAAAACTTTGTTAATGACATAGACATATATATAGACAAATGGAATAGAATAAGAAGCCCAGAAATCTTTACATATGTGGTCATATGATTTTTGACAAAGATATCAATCAACATCATTCAGTGGGGAAAGGACAGTCTTTTCAATAAATGGTATTAGAAAGTTGGATATCCACAGCTCCTTTATGGACATAAGATATTAATTCAAAATGGACCTAACTCAAAATAAATTAGAGACCTAAAACTATAAACCTTGGGAGAGAATTGGAAAAGCTTTATGACACTGGATTAGGTAGTGACATTTTATGACAACAAAAGCACAATCAACATAGATAAAAGAAATTAGGCTGTATCAAAGTTACAAATTTTCTGTACTACAAAGGATTCAACCGTGAAAAGGCAGCCTTACAGAATGGAAGATGTTTGTAAACCATGTATCTAATAATATGTTAATATATAAAGACTTTAACAACAGAAAATGAATGGCTTAAAAAATAGGTAAAGGACATAGACATTTCTCTAAAGACATAGATTGCCAACAATCATGAAAAAATGAAGAAATGCAAATGAAAACCAAATGAGATGATTACCACCTCATATACATTAGGATGGCTACTCTCAAAAAAGAAAAAAAAAACAGAAACAACAAATGCTGACTAAGATGTGGAGAATTTGGAATTTTTTTTGCACTAATGATAGGACTATAAAATGGTACAGCTGTGAGGTAAAACTGAAAGTTTCTCAAAATATCAGAAATAGGATATGATCCAACAGTTCCATTTTGCTGTATATCTATAAGGATTGAAAATAGTCTTGAAATAGTACTTGAATAAAAATAATAATAACATTCCAAGAGACAAAAGCAACCCAGATGTCCATCAATAGATAAGTGCATAATGTCCTATATGCTTAAAATGAATATTATTCAACCTAGAAAAGCAATGAAATTCTGATACATGTTACAACTGGATGAACCTGAAGACATCACTAAATGAAATAAAAGGGAAAATACTGCATGATTCTACTTAGGGTAGTCATTTTCATAGAGACAAAATGTAGAATGGTGGTTATCAAGGATTGGGGGGAAAAGGAGAGTGGGGAGTTACTATTAAATCAGTATAGAATTTCAATCTGACACGATGAAAAGAGTGGAGGTAATGTTTATGAAAACATTGTGAATGTCCTTAATGCTACTGAAATAGACACTTAAAATGACTAAGATACCACTGGGACCTCCAGACAATGGTTAAAATAGTAAATTTTATTTTGTCTTATTATTTAAGTAAAAAGGTTTTTTATTATTAAAAAAATAGAATAGTTCTGGAAATTCTAGGAAAAGGGGCCTAACTGATGTCTGTTGTTTATTTCTGATTCCAGGTGGTGAGTTACATGATTTTGAAATTTATAAGACTTCAAGTATGTTTTCTTTCATCATAAAGAATTTCATGTATTTTTTGTTATTCTTTTAGATTTTATAGACCATTTTATCTTCAGCTGACCAATATGCCTTTCATAAATTACTCTGTTCAGAAGCCCACCAGTCCCTTTGATGTGGATAAGCCATCTAGTTCCCAAAAACAAACTCAGGTTAAACTAAGGTTGGTTTAATCTTCAAGTAATTTTTCATATTTTCAAATATTTAAAAAATGCATTTAATCCCATGGTTTGTGTATGTTTATTACTAAGGGACTATTATGGACCCCTTCCTCTGTACTCCCCCTCTCCACTTTTATGTTTCTAGTGCCCCTTTTATGGAATCTGAATCCATAAAGTGAAAGTGAAGTGACACTTTGAAGTGTGTCACTTAGGCATTTTAGATTGATAAAAGGGAAAGGCACTTTAGATAGTTGGGGGAATTTTAAATAGATGGAGGGATGCTTAAAAATATTTCCAAATAAATCAAATGTGTTGTTTCTCTTAAGTGTTCTGAAATATTCTCCAGCATAATTATTACATTTTTCATTTGCATCTCAATTTCTTGAAAAGAGATGACAAAGTATTTACTGATACAAATTATATGTGAAAATTATATCAGTCTACATGATAAAAACTATAAATTTAAATATTATTTCTTATATTCTGCAGTTAATTATTTTACCATATATTTCTATCAGAATCCAAGCAGATGGTGATAAATGTGGTGGGAATCCGGTTCAACTCCAACTGAAAGAAAAGAAAAAAAAAGGATATTGTGAATGCTGCTTACAGAAATATGAAGATCTTGAAACTGTAAGTATAATTTTATATTTAGGGACTTGATATCTCTAAAAGTGGATATTTTCTGTATAAATTTTAGTTTACTCTTCTGAGAGTGGTTTATAACTTGATAATTTTCAAGTAATAGTTATTCTTTTTGATAGAATCTTATAGTCTAAGAGCTCCCAAGTGGGAAAGTGTATACTGAAAAGCCATTTTTATTCATTCAATGAATAGTGAGCACCTACTACATATCAACAGTGCTGTGGACGAACAGCAGAACAAAAGGAATAAGTTTCCTATGTTTGTGAAGATTCTAGAAAACAAGGAGATATGGGTAAACCACAGGATAAGAGAATAATGATACATATGTAGAGAACATTAGATCGATAATGTAAGAAAAAAGCCAGAATGGAGATGTTGCTATTTATCCTAGACAAAAAAATACTCTAACTGATAAGGTAATAGGTCTGTAGTAGACACCTGGGAGAAATAATATAGAACTGGATATTGAAATAAGCAATACAAAAGTGCTAAATTAAACCAGTGGGATCAAAAAAGAGATGATGGTGACCAGGATTACTAAGTGGTGGTAGCAGGAGTGATGAGACGTAGTCAGATTGTGGATATAATTTAAATTGGGGACAAGAGGATTTGTTAATGGATTGAATGTTGAAAATAGTAGGACATTATGAGTCAAAGGTAACTGCAGTATTTTGAACCTTAAATATTAAAAATGGGCAATGAAGAACAATTACTAGAGGAAATGGAGACAATTCATTTGAAGTAGCAAAAGGAGGAAAAAAAATAATGGAAGGGTATATGAGGTAAAGAGAAAGTTTTAAAGATGGAAACTATTATAATTTGTAAACCTGTTGAAAAAAAGAAACAACATTGGATCCTGGCTTCCTGATGTTGTAACCTGTCATTATTTGGATTATTAATCATCTTAAAGATGATTTTGGGAAACTTAAGGGAATAAAATAATATTTTCAAATGTCTGATTTAGAAACTTCTTCAGACTCTAAAGTTTGTTTTATATCTGATTGCTTTATAACTCCAAATATGTTAATGTTTTATGCCAGGTTTTTTGTTTTGTTTATGTAATAAAGGAGATAATACAATTAGCTTAAAATTGTTTTTGTTAGGAAACTTACACTATCACAGAACTACTTCCTTTACCAAAAATCTTTTTGAAAAGTTAAATTATGAAATTGGTATTGAAATTTTAGTTTGCTTTTGTTCCAGATAGAATAATCTAGAATGGTTGCCTTCCTTAATATCAGTTTGTGATCCTAATTTGGTGCTCATAATATGTTGGGACTAAAAACCTTGCCCCTGGTTTTCACAAGGAAAGCTATATTGGGGTTAACTTTTAAAGCTTTTTTTAAAACTAGTTTTCTTGTGTATGTTTCCGATTTTCTGAAACTATTTTTTGTATTATAACTATTAAATTTCACAATGATTCACTGACACATTTAACAAATTTGATTACTGGAGATTCAGAGATTAAAAAAAAAAAAGCAAGCATATTCCCTTACCCTAGCTTTATGCATGTTAAATGTATAAAGGTTTGGCATAAAGAGATACATATTAACCATGTATTATGTTAATGTATATATTATGGTTTGGCAAAGATACATATTAACCATGTATTTGCAAGTGTGATGACTCACAAAAGTATAAAGTTCAGTGGTTAAAAAAAAGGACTAGTGTATTTAATATAGAACAAGGAACATAAGACGCTCAATTGAGTAAGTGACTTACAAAATTTAACAGATGAGTAAGAAGAGCAAACTGTTGGGGAACTATAGTTCTCCAATTCCAAAAGCTGGATATTGGGTTTTTATTTCAATAAATTATTTTTTCTTCCAAGAACATGAATAAATTGAATATGACCTTATAGAGAAAATATTTGTAAATTTTAATAATTTCTCATTTGTTTAATATTACTAGAGAAATCTTTATGTTAAGTGGCTTTTTGGGTGACCACTGGAGTACGTTGACTTTAGAAATGCAATCAAATTATCAAAAATTAAAATTATATGAAATTAGGGAAACAAAAACAAGGTTCTCTCATGATCATTTGATACAATTCCCCTGATAGTCTGACAAATGATAGACTTAGCTTGGAGATTCCAACTACTCAAAAGGAAATTATTTTTCCTGTGAGTTTTATCCTAGTACACTAAACCTGTTTACATCTGTTCCTCTATTCATGAATTGACTTCTCAGTATTCTCTGTTAGAAATCATTAATTTACTTGTTCTCAAGTATGTTCAACTGTACTTTTTTATACTTTGCAATATTCATTGTGGTTTATTTGTTTAATCTACCTTTTAAATTCTTGTGTGTGTTGAGTGGTAACATTTCATTAATATTATACAAGCCCTTCTTCCTTTCTTAGTAGTAATTATATATAGATAAAATTAACTAGTGGTGGGGAAAATGTTTAAGGATATGCTAAACCTTAAATATTGTTTTTCTCCATTTTTTTTTCTTCCTGATTTAGTGTAGCTCATTTGCTTTCAGTTCCACTGAAATAACAAATTAGTATTTGAGTTTTCTCATTGAAAAATGAGACAACAGCTTCAGTGGTATAATCAGTTAGCAAGCGGCACTTTTAAGAAAAATGGAAGGCTATCAAAAGCAACGTAGTTTTAGTGGTTTCTTGAAAGTTACTTTTATTTTACTTATTATCCTTTAAAATTCTAGTGAAGAAAAGAATTTTTGTAGCATGACAGTGCTAGAAAACCTAAACAAAAAGTATCATTTGGTTTAAACAAATATTAACATGATTTATTTTTTTGTTTTGTTTTAGCATCTTCTAGGTCAACAACACAGAAACTTTGCACAAAGTAATCGCTATCAAATTGTTGATGATATTGTATCTAAATTAGTGTTTGACTTTGTGGAATATGAAAGGGATATGCCTAAAAAGAAAAGGTAATTTATCATTAGTTTTATGACTTATTAGAATATTAAACTATTTCACTAAAGATAATACTAAAGTGTGCTGTTCTTAGAAGAATATGTATTTCTAGAGTATAAATATGATTAAAAACTGATTATTTCTTTTCTCACTACCTCTTCTACTGCCAAAATTGCCTACCTGAGATTACCTTTAAAGTCCTCTTCTTAACATTATAATCTAGAAAAGCAGTTGTCAAACCTTTCTATAAAGAACAGAATGTAAATATTTTAGGCTTTGTGAAAGATAAGATCTCTGTTCCAACTACTAGCTCTCCCATTATATAGTGAGAGATGTACTCAATAGGTTATTCATTCCTTGTATCTGTTTTTAGGCTGATGATAAGGCATAAAGAAATTATGATACCAAGCTACCATTTCTGAAAATTGACTAGACAGTTTTGGGGTTTTTTGCTGTGTCTTAAGTTGACTAGTGTCCAAACCTTATATTTCTGTAATATTTCCAACTGTTAAAGCAATATGGACTACTGTAAGAATTTAGAAAACCCAATCTATAGTACTTATGAGTTGGATACCCCTTAATTACCTTCTTATCTGCAATTTTTCTCTGTTCAAGTCACTAAGTATCTGTAGTTTTAAAAGCAGCAAGTAGTTGTTGAATTAGTGTTTTTATATTCTTTTATCCTTTATTTGCTCAAGGGAAATCCTATGTGAAAGTATAATACAAAGGGACCATTCTAGGTTTGAAGGAGTATGTTAAATTCTGTATTTCTGTCATGTTTAGATAATATTTCCAGCTCATTTCAATATTAGATATTTGGTTATATTTAAATGTATATTTCTGCCTCAGGTTTTCCATTGCTCATTCTCTGAATTGCTAAGTGAGGAGACAATATAAATCAAAATCAATTATAGTTCTTTAAATATGCTTCTAAAGTAAATTTGGCAAAATGTTAAGATTTATATTTTTGTATTATTTTCTAAGTTGAATAAGTTTTTTAAATAGCTTAAGATAGTTTTACTAATTTTTAGCTATTTAGGAATTTTTTGTAGCAATTACTTAACTTTTTTCTTTTTCCTATGAAGAATAAAATACAGTATTGGATCCCTTTCGCCTGTTACTTCAAATCTGAAAAAAATGGAAACCAAAGAAATGCAAGAAGTGCAACATATTTCTCAGAAAGACTTAAGGGAAAATAATGTACAGGTGATCACCGAGCAAAGTTTACAATATAAAGAAACTCAGAAACCTGAAGAAAAGCTAGTGTTTATTTCAGAACCCATCTCCTATCATTTAACAGCTAATAAATGTTCCATGTTAAGTCCAGTTGAAGATGACAAAAACCAAATTTTTACACATATACCTCCACATAAGAATAAAGAAGAATGGGCTCGTGACATTCCTGAGCATAAATTAATTATAAATGAAAATGACTTAGAAGAACTACGGATAGATCACTGTCCATGTAGACAACAGACATCTATAAATGTTTCTAATTTCAATACAGATAGTAGTGTATCTCAGCTGAAACAAAAGTCAGATAATATACTTTTTCCAACAAAGGATCTGAAGGAAAAGGACCTTCACTCAGTATGTGGACATGATTCTCATCTGTTAGCAATAAACAATTCACAGGACCATCTACTAATTCAGGCAGAGACGCCATTACAAAGTCCCCCTGAGGAACCCAATGAATGTGACATCAAGAATATGGATAGTTTACCTTTTGGTAAAATCCATCGGAAAGTGAAAATACTATTAGGAAGAAATAAAAAAGAAAATATGGAACCAAATGTGGAATTAAATAAGAAAAGAACTGAAATTCTTATTACACCAGAAGAAAACAAAATTTGTAGTTCATCAGTACAATCTCTACTGGACTTATTTCAGACTAGTGAAGAGAAATCAGAATTTTTGGGTTTTACAAGCTATACTGAAAACAGTGCTATATGTGATGCTTTAGATATTTGGGAAGAAGAGAATTCAAATAATCTGTTGTCAATGTTTTTTTCTTCACCTTCAGCATCTACATTTACTGGATTTTAGATTTAACCTTTAAGAAGTGCTGGAGATCATATTCTTGAAATTTTTACAAACGCATAAAAATTCATTTTTTTTGCCAACAATGTTTACAGAGCCAAATGTGAATATTAGCAATAAAGGTGGTTTTTGCATTTTTCTACAGAATTAAATACTCATTACCGAAAAATTACAGAATAAACTTATGACTCATGTTATTTTACATTCTATGTTCATAATTTTTAGTAATGTTTACATGTCACTGAAAATTTCGAGAATATAAATAGCATAAATTTGAATCTATTAGTTATATTGTCTTTGAAAATAGAATCTCATGATGACATGGTCATATTGCTTTTAAAAACTTAAATTTCACACAGGAAAAGTATTAATTTCTGTGTTTGTATTCTGGGAGTCATTACTAGAAACATGATATTTGAGGATGACGTAATTGAACCATACTAATGTGTTGGCACTGCAGAGTTAGGTTATTTCTAGGTATAAATATAAGTTATGAAGATAAAACCAGGCTACCCTATAAAATAAAATAATTTTTCCACTGTTCTCAATTATTTACCTTTGGAAATTTTTACCATAAATGACTCTTTACTCCCTAATTTGGTTACAGGAAATAAAAGAGGAGGAATGGTATTAAACTATAGATAAAAGTTTTAAAATTTTAAAATTGTCTTTGGTTAGGTATGTGGCTATTAAATAATTTCGGGAAAATTCAAATACAAGAACATTTTCAACTCTTAATAGTAGACACGTTTGCCTTTGAGTGTGAAATTACAGAAGTGAGGTATTTACAACCATAAGCTACAGATAACTAGCTTTTCAAAACTATTCATACCAGTACTTTGGATTATTGACGATACCTTTGCAGTTGAAATATGCAAACTTTGTTTCCATTGCAAATTACTGTTGCATTTTTGTCAAAAATCCACATATATATGTGAGTCTGCGTCAGGTCTTATAGACAGCTTTCTAAAAACCTAGTTGGAAACTTGGAATATTATTTATAGGTTTGTGTTCCTTCTTTATGACCTGTATTTCCCCCCAGTTTTCCAAATAGGATTGTTAAAAGGATTGCTCTTCAATTCTTTGACTTTGGACAGTCTCTTAACACTGGACTTTTAAAACCTCCTCCACCAAGACCTGCATAATATTCTACTTTTTAAAAATGCTTAAATTTCAACTTATTTGGCACAATGCTATAATTTGTAGCGGGACCACTACATAGATTTTTACTGATTTATACTATGCAATGGGTGCCCAGGCAGAGACGAAGACTGATAGAAATCCAACCTGCAATCGGCATATGTAATTCAACCTGGTGATGACATTGCAGCTCCTAATTTCTATCAATACCAAGGCAGAAACACCTGGCCAAGGTCCTTTGGGGTTGAGTCCATACAGATAAGGTGTTTTTTTTTTTTTTTAATTCTCTAATAAAAGTTGCATTTTGCTTCCCAAATTTGTTCAAAGAAGGATAGTCTTTAATGTAGCGAGATAACTTCAAAAGTTGGACTCTTCAAAGTTCCTCAGTAAGGCAGATAATTGGTTTACTGGATATGACATACTTTTGCAATTTAGACAAATCCACAAGCACATAGATGAATTATTTGATATCAAAAGTACTGATGTTGAAAGACATCCTAAATAACTTACCGGGTGTTGTGCCAGGAAGGGCATGGAGCAGCTTCTCAATGATTCCGGCAGACGGGTAAAGGAGTCTTGGAGCCCTCAGTGGCCTTTTCAGGATTTTACATCATTATGTCAGAGGCGACCAGGTACATGGCAAGCAGTGGTACTGGGAGTCCTAGGGGCTCACAGGCCTCCTAGCCCCCGGTGAATCATCACTCTGGGCTCTCTAGCCTCTTGTGCCTCTGCTAATACTGCTGCTTCTGCTTTCTTTCTCCCCTTCTCTGTTCCCTGCTGTTCTCCCCTTGTGGCCTTGTGATGCCGCCCTTACATCCCCTGTGTCTCAGCCCAGGTGCGCCCACTTGCGCAGGCCCACACTCTACTTGAGGTAGGCATGCGTGCAGGATCACAGGTGTCCATGGGTGACACCAATGGTGGGAGGGCGGAATAGCCTGACACTTTTCTCTGACCCTACATAGGGCAACAAACGGTGCCCTAATGGCAACTCAGAAGTTTCCCTTACCCTGTCTTAGCACTTTCAAACACTATAAAAATTTACAATCATCCACAAATGTGAAGTTCCTTGATGGCTTCAAGGTAACTCATCACAGGTTTGATTCTTATAAGAAGTATACTGATGAAGTTTAGCTTGCTGGATTTTTTCCAAGGTGTGCCTTTGGGCATCAGTTGACCCTACAGGGAGCTTTTCAGAGTTGCTAGGTGAAGGTGAGAAGTCATTGAATATTGGCTGCTGCTGAAAGGTCAATGAGGGTGATGAGTTTCTGCAGCTGAAAATTCCTGAAGAAATGCTTTACCAAAAACTGTCAACTATCAGTACTTCCAGCAGCTGGGGCACATGTTCTTTATTAAAGAGGAATCAAAATCAATTACCCCAGTCAAGATTTTGACTCCTTGCCTTTTGGTTACTTGATACAAGGAACTCAAAGTGTCTTTGATAGTCCAATTGAAGTTGATCAGATGTGAAGCACAAATTCCAAGACTAATAGTAATGCTATTCTTGTTTCTGTCTACTGGTTCCCAGACCTATGTATTATTTTTTTAGAGACAAATCACATATAAATATTTTGAACTCAGTGTATCCCGTATCCTAGATGATATGTCATCATCAAAAATGTCACCTCCAACCTGATGCTACAGATGTGTTTTTAAGGATCATTTCAGCACTCAGTTTCTAGGTGATAATGAAGGCAGTGAAACCTATAGATCACCTATCTCATAATGGGCCCATTCCCACACCTTTGTAAACCCTTTGTAACTCCCCCAAAACTAATACGAACAAGAAATGCTCATGCCTTGAAAATGTCTGTTATTATGCCATGTATAATTAACTTGTCATTAAGTGTCTGGTTGGTTTTTTTCAAGGGATTGTGCCATATCAGGAATTCAGGGGCTTCTATTTTTAGTAGACTGGACATTTGGAAATGGTGAAACACTGGATCAGCTTTGGTATTCACCATGTTACCAAACCATGCAAACCTTTCTCCTTTATTACCTTGGCCCTTTTGCTCATATGTCCAATATGCCAGCATTGGGGTGGCATTAACATGCAACATGATAATGCTTATATTTCATGCCTATTTCTGATACATAGCATGCCTCTATAATTTGTACACAATATTTCAATCTTTTTTCTTCTCAAGCCTATTAATGCCGCTCATTTCTCATTGTCCATGAATCCACATATATTCTAACCTCAGGTCATTTTTTTTTTTCTTGATGTAACATTGATTTACCAGTGATTTAAGTGAACAGCTTCACACTTAGATGTATGTTATGACATCACCCTCATCATTTGGGCCTCCCTGGTGGTGCAGCAGGTTGAGCACCGCACTGTGAAGCATCTGCAGCACAGCAGCATGAGTTTGATCGCCTGCCAGGGAAGGGACCCACATTGGCCTGGCAGACCTCTCCTGCTGTGCCCGCTGCTGCCCTCAGCAGTGTATTTCAGTCAATCTGCCTTTTCTGCTCCCTGCTCTGTCTCTGGTGAATCCTCTCACCTCCTGTGCCTCTGGCCTGTACCTCAGCTCTTGTATGCGTCAATAAATAAATCTTTAAAAAAAAAAAAAAAAGCAGTCATTGGGACCCCTCCCCACTTTGTGTGCACTCACACCCTTCCTCTCCTAGCAGACTTATTTCTATTATTTCTATTGTTTATTTTGGTTTAGTTTTGTCAGTTCCTCCCCCCCCCCCCATATTCCACATATGCAGGAAATCATGTAGTATTTGTCTTTCTCCTGACTTACTTCATTAGCATAATTCTAATTCTATCCATGTGAATGGCATGAGTTTATCTTTTTTGACTGCTGAGTAGTATTCCATTGTGTATATGTGTGTGTGTTTATATATATGTAATCTTAATTCACTGTGTTGTCAATATATATTTAGGTTGCTTCCAAAACTTGGCTACTATAAATAATGCTGCAGTGTACATAGGAGTGCACATTTCCCTTAAACTAGTGATTTTGTATTCTTGTAAATACCTGGGAGTGGAATTGCTGGACCATATGGCATATCTGTTTTTAATATTTTGAGGGAACTCCATACTGTTGTTTTCCATAGGCTGGATCATTCTACATTTCTAGCAACAGTGTACAAGGATTCTTCTTTCTCTACATTCTCACCAACACTTGTTTCTGGTTTTTTGATATGAGCCATTATCACTGGAGTGAGGTGGTATCTCATGTGGTTTTGATTTGCATTTTTCTGATGAAAAGTGATGCTGAAATTTTTTCATGAAGGCCACTTCTTTTTCTACACAAAGGGGTGATGACTTGGTATACCACTTGAAACTGTTCATTGGGAAGATTTCCCCTTGTGACTCTCAGTGCCATTACTGAGTGGAGCTGCATGGCAGTTGTCAGCTACTTTCAGCTTTCTCCCACGGAATTAATCCATAAACTTCATTTGTATTTTTCTTTGCTTTTTGTCTGACCTTAGAGAATGTCCTGTACATCTATAGGTGTGATCTGAGAGACAAGATCTAAAAAGCTGTGATAAATGGAATGGGTATCTGGGTTGCCTGCTCATGCAACCCTTTTGAGACCTTTGATGCTATACTTTTTTAATCCTAGATAATATCATCTTTCAATAGATTATTGCTGTACCTGCCTGATGTGTCTTAATAGGTCTGACAGAACCCCAACTTATGGTCAGCCCTTGTGACCACATAACAGTTCTTGCCACACAGTCAGGTGCTTTTCACTTTTTCAGAAATTGCATAATTCATTATTGAAGATGGCATGGCCTTACTCAAAACCCCTTAGGGCCTAGGTTGTGATTTCCATATAGGGGCATATAGTAAGCTTCTTTCCACTGGTACCTCTAGAAACTTTGAACATGTGGTTGCAGAGTTCTTTTCTGCTTATCGCCAACAGCCTTTCACGACAGTCAAATTAGTACTCTCAGTCAGAATATATATCAGGATCTGAAAAGGCCTACCAGGAATTATGCTTCCTCTTCAGTTTGGGAAATTCAGGATACAGTAATTTGTCCTTTGCTTTGGATAAGCTTTCCTGGCATGTCTCTGATCACTGGAACTCTGAAAATATTATTGATGTGGCATCAGTTAGCAATCAATTTTGCTCCTAAAGACACTGATCTAAAAAAAAAAAAAAGACACTGATCTATTAAACAACTTCATTACTCTTTTGAAGATCAATCCTCCTCTGGCTGCCTCTTGATTCAACCTTACTAACTATAACTATGTTCACCTGCCTTCTGCATATGTGATGGGTTTAAGTATAACATATATATGATTAATATATACTATATTACATATATAAATACAAACTAGGCAAGCTGAATGGGCAAGATGTGGCCAGAAGCACACTACTTCAAAGTGACCAAAGGAGACTAATGTGATAACATTAACAATATTGACATTTAATTCATTTAATTTTAATTAATTAAAATTTGCATAGTTACGTGTGGCTAATAGATACAGTATTTGAAAGGTTCAGCTCTAAACCTCAATTTCTCTTCTCTAAATGGTAACAATATCAAATTGTTGACATAGGGTACAGTGACAATATATGTGATCTCTAAAACTGTAATACACAAAAGGTAACTAGTTACATAATTATTTTCTTCAAAAGGATAACATTTGGAATTAAAGAAAAATGTAGCTGCCTCAGAAAGAAGAATCCCCCCAAACCTGGTTTTCAAAAACTGGTTTGCGGCAGGCAGAGAGCAGAGAAAGACAGTAACGTCCCAGAGAGTTTGACTAAATCCAACACATTCTTCAAGAGCCTGAATAGAACTTTTTCCAGGAGGTTCTCCCTTATCACACCTCTCCCCCCTTCTCTGCCCCTCTAGGAATTACCAGGACTCTTCTCACACTGTATTGTGAAAAAAAAAAAATTTTGCTTATTCCACTGTGACTAAGAGCAGGTGCCTCTTAAATCCGTGATGCGTTCCTTGGATTTAATCAACCGTCCGGCACATAGTAGGTCATCAATCAACATTTGTTAATTTGTTAAATGATTAACATACCCTACTCTTGAAGGTCTAATTCTCTGAAGGTACTTTTAGTAACTAATTTTGTGGAACAGTGCAGTTCCTTGCAGACGAAGTGGATGAATAGAGCAATTGCATATCCTTGGTGCTAAGAGGTATGCCAGGGATGATCTCTTTCTTTGGCCCAATTCCTCCCTCCGGTTTTCAAGCTGTTGGGGACCTTGCGGTCGCAAAGTCGCGACAGTTCTTTTGGCGGTGGTGGAGCCCAGAGGAACACGGAGAAAGAACTACATTTCCCAGCTGACACTCCTTCGCTTGCCCCTGCACGCGCGTGGGGGGCGAGTGCAGCGGGCGCTCGCTCCCAGCGGAGCGCTCGCGGTCTTCCAGAGCCTGTGCTGAGCGATGAAGTGGGAGGCGCTAGAAACCACTTAGCTACAGCAACCGCCCAATGCCGCACTCGCTCGCTCCCCCCCGCCAGCGGAAGCGCCCGCGGAGCACAATGCAGCACTGAGGCAGCGCCGCGGTGGAGGCTGCAGCGCCGCGGCCGCCGCAGCACCCGCTGGGGCTAGCAGGGGGCGGCCGAGGAGAGTCGGGGTGGGGTGCCGCGGGGCAAGGAAGCCGGACGCAGCTGCCGGGGCATGAGAAGCTGAGCGTCTCGGAACTCGGCGGGCTGACGGCAGCACCATGCAGGCGGTGGCGGCGTCGGTGCCTTTCTTGCTGCTCTGCGCCCTGGGGACCTGCCCCCTGGCGCGCTGCGGACGGGCAGGTAAGTTCTCCACCTTCTGTGGCTTCGGGACGTACCATTTTCCGGGAATCTTTGGAGTCCTAAGGTCATTGAAAAGGGGCATCCCCATTTCCCGAGTGCGCGGGGAGATTTTTTATTTGGTAGGGTGATGAGAAGTGGAGCAAAAATACATGTGTGGGGGCGCGCGGATGCTTTAAAAGCCTTCGGTCAAATGCCTGTTTTTCTTTGCAAGAAGGGGAATGCGGAGGATGGCAAAGGGGTGCTCTTTTTCTGGGCCCAGAACCTAGATGCTCAAACGAGCTGGTCCAAGGCTCTCAGGCCAGGATGCCCTTCTCATGAGGCCCGGGAGGGAGGGCGCGGTGGGCTTTTCGTAGGGGAGGTGTCGGACCGCAGGATGCCAAGTGTTCATCAGGGTCATTATTTTCGCCTTTTCTTCCCAACCCCGCCTTACTCCCTTCCTGCCTGGAGGAGAAGGCTCGGTGACTGAGCTGGATAGAAGGAACGAAAACCGTTTCCTAGAGCGCCAGAGCATCGTGCCACTACGGCTCATCTACCGCTCGGGCGGCGAAGACGAAACCGGGCACGACGCGCTCAACACGAGGGTGCGGGGTGACCCTGGTGGCAGGCAGGTGAGAAGTGCGGTCCGAGGGTGGTCCTCTGCGCGGTCCAGCCCACCCACGACCCCGAGTTTGCTTTCGGTTGCCCTGGAGATGCAGTGTCTTCGGTGTAAAGAGCGTAATCCGAATGCGAGTGGTACATGGAGCTACCTATACAGAAAAGGAAGGGAAAGGAGGGACAAAACCCCCCGTGATCCACAGTCCAGGGGCTTTGCTAGAGAGGAGTTTGTGCGGGATGCCTCCCGCAGTGCAGCAACATAAGCTTAGGGGCGGAGACCGCTCACTTCTGTCAAGCAAAAGCCATGCATAGGCAAGAGGGAATATACTAGGGCAGGATTTCCATCGTTGTTTTTGATGTTTAATCCACAAACAGACGACGACTTTATGAGTGATTAAAACCAGTTTGATATTGTAGTGAAAAGCAAATCTGGACATCTCTAATTAAACACAAACCATAAAAATAAGCTAAACCGCAAAAGTTTTCAGCTCACTCAATTTGTGGACTCCACAGTTGTGCCAATTCACCTCCACCTGACAAAAAAGGTGTCTTCCTCTCTCTTTCTTCATTGGTAGTAGTTACTTTGGTGTATTTTGTTTATTAGGCACTTATAAGTTATATTTTTAAAAATCTAAACTTACCATTTATCCATGTTTAAATTTATATCATACATCCACAGATGTGCCTACAAATTATTTTAAACTTAATGATTAATTTCAGTAAATTTAAACTTAATGATTAATTTCAGTAAATATTTTTCTAATATTGTCAGTAAATGAGTGAGAGTTTTGTGGAATTTTGTTTGTATTTATATACAACAGCCTGGCAGCCAGTTCGCCTGGCTAAGTATGTAATAAGGTGGAACTTGTAAATGTAGTTAAGAATTTTGTGAACTTCACTAAAGCAAATGCAGATTGAACATTTTCACGTGTATAAATATATTTATTAATACTCAGATGTATCTTGATGATGTGATAGTTATACTATATGTAAAATAGAAATATATGATTTAAATACGTATAGCCAAGTTCTTAGTTCTCTTAAAATTTGAATATTAAATAGAAATTAATATAAAGGACTGCAATAATACTCACCAAAGTTAGATTATTGTAGTAGAAAATCTAATAGTCCTTTAATGAATGATTTTATTATTTGTATTAAGTTTTAATAAATACTTTTTCCTTTTTTCATTTCAACTTGTTCCCATAGTAAAACTGAAAAAACGGGACAAAGTATCTCTGTCTTATTTTTCAATAAATTAAAATTATTTCTGTAGGGGAATAGTCTCACACCCACATACAATGTTGGTTATAAAAAATTTCAAAACCAGGCAAAAGTAGAATGTTACACTGAATCAGTTTCATGTGTTGGGTTTATTAGCAATCTATGGTCAAACTTGTTTTGTGTATAATCTACATTTTCATTTTCTTACTGTATTATTTGTAAGCAAGCATATCATTTAATTCACTTAAAAAGCCATGTACCTCTAAAAGATAACAATTCTTTAAAAAAAGGTAATCATGACATCATCATATCCATATCCAATATATAAACATATACAGTACATTTTTTTTGTTTTTTTGCTTCAGGACCCAAATAACATCTGTAGACTGCAATTAGTTTTTTTTTTTTTATCTCTATAATGCATGGTTTCTCCCATCTATTTCTTCTTTTTTTTTTTTTTCCCTTAAAATTTACTCACTGAAGACATGGAATTTTTCATCCTATAGAATTTCCCATGCTCTGAATTTTGCTAATATTGCCAGGGCTTTGACACAGATCACACAGAGATTTTTCTGGGAAGAGGAAATAAAGAAAATTGTAGGATTGGGCCTGAAAATACCCAGGTCTACCTTTTGCTCGTAAGGTACACTCTGCCCTTCTCTGTGCTGGTGAAAGACCAGCACTTTGGAAAAAAGGCCAGTCATTTTCTCCCTATTTATGGAGTATCACTTCTGCATTTCATAGGCCTCTCCACTTGAGGCAGAAGATACCTTGGGTCCTTGCAGCTTTTCCTGCCAAACAATAAACCTCAACTGAAAATGACTGGCTTTTAGTGAGGGGTTAATGATTCATAAGATTTAAGTCAGACAATAAATGGATTATGAATTCAAGTCAAAATTATCTTGTCATCAAAGTAATTTCACACAAAAAAAGATCCAATGCCTAGCACTTATTAAGGCATAAACAGTAACTGGTTGGATATCCGGGTTACCTGGGAAGCCTTTGCAATTCACCATCATCCTTAAACTACAATTAGAAATTATTGATGACTAGGACTGGATCCAACAGTCAGAGTTTGTAAAGACTTAGTTGTCATGTGCTAACTTTCTCTATAATTAGGAACTTAAGAGTTTTCCTACATTTTGGCATCTCTGATTTCCTTCAGCACTATCATTGGATTTCAAAACACAATCAATTACATATGGTATATTTTCTTTGGTAGTTAAATAGAGGTAATTTATGGCACCTTAGTTTATATTTTTAGTAAACCCCTTTCTACTTTACAAATAAAAGTAGGATGATTTTCTGTGAACTCAGAAAAGCATGTATATCATTCTTTGATTTGTTTAAGATATTTATTTACTTGAGTTCCAACTGTGTACCAATTTTTGTGCAAGGCTTAGGGATTTAGAGATAAAAGATAGAGTTCCAGTCTTTAAGCACTTCACAGACAAGTGGGGAAATAGATGAGTAAGTAAGCAGTTGCACTTTTCCCTTCTGTGGATTTTCTGGAGGGGGATCAAAGACAGCTGTAGTATAGGAGACACAGTTCTACTTAACAGGACCAGGGCAGGGGAGATGAGGGGAGAGATTCAGGGAGGGCTCTTAGGGGAACATGCTATGTAAAATATGAATTGGGCAGATTAAGGGAGTGGGTAGGTATATCAAACTGATGGGGTAGTGAGCATATAGCCATATGAGAGAACACATTTTTTGTACTTATACATACAACAACTGGGGTACAGGCCAGAGGTTCAGGGAAGATGATTGAGAGGAGTCACCAGAGACAAAGTGGGGAGCAGTGGAAGACAGGAGAGGTCTGCTGAGCCATGTGGGTCATCTCCCTGCCCAGGGATGGAACTCATGCTTCAGTGACTGCAGATAGCTTCATAGTGCTGCGCCTTAATCCCTGTGCCACTAGGGAGGCCCCAGAGAACACATTTTTGATAACTATGCATAGTTGGAACTTAAGGGATAGATGAGATAAAACAGGAAAGCAGAGAGTAAATGTGTAGTATATTACAACTTGCTGAGCAATTTGGACTTTGTCCTTAAGGTAGCGGAGAGATTTCATTAAGAAAAGTTAACTGACAAGATACATGTTGTGGGATAATCCTAATTGTTATAAATGAATAATTTTAATTTTGAAGAGTAAGTGAATGTCGTTCACTTTATTGGTAAAGGCCAGTTCACATACTAAGTTTCCTCAGAACTTAGTTACTAAAGGTACAGAAAATATTGTATGACAATGCAAAGCACTTAGAACAGTGCTGGATATATTGTAAGTAATATGAGCTTTTTTTAAAGAAAATTAACCCCCTCGGGATGCTTGAATATTATTAGAAATTTTATGGCATCACTTTAATGTAAAATAGTACTCTAATAACCTGAGTTCATTCCCAGATTCCCAGAAATAAGTTACAGATTACTCAAATTCATATAGCTAAGTGGAATCAAGTTGTCCTAGAGATGGAGGAGACTTTATAGTTCATCTTATCGAATTCAAGAATTACTTCTCACCTGGTGACAATAAGCTGTTGAAGCCAGCACTGTATTGCCTAGTATTTTAGAATCCTTGTAAGAACTATGATGGTAAAAAACATAATTTTACCCTTGATATGTTTTTGTTTCAGTTTTCAGCCCTACATGGAACAAAACACACAAAAAACTGCATAACCAGTTACTTGAATGCATAACTCCTACTACATGAATGGTTAACTCATACTGAAAGCTCATTATGCCATTCAGTCCTAAAAATCATATTTGATTATGAGTAACCTTGTTCTCCTTATAGCTGTCTACCTTGTTGAAAATAATTTCATTGTAAAATAGTACTCAGAACTAGATTGTTCATAATATTCATAGTCTTCTGATCTAAACTTATTTGTGCTGGGGTAATTACATGTTTTCAGTAAATAATTAAGCATGTATTTTAACTGGACAGCCTTATGGGTAAACTGTCATCCATGATTTGATCTGATAATCATATAATTGCTAATTTGAGAATAAGCTCCTTAGTGATTATTCCTTTTTTTGCAAACATCACAGATTTCCTATAGTGTCAAAGATAGGTTAATAGTTTATTTTATCATGTAGTAACCCTACAAAGAATGGAATTTCCTTTTGTCAGAGTCTTGTTGTCAGTAATAGATGGGTTACTGTTTTTCTCTCTCTTTCTCTGAAAGTGGGTAATTTCTTCTGATATAGTCAAGTGTCAATAACATAGATCTATACTTTATCATAGTTTTGATAATCTGTAATGGATAGAGAAAATACAAGATGGTAGCAAAATATCAAGCAGTAGATGTGTTCCATTTTTATGAATGTATGGGTACCATATGTCTAGGCATGGATGAACTGTACTTAAAAATTTGCTGTTTCACTTGGGAGCACTGAGTCAGCTTGACAGTAAGTTGTCTGCAGTACTGCTTCCCTGGCAGAAATGAGCTCCTAGAAATTATAGCTTTAGAAGATTTTGCAAGGGTGGCACAAACATCTTTTTTTTAATGTGTATTTATTAAAGGTAAGTAGCTCAATATTGATAGTTTTTCACTAATCAAAACTTTATTCTACTGCTTGTAAATAAGAAGATATTACCCAGTGCATTTTTCTTCTCCATCCATAGAATTAAGTTGTTAAATGAAAGTGAAATTCAGAAATGTAGGAGATTCCCTTAAGATTATTGCTTTTGCTCTACAAGATCCCAATTTGCGTAGTGATTTTACTGTGCACAAGAAAACTAGTATTGTCATTGCTTCTTTACAGCTACATATGCAAAATTATGAATGATTGTAAGAATTTATGCACTGATAAAAATTGCTCAGTTTTATTTGCTTTTCATATTGCAAAGAATGCCAAATATGTATCAATTAAATTTTTTTAAGATTTATTTTTATTTTTTATTTACTTATGCATAGAAGCACTGGGGTGTAAGCGGCAGGTGCAGGGGTTAAGAGGATTCACCAGAGACGGAGTGGGGATCACTGAAATATACTGCTTAGGGAAGCAGTGGGCAAGACAGGAGAGGACTGCTGTGCCTTATGTGGGTTAGCTCCCTGGGAAGGGATTGAACTCATGCTGCAGTGACTGGCAATACTTTGATAACACTGAGACTTTAACCCCTAAGCCACCAAGGAGGTCCCCTCATTTTTAATTTAAAGAACCCCTCCTAAAGTACTTGGGGGGAATCCTGCTTTCCTGATATGACACACTGAGAGAAGTTCTATCGTTGGTAGTTCTCAGATATTACTAGTAGTAGTATTTGGATTTCAGTGCACTTTAGATAGGGCCACATCTGTCATTGTATCTCATGGATTGTCCCCAAACAGGAAAAGAATGTTAATACAAAAAGGGAGAAGAGCAGAGGAAGAGAATTTTAGGGAAATGGTGAGAAGACAGAAAAGAGACGTCAGGAAAAAATAGGAATACTTATATAATGGTATTATTGTAACATTGACAGGCAATACTAACCAGTTGCACAATCACAAAGGTAACTGAGATGAGATTTACACGTAGACACTTAGTCTCACTACGCTGGATCCATTTCACACCTGGAGTTGAGCAGCTCTATGTATTCTTAAGTCTATCTTTGGATTTTAGTTACAAGAGAATTTGGCTTTGAATTGGTATCAATTTTCTCAGGCACATCCCTGACATCTTTAATTGCTTATCAAATGTGTTTGAAGGGTATTTTGAAGGACCTTGTAACAGGTTCCTAAAACACCAGTTATAGTATTAATGGGAATATTGGAAACCATTACTTATTGTTTCTCATCAGGACCAAGAGGAGAGGTATAACACATAACTTCCTTGAATTATATGCTTAAAATTTCAAGGCCCACCTCCAAAGTGAAAGTCATAGTCTGAGTTTTCCTAGCAACTTCATTCCTAGTACATAAGCATGCTCCTTGTCCTCATCCCCATTTCAGCTCAAACACCATCACAAATATCTCTTGACTTGTTGTAATTGATAAATCTGAGAAGTCATATTTGTGCATATTTACATATACTTGTTATACTTCAAGCAAAATAAGTATTCAAACTAAAATGAGTAATCATACAAGTGTCTTCTGACCACTTTTTTATGATAGATCCAAACCTATTGTAGTGATCTTGTCTGATTGTTGACCATACATCTTTACCACATAGAACAATGTTTGGCACAGAATACATACTTTGTAAGTATTGAAATGATTAATTTTCATTTCTTCCCAGTTTATATATTTAAAAATTGTATTTTATCATGTAAGCTCCCATATAAATACCCTGAAATACTTTAGGGACTAAGTTATGGGTAAATGAATCGATAACTGAATACTTTTTTGTCTTTAAGTAGTGAATTTATAACCCCTTTTGATAATTAGTTATTTTATACGTAATTAAAATAGAGTTCAATGTGCTATATGTTTAAACACTTCTATAAAAAACGATTGGAAATTTTTAACTGCCGTTTAATCTCTTGTCATCATTTAAGTTGCTTTTAAAATAAAAATCTGTTTTGTTTTCCCCAAAATAGATTATTATATATAACTTGATTTTGAAAAAAAATGCTGTCCTGTGATCCAGAAATATCAGCAGTTATAAATGGGAAGAGAAGGAATAAAGTATTTAATCCACTCCTGACCTCTACCCCACCCCTGCATCTGTTTGTGTGTATTGAAGAGATTTTTCAGAATCAAAACTATATTTTTCCTTTCCTTTTTAAAAATTAATTTTGTGCCATGGGATTTTAACATTTAGCAATAGTTACCCTTCTGTTGCAATTTTTTTGTCCCAAGTAAAGAAAGTTAACCCTTTGGACATGGGAAATTGATGATGTTTTCCTGAAGTCTGGCCTCAAGAGTTAACATTTTACAAGTGGCTTTAAAAACTTTACCCAAGGAGAGCTCCTAGTTGAGAGTTTTATTAGACCACTTATTGTACTTTGTACTACTCTGTGTCTCTAACCATTACCTCTAGTTAGTCAATTTCTATTCTCTACCTTCTCCTACTCCCCTGCACCACCACCCCTACCCCCCACCCACCTGTCTTTTAAGTACTTCTGTCTCAGAGAAATTGTCTTCTTTTCCTCCTCTAGTGAGGTCAGATGTTGGAGATGGGCTGGTATACACAATTTGCCAATCCTCATAGCTCAAGCTTTCCCCTAAGTGGTTTTTCTTTGGATTTGCTAGCAAGACACTGCAGAAAGAGCTGCCACTTCACAGAACCTGGTTCTACAGGTTTCCAGGAATCCCCTAATGGGTATTTAATGCCTTTGAAATATCCTTTCAGGAGTCTTACCAGGAACCCAGCTGTGGACCCTCAGCAGGCATAAGGAGCAGTCAAGGTTATGCATGAGAGCTTTGATCCAGGATAGACTGAGGAAGCACTTGGCTGAAGAGTGATCATCAGAACATGGGTGTATGGGTAGAAGGATGGTAGAAGGTGGAGTGTGGATAATCTGAAATCGCCTATAGAGAGATAATGGAGTGACTGTGCCATTCATTCAGTATCCTCAGAGCTTGACTAGAAAGAACTACCTGAAAGAATCTGAGGCGCATTCTGAGTTTTTAATGTCAACTGTTTAGATTTTAGTGATTGGTTCCACTCCTGATCTAGTTCTTGGGTTTTTAAAGGGAATCTTGTGTTTTTTAGCCAGCTTTACTCTGCTGGTCCCTTGGACTGTTTTTCTATTCTTTCGTGACTTGTTTGCTTGGTGGGAAATGGGAGCCATTTCTTCATTCCTTTTCTCCTTCCCTCTTCCTCTTTTCTTCTCCCCTCCACTCCTTCCCCCTCCTACTTTATTCCTTCTTTCTTCTCCATCTTGTTCTTGGCTAGTCTTTTCTAAACATCTGCAAGCTAGTTGGAAAGAGTTCCCAGGGCTTACTCTCTCCTTTACATAGTTCAGACTCTAAACACTGTGCCTCCCCTGCATCAGGACTTAGTTAAGATGGATTTACTAATTCATACAACAACTGAAGCTCCAAAAGGTCACAGTTTGTGCAAAATGAACAGGGTCAGTTTGAAAGGCATGTATTATGTTTTCAATAAAAGTGTGTTTTCAATAGATGTTTTATAAGTGGGAATTTGCAAAATTGTCTCTTTTTATAAGCACTGTTTATTATTATTATTTTTATTAGATTTAGTTAATTGTATTTGACAGAATTTGTAGTCTCCAGGGAGTTTCCACCACCATTTCACCTGTGTACCATCACCTCTTGTGCTCTTTCTGCCCTCATCCCCAGCTCTGCTTTCCCCCCCAATGATCCTTTGGTTTATCTTTGACCTTTTGATCTTGTTGAGTTTTTTGTTTGTTTGTTTTGGTTGTAATTGCTCATTTCCTTGAGCTTTTTCTTTTTTGTTGTTCTTTCACATTCCTCCTAAAAGTGAAGCCATTGATATTTTTCTCTTACCTTCTGACTTGTTTCACTGAGTTTAATTCCTTCTAGCTCCATCCATGTTTCTATAAATGTCTATAGTTTATCATTTTTGATTGCTGGATAGAATTCCATTGTGTATATGTACCACACCTTCTTGATCCAGTCATAAAATTGCCCTTTTAAAGATGAGTAATTTTGGTGTCAGTCTCTGGGATAGGGGATTATTTTCAAGGTGAATTTGGTTATTACCTGCAGTTTAGCAATATTTAGTAGCATATTTCTAAGAAAACTTTTACTTAAGTGTTTAGTAAGAATAATGGAAGGTTTTTTTTTTTACAGGTACACTTACAAATTTAATACTATGCTAAATTAAGTCATCATTTTTAAAGAAGTTTTATTGACTGTGATTATCACTGGCGATAATGAAAATTTTAGTTAAGTACCACAAAATTGTTATTTTATTTTATGATCTTGTACAGCTGTTGTACCTATAAATAGTACCTTGCTTTTTTCCAAACATATTTCCTCATAAGATATATGGTATTTATGTTGGACATAAAACTTGGACAGATTTTGATTGATAGGAAGTAAGGGAAAATTGAAGGAGTGTCCATTGCTGATCCCAAAAGTGAGGCCATTTCTGACTAGGTGATAACTAGAAATCAGGCTATGTCAAACCATAGTTTATGGCAATGTTTGTTGATCTCCTGTTTCTCTAAATTAAAAAACAGGGGCATATATTGGTGCTGAGATACTGAGAATTCTCATTTAATGTAATATTTCAAGTTTAACATGGTGTACATGTAGTTCTTCATGATCTTGCAGAGACAATGTTTTCATATTTAATGAAGGGAAAATAATATTAATTCATAATTTAAGCAATTTAATATGAAATCTGCTTGAGTTCATTGATTAATGAGTTGCTTAGGACATTTCTTAAATGTTCTGATTATGAAATTATGAACTTTACAGTTGTAGGGTGATGGGTAAGATTTACTTTAATTGAACAGAAAAGCATGCCCCTACATCCTAATCTTCACATTTATTTCTTCTCACTATTGATCAAAGAGCCTTATAAAAGAGCAAATTCTCAACAAGCAAATGTTGATGGATGAAATAATTGATGCCACAATTTGAAGAGAATACTGTTCCATTCTATGCCTCCAGGCCTGTTACATAAGGCTTTCTCTGGTTTTCAGTTATTTTCTCTTTATCTCTTTCCCCTTTTATCTCTTAGTATAGGTTCTGTCATTTTCATTGCCTCTTGCTGTTTGTTATCTTCCTATGAACTTAGCCTTGCTCTGTTCATTTACTCTGTGACTCTTGGCTTATTTTGTATTTTCTCCTTAATTTCCTTATGTCAGGTGCCCTTGTTTGTCTTAGCAACTAAAGTAAAAACAAATCTCTGAAAGGTTATTTGCATCCAGTGTTAGAAAACCATACCTGGGCCCTCCCTGGTGGCGCAGTGGATTAAGCAACGCACTATGAAGCAGACCGCAGCCATTGCAGCAAGAGCTCGATCTCTGCTGCCAGCCTGGGAGGGGACCCACATGACTCAGCAGACCTCTCCTGCCTCGCCCACTGCTCCCCTCAGCAGTGTGTTTCAGTCTGTCTGCCTGTTCTGTTCCCCGCTCTGTCTGGTGAATCCTCTCACCTCCTGCGCATCTGGCCTGTACCCCAGTTCTGGTATGCATAAATAAGTAAAATCTTTAAAAAAAAAAAAAAGAAAAAACCATACCTACTGCTGGACCTGTCTTTGGATTTTAAAAAATCTGTTATGTATAGTTCAATAATCTTTCCATTTTACTATTGACCTTCATGTTTGTTTTTTAGTATAATATTTTTATTATGGTATTTTGGGTGGTTTTTCTTTATTTCTTTTGTTCCCTTTCAATTGTCCCTCATTCATTCTCTTCTTTGAATGTGGATTTAATGTCCCTTCTGTCCTTTACTGCTAGAATAATCACCTACCTAATATCAATCTCCTTATTCTCCTCACTCCAATTCCCCTGAATTTAAACTTTTGAGTTATGTGCTCAGTCTGCCTTCTATACTTGCTGAGCTTGTCACTTCTTAAAGTCTTCAAGAGTGATCATTGCTACATAGCTACAGGATGTAGATTCAGTATTAAGGAGGATGAGGCAATTTTTCAGGTACCATAAAAGTAAAACTTTCCTATTGACTTAATACAAAATGTGCACATTGGTGTGTGTGTGGGGGGGTGGAAATTGGAGTGCTGATGACTTGACCATGTTAATAGAAGGTATCCCCATGAGACAAACTAATCTTGGGCTCAACTTTGTTATGTGTATTCACCATTGTTTATTCACTGGCTGGCCTGTAGGTGATGCACAAAAAATATCTATGGTCTGTCTTTGTTTCGATTTTTTGTCTGAGAGATGTTGGAAAAGTTCTTTGGCCATTCATGTTATGATTTTCTCTACTTTTGATGTGTTTCCAACAGTTACAGTATTTCTTTCATATAGATAATTAAAATCTTTTTTTGGGATGGGTTTGAGTGGAGCCTGGGCCTCCTCCCCCTTACCTATCTCTCACCTCCTTCTTCCTCTTTCCCACATTCACTGCTGCTGACCTACACATTCACCTGGTAGATTGTGCCCAAGTTCTATGAAGATCCCATGATTATGAGTATCTGAACTGAAATACCTATCCTTATTGCTTCAGATTATAGGTGGAATTTATTGGGGAAAGCAGGGCCATGAGGATAAGAATAGAGAATACTGGCGATAATGGTAAGAACGCAGACAATGATTGGTTTACTGACATCTACCACATAAAGCTGCCTTGCTGTCTTTCAACCACTTCAGCACTGTGAAAAAATTATACATGTCAGTTTATTGCCCCACTTTTCCCAACAAAAATAAATCCAAGCTATTTAACTTTTGTGTATGAATTTATTTACCAGAATTTTCCATTTTCTGCCTGGAGCTGCATTTCCTTTAAGACAGTGATGTTTGCCATTTAGAAGAGTGACATACAGTATTTTTGATGGGTCTGAACTCATGACATATTCAGCTAAGGAGTCCCTTTGATATTTATTCTTGGAGTTTGATATTTTTTTAAATATGGTTTTGTTTTTTTTTTTTTAAAGTATCCTCCCTTTTTTTTTTTTTTTCAAGATTTATTTATTTATGCATACATACAAGCACTGGGGTACAAGCCAGAGGTGAGGGGTGGGGTGAGAGGATTCACCACAGAGAGCGGGGTGCAGAACAGGCAGATCAACGGAAGCACACTGCTGAAGGGAGCAGCGGGCACAGCAGGAGAGGTCTGCCACGCCATGTGGGTCCCCTCCCCAGCCGGCAGCAGGGATCGAACTCGTGCTGCAGTGGCTGCGTTCTGCTTCACAGTGCGTTGCTTAACCCACTGCGCCACCAGGGAGGCCCTAAATATGGTTTTGAACTAAAGACAGCATCCTCTTTTTTAAGTCTAAGTACTTTATTGTTTAATATTTTGTTTTATTTATATTTTTCCTATTTTTTCTTTCTCTTTTAATGGCTAGTGAGTTAACAAGGTTTACTTTATTTCTTAGGGGATAGATATTACTTACATAGTACAATTTCCATGTTACTGAAAGATTCACATATCTGATTTAAATTTTAAAAATCACTAGGGAATAATCATTTCAGCATTCGTAGAGACCCCAGCATTTAGTGTGTGAGTGAAGTATCTGAAGGCAGGTTTAAGATCAGAGAAGAAAGAACCTAAGGTGGGAAGGAGCACCCACATTAAAAGATTAAGATCTAGTAGTCGACCCAGAAAATTTAATCTGTAGCAGTTGTCATAATTTCAACTGATCTAATGTAATTTCAGCAACAAGATAATTCATATTTTGTATATGTATTCATAACATCTTTATTAACCATCATCACAGTTAATTTTAAAACATTTTTGTTGCCTTACCACAAAAACTGATACTCATTCCCCAAACCTGTTCTACTTTCCTAGACTCCCCTCCCTACTCCCCCAGCTTTAGCCAATTACTAATCTACCACTGCCTCTATAGATTTGCCTGCTCTAGATATTTCATATAAATGGAACATAGAGTATGTGGATTCTTTTCTTTTTGTGACTAGCTTCTTTCATGTAGAATAATGTTTTCAAGGTTCATCCATGTTGTAGCTTGTGTTTGTGTATTGTATTTTTTTATTGCTGAATAATATTCCTTTATTCTATTCATGGAAATTTGGGTTGATCCCATTTGTGGGAAATTATATAATACTGCTATAAATATTTGTGTAAAACCTGTATGAACTTGTGAGAAGACACACATATACACACCAGAAATCATAACAAGTGGTGTGGTGACCTTTTACATGTAGTAGTATACTTTACCTTCTATCTGTTCTATGATTTCTTTAAAAAAAAAAACTGGCCGTGGTGCATGAAAGTGATTTCAGAGTCCTCTACTGGGTAATGGTTTTGACCTACAGTTTTTAAAACTGTCTTAGAGCATTCCTGAGCTCAGTACTTAAGAGACAGCTCTTTCTTTGGGCATCTCTGCTTAAAAAGGTTTCAGAAAGTTGAGTCAGATGTGCCTCCTAGCAGCTTCCAGTCATCAGTTTTTGTCTGTTGTAGTGTTTCTGGCATCGGTATCAGCGATATCTTTGTGGTGTGTTGCTCATTCTTCAGTTGCTATGTGATACCAGTGAAATTCACTGTGTGAAGGTGATTGCAAAAATTTCTTCAGGACATGTTTTGTTAAAAAACTAATGTTCTGAAATAGTTTAAAAATACAAAAAATGCAGAGTAATGTGATAGATATCCTTGTACCTACCACCCAGAATCACAAAATTTAGTAGTTTTTAAAAAAAATTTTTTTTTAGATTCAGTTGATGTTTTTGTGCTCTTCTATTCCCTCTTTCTTCTTGAAGTTGCTGTGCATCTTTCTTGGCTTTGCTTCCACACTTCTATGACATATTTAGTGTCTTACATGCAGGCTATATCTAGAAGTGAAATTGTCAATTCTTAGAGTTTATGCATTCTCAACTTTTTTACATATTGCCAAATCACATAGTATTGTGCCAGTTTATAGTCTGTCAGCAGTGTACATCCCCATCTTCATCATTTGGAATCAAAAGACTTTTAACAATATTATAACAATATTATAGGTGTGAAATTGTTTCTTTTTTTTATTAGATTTATTTATTTATGCATACAAGAGCTGGGGTACAGGCCAGATGCGCAGGAGGTGAGAGGATTCACCAGACAGAGCGGGGAACAGAACAGGCAGACAGACTGAAACACACTGCTGAGGGGAGCAGTGGGCGAGGCAGGAGAGGTCTGCTGAGTCATGTGGGTCCCCTCCCAGGCTGGCAGCAGGGATCGAGCTCTTGCTGCAGTGGCTGCGGTCTGCTTCATAGTGCAGTGCTCAACCCACTGCACCATCAGGGAGGCCTGTGAAATGGTTTCTAATTAGTTTACTTTTCCCTAATGACTAACGAGGTAGAGCACATTTGGTATTCTAAACTTTTTCTTCTGATTGGCCTATTCATCTATTTTCCCTGTTTTTCTATTTGTCTTTTTTCTTATTGTTTTGTAGCTATTTAAAATATATTTTGGATGCTTTGTTAATATTTGAAAATACCTTATAAGTCTGTGGCTTATTCATCTCCATGGTATCTTTTTTTTATAACATTTTATTACTCTGATTCTTTTCTTCATGATTTTTTGTATATGCTTCTGTATTACTTTACTACTGGGGAGTCTACTATGGTCTTAGAATAATTTTTAGTAAAGAAAGGTTCTTGTTATACAGTAAGACCTTTGTTAGTATATTCTATAGGTTCTTGGAAACTATGTGTATGAAATTAAGTGTAAATAAAGTAACTTCTGAAGTAATATTGTTTTGTTCAGCATTAGCCAAGATTGTTTTTGCTCATCCACATTGTAATGAAGAAGTGTTGAAGTTATGTTATTTGATGTAGTTGACCTGATGTAGTTTTCTTCTTAAAAGAGCATTATATGATAATGATTTAAGAGTTAGAGAACCTAGAATTAGACTGCATGGATTCAAAACCTACCTTTGCTGCTAGCTTACTATGAATTTGGTAAGCACTTAACTTCTCTAATCCTTAGTTTTTGTAATAATAAAGTAGAAATAAGTACTTAGCTCATATGTTCTGTGAAGATTAAAGGAGATAATATACATAAAGCTTGGAGTTGAGTATTTTGGCTTATAGTTAAGAGCATTAAAAATGTTAGCTCTCACTTAAGCCCCCATAATTATAATTTATTGGTATAAAATTGGTGCACAGTTTCTTATGTACACAAATCAGTGAATTATTCTGTTTTCAAACAGTCATGATTTGCATCAAGTGATTAAGGAAGGCAGAACAAGTTGGATGCTGATGCTGATTCTGTGTTTCACCTTTAGTCTCACTGTATTCTTTCCAGGAATTCAACAAACCAAATTAGTCTTGGTTCTCCTGCCCACACCCCTCAAATATTAGATCAGTTATCAGGTGGGATTTATTTTCTTAAAAATGAGTAACAGTGCAGTTCCATTACTTGGGGATGGGAACATGTCTGTATTAGAAGAGATACCAGAAGTCTGTATCCTGCAAAGGACTGTTTCCAGCTGGGAAGTGAGGAAGGGAAGGGAGAACAGGGCATGAAGAGGTTACATGGTAACCTACAGTCTTGGTAAAGTAGTAAAGTGGTAAAGTAGAAGGTTGGTCTCAGAGTTCACATATCAGGTGGAGTGTTAGGATTTATATATTTAACTGGATTAGAAGATAAGATACTGTATTTTAATAGCTCATTTTATTTTTTATTTTTATAGATATTAACAGTTTACATGTACCCTAAAATTCACCCTTTAAAAATGTACAGTTCAGTGATTTATAATACAACTTTTAATCATTTGTAAATCACTCATTTTCCCTTTATGTTCTTGCTCTTCATTTTTATTCTGTTTTTCAAACTAGTGTTAGCTGACTGTGATCATATGTTCCTTTGCTCAGCTTCTTGTTGAGATGACTCTGGGTCCTGAATTAATTGTAGCTTTCAGCTCAGTGGAAGAACTTACATTTTTTTTTGCAGTGAATTCCCATATTTAATAAATATTTTAACACTTAATCAATCAGCCATGTGTTCCAGAATTTTTAACCGTTTTCAACAGTCTTTCCAAAATCTGTTATACCAAAGTTAATTGTTTGTGTTATTTCTCTTTCTCAAGAAATAATTATGGTAGTAGATGTCCGTATGCTTTTATTTAAGCATCATATGCTCACTGTAGAAAGTGTTCAGGAAGAAAAGAGCTCTAAGTGCAGATTTTCTTGCTGCTGTTGTGTGTTTGTGTGTGTGTGTATGTGTGTAATCTTTACAGAACATCCTATTCCTTGGGAGAGGCCATTGGGTCAGTTGTAGTTCTCACATTTCACATGAGGAGAGAAACAGCTACACTTGTCTCTGCACCTTCTGGTCCTGTGCTTTGGTATTTTAGTTATGTTTGAGCTATTAATCATGCCTTTTTATAGCTCCTGTTCTCTGCAGTGTGTTTTCATTAGAATTAGAGATTCTTGATTTCTCTTTTTGTCTTCCTATCTTTAAGTAATGAAGGAACTGAGAAGATGGCAAATATTTAATAGACTTTGATTCTTGTTCCTTTTCTTATGAAGTTTAAACTTGCCAGCTTTGCAATTAAAATTTTTCCATTGATTTTTTCTAGATTAAGCTTATTTTGAGTGGTATATTACAGATAGTATGTGTAATTAATTTATTTCCTGTGATTTTATTTGTGAACTGACATTTTTAAATTCATTCCCATAAATAATTTCTTAGAGTCTACTATGTGACAGTCACTGTTCTGGGCCCTTAATTCACATCCGTTAATTAAAACAATAACAACACCAAAAACTAGCACCTTATATTTCTTTCTTCATGAGGCTTATATTCTAGTTGGTAGACAAAAATGTAATATACTATGGAAAGCACACTGTCAAGTATGATTAACAAGGCTGCTACTTTAAATTGGTGATGGAAGGTGTCATTGAAGACTGTACTGGAGGAAATAATTGGAATTACCCATATCTGGCAATATTATCAATTTTATTTTGTGTTCTTTCAAAGGATTTTATTGTCTCACCTAAGAAGACCATATACATCTTTACTGTGGTTACTGAATCTAATTTATCTTGTCTGCCTCCCCCACAATATGATGCATTTGCATTCTTTGCAAGACAGTATTATTTTCATACACTTATGTGTACTTCACTTTTACGTTTAGTACATATGCGAGCATAGATTACTCTTTTTGCTGGATGTTTTATCCTATGTGGTTGGCAAATATTTTTAGTGGTAGTCTGCCATAAAGTTTATAAAGTAGCAAATGGTTTCCACTGTGCCTAATAGATGGGAGGCATAGTTCCAAGCCACCTTTGAACATATCCTGTTTCATAAATGGAGGAAATAGGCCAAACTTGCATTAACAGAGGGATTTTTTTTTTAAAAAAGCTATTTAAAAGGGAAAATAAGATGATTCAGCATTGGAACAGACTAAGTAAAAGTTGAGGAATTATCTCAAGAACTTAGAAAATAGCCCAACAATCTTTTTTTTTTTCAAAATGGTTTTGAGTAGATGTTGTTTCCTCACAGGTAAGGAAATGAATTACATGATTTGTTGAGATTCTGCAACACTCGGAGTTCCATTTTTCTCTCTAACCTATAAAATAATGCATATTTAAAGTTATATTGCCATATAGCTACAAAACTCACTAACCGGTGTTGGTTCAATCAAATGAGCAGAGGTCAAGGTTTTTAAGGAGAATCAGTGAAATGCTTGTGCTGATAGAGCTTACATGTGATATAACAGTGATAGTGTTGTAAACAACTGAAGAATTAGCAATAAAACAAGTTTATATGAAACAAAAACCAGTTTATATGAAAATGATCTTTATTGTGGCTATATTCCTGAAAAATTATGAAAAATTCTTAAAAATATTCCATTTATTTACAGATAAATAGAAAGGTGAATATTGTTCTACTGAGCTCATACTCCTTATATAGATTTAGGGTGAGAGCTTACTATCTTTCAGGTTCCTTAATTCCTCTCACTCACCTACATCTTTCTTAATCATACATGTCATTTTCATAGATCATTTTCTTCTGGTATAAGGTTAAAGGTAGGCGTTTTGTAGATTTTAGATTTCTCTCAAGATTGCAAGATTGTTCTGAAGACTGAGCCCTTAGATTAGCCCCTATGACTTTCTAGTTCTTAGAGGTTTTAAAAAGACCATTATTCTGAGGGTTTTATTATTTCCTCTGGCCTTCCAGAATATCTGAGGTCGTTCTTGTTTTCATCTTTATGCATCTCATAAATGGTATCAACTATCTACCCTTCATGAACTGATTATTACCTGTTTTTTTTCTTTTCTTCTAAAAAAGGGAACACTGTTCAGAAGCAGAATTGTCCTTTTCCTGAGGATTATTCCCTCATTTGTCTGATGCTCAAAAGCCATAACAATAGCCTTGGAGGAGGGTGGGTCATGAGAAAATGTGAGGACAAGGCAAGCAAGGAACTAATGGGAAGCTGCTATACCTTTTAATTAATAACAGTGATATTCTTCCTACGAATCTTCATTCTAATTGGGAAACAAAAACCAAAGAAACAAAACCAAAATAAATAAATAAATAAATAAAAGAAAACAAATATTTTGCAGAGGTTCTTGTCTTTGCAATTTTCTCCTTTTGTGTCACAATAAGTAAGAGAAAGCCTTTGTGGGTACATGTCAAGTTATAGATTAAAGAAACCACCTTTTGAAAATCCTTAAGATTAGATACTGTTTTATTTTCTTCTTCTCTTGTAATACTTTATTTAGATAACTTTTTAACATTGTCTTTGAAAATTTTTGGACAGCTTTGATTTGTTAGAAAGGAATCTAGTCCTTTTTTTTAAATATATATTTAACACCAATTGTAATCCCCATGTATTCCCCATCACCATATCACCAGTGCACCATCACCTCAGTCCCCCGTGCTCCCCGTCTGCCCTCAACCCTCCCCCCCATCAAGTGTCCCCAATTTGTCCTTGTCTTTTCATTTTTGGTTTTTGTATCTCTATTGTTATTATTGTTCTTGGAATCTAGTCCTTTTAAAGTAACACACAAACACACACATCCTTAAACTTTAGATATGTAGGCATATGTGTATGATTGATGGTTTATATATATATATATTATGTATATGTGTGAGCAGGATGTCTTATAAGATTATGAATTTAGAAAAAATCTTTTTACCCCATGGCAATTTGTTTTCCAAATGCTATGTTATTCTTATGTGCCAGCTATTCATCACGGGATTTTGTTCAGTGATATTTTTCATTCTCTTTTTCTTTAGTATTTGTGAGTTTTATTCAAATTCTTAGAGCTGGTTCTTTTGTGGACATGAGTTTCAGCCCCCTCAGAAATCTCTAATATTTTTGTAATGGAAATGAAATTAAGTAGGTAAGCAAACAAAACCCATTGACATAACAACTGAACAAGGTGAATCTTGATGTGACTAACTCACTGTTCTTTATTTTATTCTTTGGGCTTGCCTCCTATTGCCTCCAGGAGAAACTGTGACCCAAAATTGGTAGAGACAGCTCTTCTATCTAGAATTGCTTTTAAAATGATCTGATTTAGAGTAAACTGACTAGGCATTCATTTGAGTATGTTATGACTAAATTGGTTACTTATTTTCTTACCCACCCTTTATTTAGATTATTCTTGGTAATGTTATGTACTCTTTTTCACCGTAAGTATCTTTCTCATAGCAGTCTGTAATTAATATTATTTTTAGTTCACATATAGGGGAAAAAGAAGGAGCATAGAAAGATTTAGTAACTGCACTTTAAGTCAAAAATCAAATCAGTACTGGGTCAGGAAGAGCTCTCATCTCTTTTCTACCAAACTTTTTTGTATAAGAGTATCAGTTTCCCAAGGTTGATTTATCTGAGGGATTTGGTCTGCTGATTTTGTTGCCACCAATCGTTGGGATTCCTTGCTCTCAGATTTAATTACAGCTCAATATGACTACATATTGTATTGTTCTCAGGCTACTAAAGATCTTAAAGGTCTACTTTGACTTTCAGGATTAATGTGAGTAAGCATTTTCTTATTCAGGTCTTAAATTGAAGGCCCAGTAATGGATGTTTAATGGCCAAGATGATGGAGAGACTGATTTGTCAGAAGATAGTTGGAATATAAATAGGTAATGAGGCTGCCTGACTTCCTGAATGGAGATGGGAAAATCAGAGCTCTTGGTTTTAGCACAGTCTCTCTGCCTCCAGCTTGTTGGAACAGGGGCCATGGAGAGAAGGGCCTTGGCATCCAGGGACTCACAGACTCTAGGGTTATCAGTGCCGTCAGGACTGAAAAGCAAATTCAGGAATACCTGTTAAGAGTTTATTTTATCACAGAGAAGCTTGTGTGTGTGTGTTTATGCGTGAGCGTGCACACACAGATGGCTATCCTATAATTGGCTTCACCTAGGAGTCCTGACTAATGAGAGCTGCGTGACAAAATCTCTGTCCTGGAATACTACACCCCAACAAGGATATATTCACATAAATTTAAATGTTTCATACTAAAAAGTATCTATAGCAAGAAGCAGAATTTGAGTTAGAGAGCAGGTTCAACTAGAGCAAAGTTCAGTTTGCTACACCTTATACTCACATGGGTAGTATATATTATAAAAAAAAATACCAAGGCAATTATAATCTGTTGCTCACTGTCCATCAGTATTTTTTTAAATAGTGTGTTGATTAAAAACCTACTATGCATGAGGCAGTTGGCCTTTTTCTATTTTCTTTTAGGATCAAGGGTACATTTCTTAAATTGGTTTAGAACAGTGGTTATCTATCCTTCGTTACACCTAATAACACGTGTAGCTTTTTAAAAAATATCATTGCACAGGATTAACCAAGATTTAATGAATCAGAACCTCTGAATCTGGGACCTAGGCATTGCTGTTTTTATAACTTGCTGAACAAGTGTAATGTGTAGCCAGTATAGAGCACTGGTTTAGAAATTCTTTGTCATCTATAGTTCAAGCCTATTTTCACACAGTAGATGCCATGCGTTTTCCACATAGGAATACAGCATTTGTTGTAATTCTCTGAATGCACGGAGCTCTTTCCCATGTTTGTATCTTTGTTTGTCCTTTGGCCTGTATTCTTCTCCCTGCATTGTTAGTCTGATGAGCACTATGATAAATGTCTGAGATTCCATAGTAGAGTGCTGTGTTGCATCTTGTATGTATATCTGTTAATTGGGCTTCTACATATTTTTAAAAATTGTCTTAGTCCCTTCCTAGATGCAGTGATCCTGTTTCACTCTTCTTTTACCCTCAGGGCCTAAGAGATTTCTTGAGCTATGGTCAGTATTCCACAAAGTTTGCATGAACTGTAACTTGACCTCTAGTTATCACAATAAATCCGAAAAGTGTTTATTATTATTATTTTTTTACCTTTTAGAGACAGAAACTTTCAGTTCAAAAATCTAAAAAAACAATTTACCTGAGCAACATTAATATGTGGAAGACCCAGACTTCATATCAGCTCTGCCTTGCTTTAAAGATTGTGCTTTGTTTTGTTTAATTTTGTTTTAAAATGTCCCACTTCTGGACACTGTTTGCTTCCTGTATTACTAATTGGGAAGATTAGACTTTAAGAACAGAATGGTTATATGGCAATAATGCCTGAAAGGATTGTGTACTTCTGTTATAGAAACAATTATGTAAACCAATATTAACCCAATAAAAATACTGGAAAAAATTAATAGTATGGTTAAGTTAATGCAAATTAAATGATACAGCTTATGAAAACTATAAGCATGATTGAAATGTCCAGATACAAAAGACAGAGGTATTTAAGATAGAGTCATAGATATAGAAATATGGGTAGAAATTCTTATTTTTTTATATGTATCCTGCTAATTTACATGCTAGTCAGATTGATTGGGTAGATTCCTCTATTAATAAACACCATTGTAATGTAGTTCTGCTTCACAAAAGTAGCTCCACATCTTAAATAATTATAGAAAATAATCTTGCTGATGTGGTCACAGGAAATTCCAGAATGAAGACTATTAATGCTAGTAGATGTGTGGTATCTGTCTCATTGAGTACTTTCATCAGAAGTTCATGTAAGGCAATGCAGTAATCACAGTGAGGTTATGGTGATTTTTCAGTTGCTTTTCCTGATGTAGAAAAAAGAAGGATAATATCTACAAATTATCATTGGCATTTTCTCTTCGATTGAATTCAAGGTATTAGCTACCAGGACTTATACTTCCAACACTGTTCTTTTAACATTTAGCTGAAACAAATGACAGAGAAGTATTTAGGATGTTGAGTAGCCAAAGGTTCTGTTACATGCATTAAGACTTTCTTTTCATAATGTTAATAACTTTCACAATTATGTTGTACAATGTCATTTGACTGGTTACTCCTCTGCCTTTTAGTATTTGTTGATGTATTATTCAGGTTAGGCTTGATTAAAAACCTAAACTACCTTGTTTTGTCCCTTGAAATTTTAGCATCAAGTTTGCTTTCAAAAATGATTACTAATAAGGCAGTCTTAAAAAGGTAATTTGTATTTTCTCTTCAGGATATATAGATTGGCCCTAGTTCGCTAGCTCCAAGAGATATGAGGAGAAAGACAGGTTGCCAAGAAGCGAAATGCATAAGGAGCATGGAGATTATATTAACTTTACATTAAATTTTCACCTATTGTCCATGAATAAGAAACAGGTTTCAATCTGGGGCTTTTATCAGACTTTTCTGATACTAAAATTCTATGATTCATTTTTAAAATTTGAAATTAAAATTATCCTTATGTAATTATGTTGACTTATTACATTTTCTTGCCATCTGGATAGTTTATATTTTTGTACTTTTCTACTTCAGTCTTTTGTTTCACAGCTTCTATAAAAGTCATCCTCATGGCTTGTCTCAATCTTTAAAATATACTCACACACTATCATACCTATGTAAGTTGTTTCCCTAAAAGATGGATTTCCATGTGTATTTTAAGCTATATTCTCAATTTCTAAGTTTGTGATTAGAATGGCCTCAGAACATGTACTCTGTGTCAAATCTAATAATATTATTGACTTTTCTGATGAGACCAGAGTTCTAAAGATTGCTTTTCATATTTTGATTTTCTTTTCATACGCTATATCTCTAAGAAAGCTTCCATTATAATAATTACTTCTCAGAACCCAGTAAATCCTGCAAGATACTCAAACTGCAGAATAAAAGCAAGCATGAAGCATACCGGAAAAGACCTGCTAGGTAGTGAAATACCTGTTTGCTACCAAATAATGCAACCTTGAAAAATGACATTTGCCCACCCTGGCCTTAGTCTTCTTACTTATAAAAAAAAGTATGTTGTGTAATATGACCTCTATGGGTTTTCTCAATATTATTCAGTGATACTGAAGTGATATTGATAGTTTCTTAAAATCACACATCATATGTAGTAATTTGAAAGAATGTATTCCTGCAAATTTATGATTTCAGATATTTCTGAAACCAATCCTACCCTTTATTCTTTTTTATTTATTCATTTTTATTATTTTTAATTTTCTTTACAATGTTTGCTTTCTTTTCTAGGTGTAGTACCCATATAGTTTCTACCACCAGTTCACCCATACACCATCACCAAAGTCCCTTGTGCTCTTCCCGCCCCGGCCTTGATCCTGCTCTCTCCCTCTTCCCTGCAGATGATTCTGGTTTGTAGTTGTCTATTTATTTTTCTTTTGTTTTGTTGTGGTTTTGTTATTTTCCCCCCTTCATTCCCTATAATCCTCCTATAACTGATACCATCTGATATTTTTCTTTTTCCTTCAGACTTATTTCACTGAGCATAATCTTTTCAAGTTCCATCCATGTTTCTGCAAATGGCTCTATTTTATCTTTTTTGATTGCTGAATAATATTCCATTGTGTATAATACCACATCGTCTTGATCCAATTGTCTATTTTTGGGCATTTGGGTTGATTTCATGTCTTACTTATTATAAATAATGCTGCAATAAACATGGGGATGCATGTATTCTTTCGAATTGATGTTTTTTTGTGACCTTTGGGTAAATCCCTAGGAGTATGATTGCTGCCCTTTATTTTTCAACTTAATAACATTAGAATTTTTCTTTCACAATATGTGTTAGACATCCCTTCCTGCCCCCCCAAAGGAAAATCCAGATATTATAATAGAACTTTATTCTCAAATATTTCCTTTAAACTAAAGATAGAGATCTAAGAATGACTTTCTGAGAGACTTGCTGGTTGATTTCAATTGTTTTCACTAACAAAGTGGAATATTAATAAAGAAGGAATTCACTGCACTTCTACTTAATTCATTATTTCTTCAAGGTAACCTAAATGATAAATGTGTATTTTCTTTTTTTTTTCTTTTTTTTTATTAAAATATTTTAAAATTTACATATACTTGCCATTAATTGTAATCCCCATGTATTCCCCATCACTATCTCA
>JAGFMF010012021.1:29265-60203 GCA_019455555.1 Galemys pyrenaicus | reverse complement strand
CTTTTTCTTGCCTTATTGCTCTGGCCAGGACTTCCAGTGTTATATTGAAGAGCAGTGGTGAAAGAGGACATCCTTGTCTTGTTCCAGATCTTAGGGGAAGGACTTTAGCTTTTCGCCACTGAGAATGATATTGGCTATGGGCTTGTCATATATGGCCTTTATTATGTTAAGATACGGTCCTTCTATCCCCAGAATTCCAAGGGCCTTCATCATAAATGGATGCTGGACTTTGTCGAAAGCTTTCTTAGCATCTATTGATATAATCATGTGGTTTTTTTTCTTCTTTTTGTTGATGTGGTGGATTACATTTATTGACTTTCGAATACTGAACCATCCTTGTGTTCCTGGGATAAATCCCACTTGGTCATGGTGGATAATCTTGTTGATGCATTGTTGGATTCTGTTGGCTAAGATTTTGTTGAGGATTTTTGCGTCAGTGGTCTGTAGTTTTCTTTTTTTGTATTGTCCTTGTTCGGTTTTGGTATTAGTGTGATGTTGGCTTCATAAAATGTGTTTGGTAGAACTCCTTCTTTTTCGATTTTTTGAAATAGTCTGTGTAGGATAGATACTAATTCAGTTTTGAATGTTTTATAGAATTTGGTAAATGTGTATTTTCTTTTTGACCTACTTCTCAAGTTGAATATATGGGGAAGAAGTCAGGTTCCTGAATGATAGAAGGCCACGAAAAATACATGAAATCATTCATTTATTATAAAAAAATTGCTCCATATTATTTTTATTGTTTTACAACTCTGTACATGTTTTAGGAGTATAGGTGCACACCTCTTCAGATGTATGTTACCACACTACACCTACTGCCAAAGCACCAATAACGCTTCACCATATTCCAGTGGACCTCCTCTCCTCTTTACTTCCAACCCCATGCCTTCTGGTAGCCTCAGTTCTGCAGTCAAACTTAAAAGGTTTGCTTTGTCTGTTTCTTTGCTTTTTTTCATTATATAAAGAAACCGTATTTTAGTGATCACTACTGTGAATATGGTTTGGCTGGGAAGTTTTATATAGTAGTTGGACTTTAGAATTTGATCCTTGTGACCTCTTTGGTGTCTGCATGAAGAAAATTGCATTGCACTCTGGTGCCATCAACTCTTTATTGGAATTTCTATTCTAAGTGTTCAGGGCAGTGCAAGTGACACTGTATTAATTTCCTATTGGTACTGTCAGATAGTGCAGCAAACACAGATTTGTAAAGCAAAAAACATTTAGTTATTTTCTTACATCTCTGACCATCAGATGTCTGAAGTGGGTCTTACAAAACGAAAAGGAAGTTTTGGCAGGACTCTGATCCTTTTGGAAACTTTGGGAGTGAGTCATTCCTTGTCTTTTTCGGTTTCTAGAGTCTGCCAGGATTCACTGGCATTCCTCACCTCAGTTCAATCTTACTACCATCATCACAGCTAATTCTCTGCTTTCAACTTTTATAAGGTCTTGTAAGGACCACTGTATTTAATAGGTTCACCTGGATAATCCAGTATTACCTTCCCATCTCAAGATCCTTAACTTAATTATACCATCAAACTTCATTTTGTCATGTTAGATAATGTGTGAAGTGTTATTGGTGCTTTGGTGGTAGGTGTAGCATGGTAACATACATCTGAAGAGGTGTGCACCTGTACTCCTAAAACATGTAGAGTTGTAAACCAAATAAAAATAAGTTACAACTTTTAAAAGCCATTGTTATGTCTATCTCTGAAATATTCTGTCTAGTCATTCAGGTGATCACCCCATTATCACCTCCTTCAAGAAGCTTTCTAGGGAATTTATTAAACATATTTATTTTTTATGTACTTATGCATTTTCTGACATTTTCCTTAATTGTCATTTTCTGTTTTGCTCTACCAGAAGATAAGCTCCATTTGAGCAGAAACATGGTGAATCTTCTTCAATTACTGTCCCCCATACCAAAATTAGTTTTCCTAAATTCCCAGCATTTGTTAGACTCTCAGAAGATGTTTGTTAAATGAATCAGTCTGCATGTAGTTTAAGGAGGTCTACCTTACTTTCAAATTATACTCCTGTTCCTATTACTATCAATAATGCAAACATGTTTTACTAAACATCAGTTAAGTATGCCATCAATGGATTTTCTTTTAAATTTAAGTAATGGGTTTCTTTTTGGGACATGAATAAGATCAATAAACAAAATACCAGATATAAAATGAAGCTTTAGTTTAAAAAAAATTAAAAGGATTAGATAGAATTAATGCAAATAGTGAAGAGCTTGCCAAAAGAAGAATGATAATGTTATTTTGATCCAAGCTGTAACCATGTTTCAAAATGAATAACACACATCCTGTGCCCTGCTTATCACAATAAATGCTGAGAAAGAATAGAGGTAAAAGGGTCACTTTAATTGAGACATAATTCTGGTAAGCAGAGCTTTCCTCAGGCTGTTCCTAAAACATGATTATTAGTGCTTCAGGAAACTCAAGAAGGTTTTAGACAAAAAGGAAGACATTATCCATTAACATAGCATCAAGAACAACACTAACAGAAGAACTCCATTTCTGTGAGCCGGTAACATAGCTATTCAACAGTTGTTCTTTTATCCTTCCAGGTAATTGACGAATCTGAAACAATGAAATAGGGGTACTTACTGAGTACCTGATTCTGGTTAGTACTGAGGCTCTGATCTCATACTGAACTGTATTTAAGAAGAGGAAGCTGGGAGAGTTTGGGAAAGCTTCATGGAAGAGGAGTGCTGTGTACCAAATCTTGCCCCTCCAAAGTTCATATATTGAAAACCAAATTTTTCTGTGACTGTTTTTGGAAACAGGGCCTTTAAAATAAAGAAGTAGTTAAGGTTGGGCCTCCCTGGTGGCGCAGTGGGTTGGGCAACGCACTATGAAGCAAACCGCAGCCACTGCAGCACGAGTTTGATCCCTGCTGCCGGCCAGGGGGGTGACCCACATGGCGCGGCAGACCTCTCCTGTTGTGCCCGCTGCTCCCCTCAGCAGTGTACTTCAGTTGATCTGCCTGTTCTGCTCCCAGCTCTCTGTGGTGAATCCTCTCACCCACCCCCACACCTCTGGCCTGTATCCCAGTGCTTGTATGCATAAATAAATAAATCTTTAAAAAAAAAAAAAAAGAAGTAGTTAAGGTTAAATGAGTCATAAGAGTTGGTCTTAATCGAATATGACTAGTATCCTTATAAAAGGAGAGAGACAAAGAAAAGACCATGTGAGGACACAGTGAGAAGTTGATTTTCTGTAAGTCATGGAGAGAGGCCTCCATTTGAGATCTGGTGAAACCAAATCTGCGAAATCTTGATCTCCAGAACTATGAGAAAGTAAATTTCTGTTATGTAAACCACTCAGTCTATAGTACTTTTCTATGGCAGTCCTGACTAACTAGTACAAGGAACAGTTTGATCTACATCTTATAGGATGGATAGGGCCATTTCTAAGAAATTATTTTGGTGAGGGTCACTACCAAAGAACCTGGTGTGGAAAAGCACTTAGCAGAAGTGGTGATGGGATGGCTACAGAAAAAGTTGTAATGCAACTTAGCTTGTTGAATTAAAGAGTACACGAGAAAAGTGAGTGTGAATGGGGTGTGGGTCTATGCCTAGGAACTGTGTGCCATTATGCCTGGGGTTTGGGAGGTGATTGTGGAGGCTCTTGAAATTCAGAGAGAGATTTATATATTCAATATAGTAGAAAATCTGGGGCTTTCATTGGGGTTTTGTTAGGAGTCAACTTTAGAAAGGAAGATATAATCTACCATGGTAGATGTGGAAATGAAGAGCAAGATGTGACTCCAAGAACTATCAAAACTGTCATAAAAGGAAATATGTTAGGGGCCTCCCTGGTGGCAGAGGGTTTAAAGACACAGTACTCTCAAGCTATTGCCAGCTACTGCAATGTGAGTTCACTTCCCAGCAAGGGAGTTAACCCACATGGCAAAGCAGACCTCTCCTGTCTCGCCTACTGCTCCTCTCAGCAGTATATTTCAGCAGATCTGCCTGTTTTGCTCCCCACTCTGTCTCTGATGAATCTCTCACTCCCCACACCCCTAACCTATATCCCAACTCTTATATGCATAAATAAGTAATCCTTTAAAAAAAGAAAGAAAATAGTTTAGTGCTAACTTAGGTATTAACTGGGAAGAGTGAGGAGTTAAAATTGAATGGTTAAAGAGGTATTGGATAGTTTTTCATCCTTGGAGCTTCATCAAAATTGGATTGTAGTAACAGAGTCCTACTCCTGCTTATTTCAGAGTTTTTAGAACAGAAGACTTAAACTTATTTACAGAAATCTTTATTGTTATTAAGCTCTGTCCTTTCACCAAATACCATAGTTTATTTTTTGTGAAAAATCCCAGGGATGATTGAGGTGTTCTTCATGCCCTACAGAATCCCAGGATGTTCTTTCCTAAGTTGCATAGTTCTGAAAGAGAAGCAATACCACCTGCCTCACATCTATATAAATATTGCTATTCAGATACTTTTTACTCTCTAAAACATTGTTTGTTTTTTTTTCTCATTGTGGGAATTGTCCATGTTTATTTTAGAAATTTTGAATATGATAGAAACATAAGAATTTAACAACTAGTCCTGATTATGTAGAACAACTATTATTTGGGGTGTCAAATGAGATAAATCCTTTTCTTTCTCCTTTTCAGTTAATCCACATGATTATTCAATATGCTAATATTAATGATAATATATAAATATGCATATGTTCACACATACACAAACATCCATATATTTAGTTTTAGAGTCCATTATGATTTTTTTCTGTGCATTCCTAGTATGGCATAAGAAACTGTGATTTTCTTTTTACAGAAAAATTCAGTAGGTGTTATTTGCAATGGATGGACATAGGTTCAGTTTTGCTCTTGGAATTTCTGTGAAATTGTTTGGTAAAATAGACGTGAAATATTAGTTTTAAAGTATGTATTTTAAATTGGATGAAAAAATTTTTTTAGAGGTTCAGCTGTATCCCTTGTAAAGAGATCATATGTACTACATTATTTAAATCTTGCCTTAAACTTATTTTTGCCTATTTCTTTTTATGTTTTTCCTCTTTTTAAATCAGTCATTTAACATAGAACAAGTGAATAAAATACTTTCTTTTTGGAGATGAAATGTTTAACCTCTTGAGATAAATCAGAAAGGTAGCACACTTGCCCTTTTTCATTGGGTAGTACGTTATTTCAGATTGGTGGATATCTGACTTCTGAGAAAGCAGAAGTTTTGCTTTGTTTTCTTTAATCTCCATTTTGAGTTGGTTTTCTCATTGATACTATAAAGTTTCTTGAATAATCATGAGAAATGTGTATTATTTGATCGTTATGGCTGAATTATAAACAACTTTTATCTCTTTAATATTGCAGTTGACTCATGTTGACCAGGCAAGCTTCCAGGTTGATGCCTTTGGAACATCCTTTATTCTTGATGTCAAGCTGAACCAGTAAGTCTGTTGAGCTGCACTCACTGTTGTCAAACACATTAAATCTACCTTTCTTATCCCTCTGTAAAGTTTTAATATTTTGCTTCTTTTTTAAAAAAAATCAGTTAAATACTCCATTTATAGTTGTGGTCTCTGTTGACTATAAATTGTCAAATCTGGTAAATAATAGGAAGTGGTTATCTACTTAAAGATGAATAGCTAGAATAGCTTTTGGAATGTAAAATGGACTTTATTCTAATATTTTGCATAGATATGTGATCTAAGTTACTATAAGCAACAATAAATTATGAAAATAATACTTTGGCTATTCTTTAGAACATCAGAAAACATTACCCTCTTTGATCAATGATTCAGAGACTAAATGATGTGGTGCTTTAATCTGAGAGATTACTGGGATTATTATAAAATATAATTTTAGAAATAATCATTTGTCCACCTAGAATTTCAGGTATGAAAAATTATTTTAGGTGTGAAAGTGACATAGTGACCTATGCTAAATTACTAGATCTTTTCTCTTTGTGTAAGTGTAGGGTCTAGTTAGTCTAATAGGACATATACTCTAGTTTCCTAATATGTGTTTATATCCTACTTCTTATCATGGACATGATAATAGACTAGGGTTCTTTGCCAGTTAGTGTTTCGGAGCTGAGCAGTACTGGTCCACAGTTTTTCTATGAGTAGCTATGCAATAACTTAGGAAGAAAGATTGAGGTCAGAAGGACAGATTAAGTAGACTGAGAATGAGAATTAGAGCCTAAATTGTGTACATGTCGGACCAGCTAGTGAAATCTGAGCTGATTTAAAAGAGATGTAAGATACAGAACTTAGAGCTGTGCTATCTAAATAAATAAATTTAAATTTATTTAATTAATTATGAGTGAAAAATTTTGCATATCAGTTACATTAGCTACTTTTCAAATGCTTGAAAACTTTGTTTTGTTAGTGACTACCTTATTTGACAAGGTGGAACCATTACAAAAAGTTCTTTTAGACGTGGTGATTTAAAGATTTCTGTTGGGAATTACAGATTACTGAGTTAGGTCAGTCAGTATTCAGGAGAAGTTACTTTTTTTCATATTTCAGTTCATGTTAGGTGGACTAAGTTAGTAATTTTATTAGTATCTTAATTTTTAAGGAATTTACAAAGTATGTGATATTTTTCTTGTTAATGTTTAAATCACCTATTAATATATATTAACATAATATATAATATAATAATATATTATATGTTATTTTAAAACACTTGCCAAATCTGACTAATGACCCCAAAGTGAACTACTAGGGAGAAAGAAGGTCACCTCAGGAACATAGTTTAGCTTTTAATTAAACTCTCTCATAGGTATTTTGTATGCATTCCCTCTCTCCCCCCATTTTTGTATTTCACAAAAAAATTTAAATACTGAAAAGCATTGTTTTAGATGGAAATTTACCATTTGGATAATCCAAAAATGGAAGTTGTTTGATTTTTATCATGTATATTTTTAAAATGTAATGTAAATTGTATATCTACTAAACTTGTTAAAAATAGAATTTATTATTTAAAATATTAGTAACTTAGGGCACATATAATAAAAAAATAGATCACACTAGTTTTTTTTTTTTTTAAAGATTTATTTATTTATGCATACAAGCACTGGGGTACAGGCCAGAGGTGTGGGGGGGNGAGAGGATTCACCACAGAGAGCAGGGAGCAGAACAGGCAGATCAACGGAAGTACACTGCTGAGGGGAGCAGCGGGCACAGCAGGAGAGGTCTGCTGCACCATGTGGGTCCCCTCCCCGGCTGGCAGCAGGGATCGAACTCATGCTGCAGTGGCTGCGGTTTGCTTCATAGTGCGCTGCTTAACCCACTGCGCCACCAGAGAGGCCCTCACACTAGTTTTTAACCCAATTTCATAGGATGTAAGATTATGTTAATATGATCTCTATCTTATATTCCTGCTTGATATAAATACCCTAAAATATACGTTTAATTGATTTATTTCGGTTTTTCTGTAACTTATGTGTTATGAAGTTTTAAGAAAATTCATTATAAAGGAATCAATGCTCCTTAGAAAAATAATGAATAAAAATTACATACTTTCACCAATGGGAGACGGATCGCCCTATTTTAAATTGTAACCCACACTGCCTTCACTCCCCCGTCCACCCTACAGCCTGTTCTCTTAATCTACTTCATTTTGAAAATAATATTCATAACCACTTAATGTGTGGGTTGGTTTGTATGAAATTGCTGTTTTTACAGGTCAAAAAGTTTGACTGCCAGCATTGTTATATGATCAACCAATACTCCATAGTTTAATTATTTAGTCTATTGTCTTTTTTTTTTCTCCTACTGCAATGTAAGCTCCTGGAGGGCAGAGATTTTCTTTCCTTGACAGCTGAATCCTCAGCACATAATAAATTCCAGGTTGGAAAATCACATTGACTTTGAAACCAAAAGAATTAATCAGGAGACTAAGATGACTGGATGAGGATGGTGTTGTCATAGGGGAAGAGTGAAGCTGCAAAAGGGAAAAAGAGGATACATGTTAAGGGTTGGCGTCTAAAAACTAAGCATATCTATGTAGGTGTGACTTGGAAAGTCAAATTCCTAGGTTTCTATTTCAATGACTCTTTGATATCCCTCTTCTAACTTATCATTCCTGTAGATAGCCCCTGCCCTGTTATCTGGTTTCTAACATTTGTAATATGGGAGGAAATTCCCTTTCTCTTGTGGGATCTTCTCAGACTTATCTAGCAAACAAATTAACATTATAGACAACCTAGTAGGAGAAAAAGAACAAATTTATTTGCACACATATAGAGAATGTATGTGGTTGTAAATTCTAGTGTGATGAGCTAGACAAAGGGTGATTTTATTCTTGAGTTAATGAATGACATAGGGATTTGGAGAATCAAGGACAGAGGAAGGATGCAGATTCTCTAGATGTTTGCCTTGCCATAAGATAGGTTTCTTCAATAGACAGTTTATTTCTGGAGATGATCCTAAATCTAGATCATCTTTTTTTTAGGCAGTAGTTTTGTTTGAAATCTGCAGGGCCTTAGTTGACCTTAGCGCCACATACCAAGGTAACACACATTGGAAAAAGTGCTCTGGACATTTTGGAAAAAACCTTTTGAATTTTGAAGGACACCTGTCCTTCAACACCAAAACTTACAGCAATCAAACAAAGAAGAGATATTTACTCATGTCCAGTCTACCAAGCCATTTAACTTAACAACCCAAAACTTTCTCTTTCTGAAGGAGAAAACATATAGTCATACTTTATCAGAGCATAAAACTTGACTGCTAAGAATGAAGCAAAATATCTTTTAAGATATTGGCAAGAACCTCCATTGAGCATTTTTCTCTTATTGCAATGAAAATGTAAATTTATGAGAAGTACAAAGGATAAAATAATAGCATAAATGAAAATTTCTTGCATTGAGAAATATACAAAGTCTCCCCCTACCTTTTTGTTTGTTTGTTGTTTGTTTTTTAGCCTAGGATTTTAAACATAGGTAGATTCAGCTATTTTCTTTATGTGCAAGAGCCTGAATGAGTTGATAAAATATTTTTCTTATTTTTATGGAAAATGCTTTTATTTCATAATTTCAGTTTTTATGTTATCTTATGGGTATGCTGGCTAAGGAGCAGGAAAGTGAAAAAAATGGATATGTCCTTTAAAAGCTTTTTTCCCATGAAGTAAGTCTAAGGCTGTGGAGCAGGTAGGTTGTTTGTTTTCTTTTAAACTGGAAGCAAGTTAAATGTCCATGTGTAGCTTGATTCCAGTTGTAGAATGTATCCAGTAATACATATTTTTAAATTAGAATAGAGGTAAAAATATCGTTACATAATATTCCTTCTGAATGTTTAGTTGCCAATATTGTCTGTAACGAATTTGTACTTGAGTTCAGTCTGTAACTCCTTCAAGAGGCAGGTAAAGAATATGGAATGATTAAAAACAAAAAGCACAGCCAGTTTCTATTTTGTCAAGATAATGAAGGATAGGAAGCAACTTTTAGTTCCTTTATGAGGTCACACAGTTGTGAAATTTCACTCTTTCGGACATAAATGTTTATAAAAGCAAAAATGTAGCCCAACCTGCCACAGTCAAACTAGCTCTGAGGCTATTTTGGACTTTCCAGTGATCACGGCTGATAATATATTTTATTGTGAAACATTATTCAGAATGAAAAAGGCTTAATAAAGATAGGTAACTATTATTATCAGAACAATCCAAACCAAATCTGTTCCTATAAATCTTTCTCCTCTCTTTCAGAAGTGGGTAATTAAATTCTCCAAGGCAATACAAAAATATTGAAAATATTTCCTTTCTCCTTGTTCTGTTTACAGTGGGTAACCTAAGAGAAAAAAAAAAAAAAAACACATGCATGCATGCAGACATAAACCCACATACACATACACCCCAAAACAAAGAAGCAGATACTCCACCTGTCCTGTGTTTTGTTGTTGTGAGATATGAAAGGAAAGTAACCCAATTTTTAATGCTTATATTTTTGGGAAGGGGTTATATATACAGCTCTTAGATCTTAAATGTTCCAATTCTTAAATCTTGACTGTCTTTTATGGATTCTTTCCCACTTATTCTAATAACAACATAATTGGTTTCCCTTGATAATCTTTGTATCATATCTCTCTTTTTCCTATTTCACAGTTAGGATAGGCAGAACAAGTACAGATTCACACATGGAATCTTTTAACAGCTGGGGTTTCCCATGTAGAGAGATGGAAACTCGATGGAAGTAGGAGAGAGAGGAGGAAAATAGGAGTAGCATCAGACAGAGAACACTTGAATTCTGTTGAAAGGACAAGTTCAGTCTTGTCTTTTTCCCTTTTAGGGGAATCTTTTGCCAGTTGGCTACCTCTTGCTTCCTTTCTATCATGATTCTTGAATTTTCAAGGAAAGTAGGAATCACAACAGTTTGTAAAGGACAGGGTATGAATTCCATTGAAGTTGAGCCTTAGGTCTGGAAGAGTCTCATTTACTTAACCATGCTCTATTTACTGTGTGATAAATAGGATGTTTACTATGTGGATAAAAATAAGCAGTGCGAATGAGATTATAATTAAATGATGATGATAATGAATAGCACAATAGATTTCTCACTGTTATTAATAAATCTGTAACTGAATATCTTTCTGTTCAACTGAATTCATTCTGGTAAATGTGTATTAAATTGTGCATAAGTTCATTCATTTTATGCACATGTATACAAACACATGTTCACACACATGTACACAGATGCACACACAAACATGAGTACATTACACAACATTCATGGACACACACATGCCCACAACATGGACATATATCTATACCCTTACATGTGTATATGCACATATGTATACATGTATATACATTTTGTGAGCCTCTAGTAACAGCTAAGGGTTATTTTAGAAGATTCAGGAGAAACAAGAAAATAAGCCCCCTACTCTTAGGTGGCCTATATACCAGTCAGAAACACAAGAAACATGTTAGGAAATAAAGTAATTTCAGAGAGTTACAGTGAAATTAATAGCAAGTGTCTTGCATGGAGGTAAGTGTGCTATATGAGCATCAGTTGTCAGGACAGGACATCTCTGGGGAGATGACGTGTGAACTGAAAGGCCCTTTAGTCCCTGAAAACAGCAAAGCCCCACAGCAAAATTGTCAAAGCCCCACAGCAGAACCAACTTAGCATGTAGGGTAGACAAAAAGATGGATTAGGAGCTTGGAACCTGCTGAGTCAAAACAATCATTAAATAATAGAAAGGTAGAAGGACCCAAGTTATGTAGGGCCTCAGAAAACATAGAAAAGACTTTGGATGGTAGTCTAAGTAGAGGTTACTGATTTTCCCTATACCGTATGTTGCATTATTCATTCTTCCCCCACTGACTTATCCTTTATTCTTTATATTTAATTATTGTGTATTTTAATGACTTCTCAAAAGAAGTTTCTTTTATGGATATTTTTCTTAATTATTTGGTTCTAGTAGCACAAAACTTTATTGTCGCTTTATAAGTGTTTTAATATCTAGCATAACAAACTATTAGTTTTGCAAAATTTCTAAGATATTTCAACCTTTTCTAGTATGGAAATTTAGGATAATTTGGTCACTCTCTTTTTGGAGTTTTAATTGGACTGTCATTAAACTTACATTTTAACTTGGACAAAGTACACATTCTACAGTACTGTGTCATTACATCAGTATCATTGTGCTTTTTAAAAAATTTAAGCATCTTTTTTATGACTCTCAGTAAAATTTAATACTTTGCTTTTTATAGTCCTGCACACTCTGTGTAGAACATTTCGTGGGATTTGTATTTTTTGCTGCTAATGTGGATGTTTTTTCCATCATGTTTTATACTTACTTATTGGTGTCATTCTTAATATTGCTAATGGTTTTACATCATTTCTCTTGGGCTTTCTCATTTGACAAATCACATCTTTAGAAAATAATGGGGTCTTTTTTTCTTTCTTTCCAAAATGATACTTTGTATTGCTATTGCACATCTTAATGATTTATTTAGAAGTTCCACAGTGCTATTATTTGGTGACAATAGTATTTTTGTTTTGATTCTTTTTGGTAATAAGAATATCTAGTATTCATTGTTAAGTTAAAAACAGTAGTCCACATCATTTATTAAGTTGTTGTTTTTAAGAAATGGATGGGTGTTGGGACCTTCCTTGTGACACAAGGGGTTAAGTCATAGTACTGTGAGGCTGTCTGCAGCTGCAATACCAGTTGGATCATTGGCCAGGGAGGTGACCCACATGGTGCAGCAAACCTCTCCTGTTTTGGCCCTGCTCCACTCAGCAGAGTGCTTTGGCAGATCTGCCTGTTCTGCTCTCAACTCTGTCTCTGATGAATCTTCTCACCCCCACACCTCTGGCCTGCACCCTAGCTCTTGTATACATAAATAAATAAATCTTAAAAAAAAAAGAAATGGATTTGTGTTAAATTTATGGATTTCTTATTTGACTTATTACAATCTACTGTATTAGTGTTTCCCTTTACTAGAAATTATTCTTGACTGCAGAGGTTAAACTCTGCTTTGTCATGTTGGATTTTGTCTATCGAGTAGAATTACACCTGTGTTTTTAATCTAAATTATTATGGCATAAGCTTCTGCTGGCCACACTGCTGTAAATAACTTCCACCTCCAGAGTTTCCCTCAATATTTAGAGATTTGTTTTCTAGTCTTTTATTTCGCTACTCTATTACTGCTTCTAATAGATTCCCCCAGAGTGACATTTATGACAACTGCTCTCCTGGGCACCAGGGATAGCTGTTTATGTTTGTCAGGAGTTGTCACTCCAACAATCCAGTAGCCCAAACACAAGCAGTGATTCTTGTGTAGGGTGGGTGTCACCATTGGGAGAATGCACACTTGTCCTTTGCTCAGAGTTAGAGAACAGGGCAAGTCCTTTCTTTCCCTGTTCCTAAGCACCTTATATTCTATCTCATGTTGAAAAGCAGTGGGAATGTCCACTCTCAGAAGTGAAGTTGACTCCTAACTCAGAATTATGATATGACTTGACTCCAATGGCTTAGCAATACCTTTCCCAAAGTATAGCTTAATTAACTTTAAATAGTCCATGTGGGTACCTATAGCCCAGGACACCAAATATATTTCATCATATTGTCAGTCTTCCTTCATGAAATAAAGGCTAGATAAGGATTCCACATCCTTCTCGCTTTCCCTCTGGTTGGGTACCTAGACAAAGACAGTCATTTTAGGAAGAGTACAGGCTGACAAACAACAAACATGTAGTGGCACAACTCTGCAATTAACACTTTAAGACAAGTATAATTGCTTCCCTCTACTGGATCAAGCTTTCCTAAGAACTCAAAGAACTACAATTTGCTAGGAGAACCAACTCATCAAAAAAAAGGGAGGATTGCTCAGTTGCAAATTCTCATTTCCCTTTTAGAATGTTTCAACTAATTTGAAGCATTACAGGCAGTTTCTTGCTTAAGATATTAAGACCTAGTCTCTTCGGGCATCCTGTTACTGACTGCGAAGAAATATTTGCTGTTATGTTAGTTAGAAATTTTGCATTAACTATCATACGTAAGATTGAAAGTTGTATAAAACAAAGTTTTTGTTTATGAAATAGTTCCCCAAAGCATTCGCATTATCTTGTGTGTCATATATACTCATGTGTGTGTTTATAAGATTTAGTACATATACATTTATGTTTAAAAATCCTTATCTTTATCCTGACTAGTCATGTAATCTTTTAAAGAGAAATCTCTTCGAAACAATTTTTGATTCATATTGATGTAGTAATACACTTGTTTATAAAACCACTTTGGGAAATGTATTTTCCCATACAATTGTCCATATAATGGACCATTCCAGCTATATCACTATATATTGGTATACATTTTTCAGAAAATGATTTCTAAAACTTCTATATCTGTTTATATCCTCTTAAAATGCTGCTTCATGTTTGTATTATCAATTGTCACCTAAAATATAACATATAAACTTTTAGGGACATATTAACTATATGAAATTATACAGTTGGTTTTAAAATAAATTATTCAGGTTTTCTTACATGTCAGTAAAATTCACTGATTCCAAATGTAAAATTCAATGATTTTTTTTGTGTGTGTGTGGTAACTTCACTGAGTGGTACAGCCATGACCATAAGTGAGTTTTAAGACTTTTCATTTCTCTGATAAGATCCCTTGTTCCCATTTCCAACTCCAGGCTATCTCTACTGTATTTTATGTCTTTATAAATTAACTTTTTTCAGACATGAGATAGAGTCATACAATTTGTGTTCTTGTGTCTGACTTCCTTTACTTGGCATGTTTTTGAAGTTCATCTATGATGTAGCATGAGTGGTTGTTCATTGATTTGTATTGCCGAGTATTATTTTAGTGTATAGATATTATGAATGCTATGGCCTTGGATATCCACATACAAGTCTTGTATATGTATTTTCATTTCCCTTAGGTGAATACCTAGAAGTAGAATTATTGGGGTATATGGTAGTTTTATGTTTTCAGAAATGCTAATTATTGTGCAAAGTAGACTTTTGATTTTTTTAATGGTGTGACAACAGCTAATTTTTCCCCTTAAAGTTTTGTTTTACAGGAGGGATGGTATCAAGTATAAATAGTTGCTTAAACTTTCAGGTTTTCATTTCCATGTCAAAGTCTGGAAAGGGTATGGTACTTCTCATAGTTATGATTTTATACTCTTGATTTATAATAATACTCAACTTTTGAAATATATGTATTGAACTGTAAGGTGTTAATTTCTACCATTGATAGACTATCCTAAGGAATTTTATGTAGACTTCACATTTCTTATACCTTAGCTGAAGCACATTTCTTTTCTTCCTTTGTTCTAAGTTGAAAGTTGTGCTTTTAAACTGTGAGTCTTAAAAGTAGACTTTCTAATTTCTTTTTGTGGGCAGAAAGTCTCCTGGACTCAATCCAGGGTAACCTTGCTTGTTAGTGGAACGGCCCTTCACTGCAAAGCCCAGAGCAAAGGGGAAGTGGGTTGGAAGACACTGGTACATCTATTGGATGTGCCTGTCAAAGAACCAGGAATTGTTCCAATACAGAGACCAGTACTAAAGCTAAGACATGGGAAAATGTTTCAAATGCAGCTTCTGGAAGGAATCCTACAGGATCCAAGGGACTGAAGCCTTTCATAGAGATCAGAAGGCCAACTTCATGAGTGAGGAAGAAACTGTGCAAAGCCAGAGTCAACCTTTTTATAAGGATAGTTCAGAGTCGAGCAGAGTGGAGCCAGTTCCTATATATTTTTATGTCACTGGTCTACTTAAGCTTTTCACTTTCTGGTTTATTTATAAAACTATAAAGCCTTAGAACAGACACGTTGTCTTTTATCTGAATGTTTATATTGCTTTGAAATATTTTAAGCTATGCCTGCTTTTTTCTTTTAATAGGAACTAACTAGAGATTTCAGCATAGTGTTGAGTATATTATTTAAATTGCAAGTAACATAATTACAGAACTACTCTATATATCCACAACCATTTATGGACCTTTTGTGTTATAGATTTATTAAGTGAATTGAAGATATAATTTTCTAGAGATAGTAAATAGTATTTATATACAGGGAAACCTTGAAATAAATATTTTTGCATAATTGCATAGCAATGTTTTCAAGTTTTTACAGTGATTAGGATACCTATTTAAATTATTAGGGCTCGCTACTGATTTTCTCCTAGATGCCAAATTATTGAATGTTGTTAAATTATCTAGTAGTGTTCATATTTCAAAGTGAGGTACAACTTAGGTATTTACCTCAGGTGTTAACCATATGTGGAGAGTAGTCTTCATGCTCTTTGTCCTGAAATATTTGTCTCATATATACAAAATATATATGAATCTGTTTTGCACTTTGTGAATATATGTATGCTCCTTTGCCTCCTTTAACTGTTGACATATATTCTTGGTCAGTGAGATCCATGACAGGGTATACTGAATGCTCCTGTCTCTTTGACTGTTAACTAATCATTCTCCAGCAAGGAATGTGACCATATTCTTCTGTGGGGACTATTTTGTTTTGTCTAAGATTAAAGTTTTGACCTATAATAGTATGGAAGCAATAGTATTAGATAACTTAATAAAAGACAAAGAAATATTAACAACCTTCTTTGTTATTAAAGAAGTCATTAAAATAAAGCTTTTACAGAGACTCAAGTTTTCTCTTGGAAAAAGGCAGAAATAAAGACCAGCTTGAACTTTCTTCAAGGAGGTGTTTCCAGGAACAGGGCAAGAATCCACAGCCAGCAGGGGAAATTGTTTCAGAATTGACTTCTAGAAGGACTCATACAGGCATCAGTTTCCTGAGGACTAAAACCATCATGCTGCCTCCCTGGTGGCCTAGGGGTTAAGTTTCAGTGTTGTCACCTATACTGCATGAGTTCAATCCCTGGCCAGGGAGCTAACCCACATAGGCACAGCAGACCTCTTCAGTCTCCCTGGCTGCTCCCCTTAGTGTATTTCAGTAAATCCACCTATTCTGCTCTCCATTCTGTCTCAGGTGAATCCTCTCATTCCCTTCACCTCTGGTCTACAACCCAGTTCTATGCAAAAATTAAAAGAAAAAAAAAAACATCATCATGGTTTTATTTTTGGGAATGTTTTTGAAATTCATTGGTGATGTAGCTTGTGACACTTGTTTAATCCTGAATATTATTTTATTTCATGGGTATACTACATTGGATCTCTCCATTTATGTGATGATGGGCAATGAACTTGTTCTAGTACTGAACTATTATGAATGATTTTGCCCTGAACATCCACATGCATCATGATTTGATGTTAGCAAGGTTTTATTAATATTGCTGTAGCTCAGTGGCTGGTCATAGTTACCTGAAAATAGAAGCTGAGAGGAATTATACTTGGATGGTTGTTATAAAGTGATGAAATTACAGAGAAAGTCACTGTGATGCAGTGAGCGCTATGCTATAACTCCATAGGGAACCCATTCAGTTAATGCACTCCCATTTGCCGAATTGCATCCCTGGCTCTTAGGAATTAAAATCTCATGGATTCAAAAATTAGAAACTTGTCATAAGTAGGTACACATCAGTTTGATGTTTTCTGGCAAGGTATTTTCATATTAATTGAATACTTAATACAACTCATGTTTATGTATTTTGTTTTACAAAAGCCTTATGATTTTTTACAGCAATAATTACTTTAGTTTCATCAAGATGTTGGAGGGTTGGGCCAGTAGAGGACTAGAACACATACAGTCTCTTCTGAGATCATTCTTTGTGCTGCTTTGCTCTTTTCTCCCACCCCCTGTTTATAGAGGGCTAAGAGTCCTTTTAGCAATGGCAGAAGCAGCAGATGGATCTCTAAAATTCACAGAAACACTTAAGCTTCTCCAATAGACATGATAAAAAAAAATCTCTGTTACAGACAACTTCCCTTTAGTTCCAGTGTAGAGAATTTAGTTTTCTTTGTGTATTCTTTTTAAAAGAGGAATGGAAGACTTTTCCTAGAATTATTGGTTTACTGTAGTCTCCTAATGTTCCAAGAAAAGAACAATAAACAAATGAAATATAATCCTGTTGTTTGTTTATGCTTAATTCCATAGTCAAAAGTTATGGTCAAGCTTTATACTGTAATCAGATATTTGCACAAGAAATTTTAAGTTTGATTCCATAAGATGAAACGTAAGATACAGGATATTTGATGTATGTTATTGACATACCTCCTCCAGGCTTTCATTTATGAGCAGGCTCCTTAATCGTAATATACTTTGGATTAAAAAAAACAACAACAGTAGTCATGATCAATTTCCATGTATATTAAGTAGAAGTGGAAAGTTTAGTTTGAGAAATTCTCAATCTTGACTTGTTTTTGCCAAGTGATTAGTAAAAATGAAAGGAAAGGAAAGCTGATATAAATAATTTAAATTTAATATCCAAAGGGCCAGTTGAGACTGGGTATAGTTAATATAGTAATAGTTCTTACTCATGTTTGATCTGGATCACTCCGAAGTTCCTGAAATCTGTTCAAGAACAGAAACAGAATATTATACTAAATGTATTCAAATATAATGTAATTTCCCTTTTACATACTTCTCAGGTTAATAGAAAGTTAATTACACTTTCTCTTTGTTGATATTATTAATATTGTTATCAGAGATAAGAGGTCATCTTAAAAATGAATTTTCAATAATCCTATTCAGTGCACTAGTGCTTTGTTACTTTCATGTGTGACTTGAGTCTTGAAATTATCAGAGGAGAATTTGTTTCATACTGCTTGTTTATTTGGCCTTTCATTCACTCCATTGAGCACTGTAGAACACTCAACCTATGCTGGACACTATTAGACTTGGGGACAGAGAAATGAAAAGACCCACTAGATTACCTGGGTAGTAGTTATACTGGCATTAGACACACACAGTGATGGACAGTGTTGGAAGGACATAACGCAGGTATGGTGAGTGACACAGAGTGTGATGGGGCTTTATTGTTTTAGATTCTTCTTTATTTTTCTGCAGACACCAGTATTTGTTTGCTACTTTTATTTTGTGACTGATTAAAACCGTTATTTATTTAAATGTTGAAATATAACATACACACAGAATAGTTCAAAACACATATATGAAAAATGTAAAGAGAATAATGGTAAAACCACTACCCAGGTATAAAACATTGCCAGCGTCCTCTACGCTAACAGTGTACTCTCTTCCTCCCCATCATTAGAAACAGTCTGACTGTTGAGATAATTGCTGGGGTGTTGGAAAAACCATGATGTATTTTTTCTGTTTTTCAAGCAAAAATGCATCATGACATTTCCATCAACCCAATATTTCAGTGATTTTCCTTATAGTTTTATCACTTACTTATGCATCGCTAAATATAAAGGTTCATACTTTTAAAACTTTGAACATTAGATGGACTTGTGGGTTTTTCTTTGTGCAATATTTATATTTAGTTATAGCTGTTATTCTTTGTGAAACGCAAATTGTCCTACAGTTAGCTAATGGGAATCCGTTCATTTTGCTCCTGTGTTCTTTTGAAATGACCCCATTAATCCTTAAGTGCTTCTTTGTTTTCTGGGACAATAAGAAAAGCTTCCTTCTTTCTGGGACAACTGTATTCAATTTTTCAGTTTAAAACTGATTTATAGTTGTGGTTCTTATTTATTTATTGAGGTAGCATTAGTTTACAGCTATGTGCGATTCAGAAGTGTAGGATTACACCTCTTCAGATTTTTATCATCACACCACAGCCACTATCAAGGCACCCATAATCATTCACCATCGTCCACTGGGATAACTCCACGCTTTGCTCTCCACATCTGGTAACCTTAAATCTACAGACAGATTTCTAGAGTTTGTTATTGGATTGGTTTTGGTTGACCCTTAGTTTTGTTTCTGTATTGTACACATATAAGTAAAATCATGCAATACTTGACTTTCTCCATACTAGCATTATCCCCTCAGTTCCATCCATGTTGTTGAAGTGGTTTCTGGTCACAAGTTTATGCACTGATACTTGTCTTCATTTTGTTATTTCATTTGTATGTTGTCATCATCCTATTACATACGATTGTCAAAGACAGGCAGCTATCACTTATTTTTAGTCAATTTCTGAACCAACATGTTTATCAATGGCAAAAGCATCCCCATTATCTTTTGGGATGATTGCTTACCAATAATTGAATTGAGTGCAATATAGGATCTCAGATGTGAAGGTTTTGGTGACAGGGTTTTTTTTTAAAACTTCATTTGACAGTCATTGGTTATTTCATACATATTTACTGTTCCTAGATTTTTGTAAGTCATGACAAGTACATAGATAATCAACACATACAGCTTATTTGATGTGTCTTCATCCTTGTTATATTTTCTGGACAACTGAACACAGATGCATTATGGAACATTCCTTATCCTGTTGGTCCAGGCAACTTTGTTGAGTCTAGAATCGATGTGTACATATGGAATGCCTGTCTTCTTTGTGGCAAATTAAGGATTTCTTTGAGAGCTTGATTGGTTTGCTGATTCAAGCCCACTCTATAGATTTACTTGTTTATATTGATGGTGTGCTCTGTAGTCACTGGTTTAGTGATGGCAAAATGACCCTTCTTGCAATCTTATTTTCAGGAGCCATTTTTGCTAGTGCCCATATGGAAAAGAAAGAACTTGAACTGTGGAAGAGAGGCAGCAGGCTCTGGGAAACATGAGTATTCTAGAACTACATTTGTTTCCCTACCAACTAACGAAATTCTTTAAATAGTTTCAAGTTTTAATTTGAAATTAAACTTAAATTTAATTATTCAGAATTAATCTATGTATCAGTTGATTAGTAATACCTATGTTAATTTCCTGATTTTCATTGCACTATGACTTTTTATGTTTTAAAGTTATTTTTATTTGAGGTAATATTCATTTACAACACCAATTTATAATTTGGCATGACAATTGTATGTTACCATAACCACACCCACTACCAAAGCACCCATATTTCTCTAAAATAGTTCATTGGATCGTTTCCCCGACTTTGCTTCTCACCCAGAACCTTTCCTTTCTAATAACCACAATTCTGAAGTCATAGTTCTAGGATTATTTTGGTTTAGTTTTATCTGTTTGTTTTGATTCTTTATATTGCAAGCATGAGTAAAATTATCTAACATTCGTCTTTGTCCTTCTGATTTATTTAGCTTAGCATTGTCCTCTCATTCCATCTATGTTGAAAAATGTCAAATTTCATCATTTTATAGCTGAGTAGTATTCCACATTTTGGTGGTGATCTATATATGTGTGTGAATATATATACAGATATATATGTATGTATGTAAATTATTTTTAAGTGAAGTACCATTTGCTTACATCTTGTTAATTTTTTTTTACACTATAATATTTCTCCCCTCAAGTGTGCTCATTGTAGTACCACATATTTTTAATTCAATCATCTATCCTTGGACCCAAGGTTGTTTCTCTAATTTGGCCTGTTGTAAATAGTTTTGCAATGAACATAGAAGCACATTTATCCCTTCAAAGTAGTGTTATTGTATGGATACCTGGGAGTAGAATTACTGGATCATGTGGTAGATTTATTTTTATTATTATGAGGAATTCTATTCTTTTTCCATATGGTCTGTACAAGTCTACATTTCCATTAACAGACAATGGGGGGAGGGGGAGAGAGAAGGTTGCTTTTTTTTCCCCACAATCTCAACCATACTTGTTGTTTCTGGTGTTTTTGATATGAACTATTCTCATGGGTGTGAGGTGGTATCATATTGTGGTTTTGATTTGCATCCCTGATGATAAATGAAGATAAACTTTTTTCCACATGTCTTTTGGCCATCTGTATATCTTCTTTAGTGACTACTAGTGAAATTCTTAACTTTTTTTCTCTTGCATCCAAAAGATATTTGATTAGAGTTCTGTAAAACCTAATCAGGTGCAGTTCAGATCAGAGAAGTGAGTGTGTTGAAGGAATTCTTGACCACATGGAAGAAACAGATGTTTATTCAGTGATCTGTTCTCTGAGATGAAAAAGCCGATTCTCGGGTGATTATCCAGAGAAAGAATGAACAATCTTCTATAGTAAAAGACATGACATCTGATTAAACCTTTTGGATAAAATTAATATTTTTTTCTGAGTTTTAAGCTGTGTAAGATTTTACTAGGGCAGGGATTATCTAAAACAAAGGAAAGAGACAGGTAAGATATGAAGATATGAAAGTGCTTCTAGGCAAAGTTGTATAAAATTGAGGGAGTTGCTTTGTTATTTTGTTAGGTTACTTTGTTAGGTTGGGAACAAGTGAGGTCTTGATTGTGAAATGTGGAGTTTATCTGATTGGCAGTGAGGAATGTTAAAGTCATATATGATCCAAAATCAGTACTGTTTTCAGAAAGATAAATATGATACTTGTCTGCAAGTTTGACTGATTGTGAAAACAAAAACCTGGTATATTTTGAGCTATTTAATAGATACTTTCTTTTATTAGTGGTTTTTATTATGAGAATAATTCCCAAATCCTATAGGTAGTATTACTTTTTAGGTCTACTATAGATGGTGATTTTACTTATTCATATTATTAATTTGCCTGTAGTATATTTTGAAGATGAATTTTTTAGGATATTTTGGGCTGAAAGTATAGAAAAGTATGACACAAAGAGTCTTGAATAGTAGGAGATTTGTGTCTCCCATAACTACAAATTCAGAGATTGGGTCCTCCCAGGTATAATTCCAGCTTTGCCACTTCGCCATTCTTGTGTATAAGAATGGCAAGAAAAAATAAAAAGTTCCTCTCTTCCTCTGTTTTCTTTTAGAAAACTAAGAAACCTTTCCATTGAAACCTCCAAAGTCTTATTGACCCGAATTAGAGCCAACCTCCTACTTAAGCAATCTTTGGCAAAGGAAAAGGTATCTCTGTGATTAGTTGATAATAATTAGGATCACTCTGGAGCCTGGCTGAGTTCATCTTCTGTCATGTGGCAAAAAGAGGATAGCTGACCATTCAGGGTTTTGTTACATAACAGCATAAGGGATGGATATTAGAGACAGAGCCAACAGACTTTGCCAAAAAATATTTTGGATAAAGGTAACCTTCAAAGAACAATAGATTGGAGTTCTGTTGTGATACTACTGCTATGTTCATTCTAGAGACTTGTTAAATGCAAACTCTGTAATATCAACATGATATTCTAGAGGAAATCCCTTTATCTAAAAGTAATGAGTCACATGACTGTGAAATTTGGAAATTCTTATTAAATTTTGTTTATTGGCTCTGTAGTCCCACTTGTATCTTATTTTTCACATCTCCTAAGATGTTATAATTATTGGCTTTAATTTTATTTTGCATTTTAGTAACTTTGCTGTATGTGGTTGAATAATCAGCTGAAGGTATTACATGTAAGGCTGTTTAGGTTTTGCACTACATGTACTGTGAATGAAATTCAGCCCTCCAGCTACCTGACATTATCCCCAATCTGAACCCGGTAGCTTCCCTGGTTTGGAAATTCAGTATAAATCAGGGCTTTCCAGTCTTTTCTCTTCCCATTCCCTTACCCACCATCCCTACTGGGTTGGTCACCCAGCTGTCTTTGTTCTGTTAATCACTATTCACTGATAAACTAATCTATGATGAGCAGTTGTTTGAATCCAGTAGGAATTCAGTTCAGTCATTATTAGTTCATGTATATAACATGAAGTAGTATATAACATTCCAGAGGTGTTTCTGCCTCTTTGGTGTAACTCAGAAAATTGATTTGAAAGATGATATTTCAGGTCAGAAAGAAAGACAGGGAAAGATTTTGAGTACTTTGTTGTCTCTTAAATTGCCATGATCAAAAATGCATGATAAATACAGGTTGGACCTAAACAAAAGATGATGTAAGCCCATTAACTGAGGTTTTTATCAGATTTTACTGAGATTCTGAATACATAAACATCTAGAGAAGGAATAAAGTCAAACAATAAACTTCTAAGTTTTCTGATACTGTTTCAGTTTATTAAATGATAAATATTTTAGTATAACATTATACTAAAAATCTATTTAAATAAAAATATTTGAGTTGTTTTATATTAATTAAAGTCAGTTCCACAGTGAAAATGGTTCATTGTCACTTTTTATTATATTTGTACTTTGTTTGTAAAGAATACTTTTAATTGAGGTAATAAGGGCTACCACCATCAGGTATCACCACCATAGTGTATCCACCAACGTCTCACCCAGATTCCATCACCATAGACCATTATACTTCCTTCCCTCTTTGTTCTTATTCCTCCCCATTCCTTCCCCACCTTGGTGCTTCAGTTCTGTAGTCACCTATCAAGGTGTTTGTCATTCTTTAGCTAGATTTTTGTCTGTGAAGAACCCTAATGTCAGTTAAGTAATTATTTTCCTGCATTACGTGGCCTTTCTGGATTTAATTGTCATATGGATCCAATTCATATCTCATCTTAAAATATTTTCTCTTTTTTTTCTTCTGTTCTAGTCCCATTCTGATTCCTCTTCTAAAGTTTCTGTCTTGGACTTTCCCAGACAACCAAGCTTACTAGAGGTCACAGAAAATTCAAATTCTCACTTTCTGTATACATTGTATTTAAAGTGTATAATCACACAAGCTATTTAATTAAAATTTATCATGTGAATAAATATTCTTCAAAGCCAAAGTAGTAAAATGGCTTTGGAACAGCCCTCTGGCAGTGGGTTTTTTTTTTTTAAAGGCCTTTTAGTTAACTAGTAACATATGGCTATGGATATGAATACCAGAGGATTTTAGAAAAATAACAGATGTGGATTTATTTCTCCCTCTAACAATGATCTTGGGAATCACAGTGCCTGGATGGAATGGCTTAGGGTCTTCCCTCAAGTACACTGTTGATTGCTACTGGGCAATCTCCAGATGGGCTTTCCTTTTGAAGTCTGGAAGAGCTCTACTCACAGGCCATAATTTAGCCAGCAAACCTACCCGCCTGAGAACATCTTCCCTTTTGTGATAGTCATGCAAAGTTAGTTTCCACATTCATTAATTTCTTCTTCATTAATTATTTTCTTACTCTACTGATCTCAACTCTGACTGGATCTTAATAATTACTGAGGAATATTTAACAACTCTCAATAGTTTCTAAACTATTGTAGTGTAGTGATTTTTCACTGTGGTCCCTGGACCAACAGCATCCACATTATCTAGGAACATCCTACTGGATGAGAACCTCTGATGGGATGGGCCCAGGAAGTGGTTTTAACAAGCTCTCTGGGTGATCAGAATAGTTCTGATGTACTTTGAAGTTTGAGAACCACAGATTTAGTGCTTTTTACTTCTGTTATTTGCCTGCTGTCATCAATTTCTCACAATCTTGATGTAGTTGAGATCTCATTCCTGTAGCTACATGCCACCTGCCATGTTATAATAAACATACAATGTTGTGGATAAATTCTGTTGAAAACTGACCAATTTTTTTTGTTTTTTTTTTTTTTTTAAAGAGAATATGCTTGGCTGGTACATAGTAAGTGATCAAAAATACTTTCTACAGGGCCCTTGGTACCTTGCTCTGACTTGAGTTGTTACATTTTAAACTAGAAAATTGTCACTCAGCAACTCAGTCACTATGAGTTTATTTTGCAATAATAGGAATATGACCATGACACCAGCTTATTTGGGATTTTACATCTATTTGTTGGCATGATTTTTCAGAGGTTCACTTATAATAGAGGAAAATAAACAATACAACAGTGGCCCTATGTGGCAGTTGTGCCGGCTGGTCAGTTAATGTAGGTTGGTTAATGTGCTATGCTTCTCAGAGGTAATGATTGAGACGTGAGGGTTCACTGCAGGAGTTTGTATAGAAAGTGTTAGCCTGTAAGTTTTTGGGTTCAAGTACTTTGTATTTATTTTACTATTTGTAGATATTTGATTAAATGGTACCTATACCAAGAGAGGGGCAAAATAGCAGACTTTTTAGCAACACTTCTTGGGTTAAGCATCTAAGCCAGTTACTAACTGAGTGAACTTGAGCTGGTCAGTTAATTGCTCAGTGCCTGAATTTCTTCATTGGTAAAATAATACTTTTCTTATAGGGCTGTCGGCAGTTTAAATGATTTAATGCACTTAATTACCCAGAATTGTGCCTGGGATATAGAGGTGCTCAAGTAAGTATTTAGTCTTTGTTAGCTGGCAGGGGCATTTTTCTTTAAAGAGTTGCTATAAAGTCAGCTGTGTTAGGAACTGGCAAACAGAAACATAAACTAAACGGGAGGTAGATACTGAGATTAGTACTGAGGTTTTATTTTTTAAGCTATATATATATATATATATATATATATATAACAAGATTTTAATGAAAGTTCTGAAGCCTTTTATTAATAATTTTTAAGCAAAAGAAAACAACTTCAAACTTTGAACTATAATTCTAAGGAAACCTTGAGGAAATCATGTGCAGATTTTTTTTTAGTTAAATTACTTAAAAGAGGACTTTCAGAAAAGAAAATGGATTAAAATAGATCTCCATGGAATATTTTAATGTTTCTTATTATTATCTGGATTTAGAGATATTCATTGCTCTTACAACATGAAATTTGCAAGCAAAATCACTCAAGATTAAAAGAAAACTCAGTGATTAAAGACATTTTTCTTAATTTAGACTCTTGTGACAATTGTTAATTTTGCCGATTCTTCAGGTTCTCCTGAATTAGGGATCTCACATCTCCACTAACTTTTTGGAAAGATCTAATTCCAGTCTATCCAGACACTTAAATATGAAATAAACAGGTTTAAATAATTTAAATCATAGTTCAAGTATTTACTTTTAAGCAGTTTTGTGTTGTTAGCAAAAATCAGTTCCTTTTGATGATAGGACTTGAGGCTCCCACTGCCTGGCTGACTGTTGATTATTGATTATTCTTCTAGAGATGGCCTGCATTCCTTCTTTAAGAACCCATTCCCTCATCTTCAACATCAGCCATGACCTGTCAAGTTCCTCTCAGACTGAATTTCTCTGACTTTCCCTTCTGTCTCATCTTTTCTCTACTATCCTTTTCTTTCCTTGCCTAACTCCTCTGCCTTCTTCTGTTGCTTCTAAAGGCTCATGTGATTACAGTGTGTCACTTGATATAATCCAGGAGAATCTCCCTTATTTAAAGTCAGCTGATTTGTAAACTTAATTACATCTATAGGTTCTGTTCAGCATTTGATTGAATAACCAGACATTGGGAATCTTGGGGAACAACTTGAGGTATTCGCCCTATACTAATGCATTAGATTGTGTATAATTATTAATGCTAGTTAGTGTAAATATCATTTAGTACAGAAAAGTCAATATATTTGATTATAAGTTGTTGCCCTTGCCTTGCTCAGAGCACATAATAAATGATACATTCACATTGTTTCCTTTCTACAATTAAAAATTTTCTTAAAACACATCTGGCCACAAGAAACTGTGGACATATTATAACAAATTAGTGGTAAAGAATATTTCTAAAAGCATATTTATATTTTAAAATTCTGTGAAATGGTATGTTTGTAGTGCTTACTTGAGAAAAGAAATGCATACTTATTCATACTTAGATACTAAAAGGGATTTTGAAGATAAATTCACTATTTAAATATTTAGGAGGCATGAATATTATAGATAAGAAGGGAAAAAGCATATAATAATAACATTTATCAGACACTATTCACTTTATACACAGTCATACAACCCATGTGTTTGTGTGGGTGTAATTTAATTCTTATAACTTTGTATAGTTTGCTATTTCTCCATTTTAAACATTCTGGAATCAAGAATTAGGAAGACTGAATAATTTGCTTAGGATCACATGGCCAGTCAGTGTGGCACTGAAATTTGAACTTAATTCTGCCTTCAATGTTGCTTTCTGCTATCCCAGAGAAATATCTATTTGGTGCCAGATTTGGGATTTAGACCCTAGTCTCCTGTGTCATCTTGTTAAGAAAGGTCTTCTTAATACATAAATATAGATTTACAATTGTTTTTCAAATATTTAAAACATCACAACTTCTTTCAGGAGCAATTTCTGATGTTTGACATGTTAGCAAAATTAATTTGTATTTAGATTATCAGTTATATGGGGTTACAATTTTCCATTATTTTGGTATCATGTTTTATCACTTAAATCTTAGCCTAAATTGAGTATTTTACTATTGGATGAATTGTTTAAAAAATTGTTTGTTATAAATTGTCATGTCTTAAATTGCTACAGCTTGCCAACTCTAATGGTCATTCTTAAATGCTGGAAATAATAATACATTTTCCAGTACTGGAACATTACTTTCAGTATTGTTAAGTAATTTTTTATTATTCCTTAGAAATCCAGCTTGTTCCTTCAATGTAAAATTTTCTCTTTTGAAAAGTAAATGGCTCCCCTGCTGATTTCTGTTTAAATTCCTTCTCGCTGTGTTTTGAGCTCTCTTTTTTCTCTGTGTAGTAAAGTGTTGACAGAAAGCAACTGTATGATAGATAAAAATATGCATCAATTAGAACAGCAAATCACAGTGTAGTTTTTAAAAGAAGAAATTTAACTAGGAAATGAGACACACAGCTGTAATAAGTGCCTGAATAGGAATTTCTTTCAAATTGTTGCTAAAATAATCTTACACGGTTTTTCATTTTATGATTGTCACAGGGGATTAAAAAAAAAACAAAACAAAACTGGAATAGGCATGAATGTTCAAGATTGTGAATAATTTTGAAAAATAAATGTGAAATGAAGACTGAAGATTTTCTTAATCTTTTCATTCAGTTCCTGTAATTTTGTTTTTAATATCTACAAAGAAAATATTCAGGTTTGGCATAATAAACTATTCTAGTTTATTCTGATAAAATTTTTAAAGTTTGGCTTTTAAGGACCAATATTATGATTCAACAAAATAAATTTCAACTTATATAACATGGATTTCTTAACAAAAATAATTTTACAAATAAAACTCAGTTAATTACCTACAGTTGAGTCTTATAGGCCCTAACACTTGGTTGAGTCCAGAACTAGCAAGATAAGGTAAGCTGGAACACACACAGTTTATGTATTTGTAGGGAAGTAAAATTATAATAGAGCAGGGAATCAAAAGACCTAGATAGCCCTGTAACTTATTAGTTATGTGACATTGGCCAGGGTGTAGTCCCTGCTATGGAGGTCATTTTCTTGATTTTAAAATGGTATGTGTATTTGCTCTATTTGACCCAACAGAGTTGTTGTGAAAAGCTAATGTTAGAAACTTTGCCATGTAATCAGATATGAAGAGTATCCCTTGGGAATCTTTCAATTGCAAATGATAAAATTTTGATTCACATCTGCAGAATAAAAGGGGACTCATTGACTCCTGTGACTAAATTCAGAATCAGACCCTGTTGCTCTCAATTCTTAGTGCAGCTCCTCTCCATCTTTGATTTATAACTCAGTGTATACTTCTTGCCACCAGGCCTGATGTGTCAAGTTCAGTCCAGTAGGGAGGACTACTGCCTCTATTCCAGTATCTCATTGTCTTCCTCCAGCTTTGATTAAGTTGCATGCACATCCCTGAACTAGTACCATAACAGGCTATATGATATGACCTTGAATGAGGCCAGTCTGAACCTGTCCTTGGAGCTGAGTGTGTAATTGATTCCTCCCAAACAGGAGCTGAGTATAGGAGAAGCTTATTCCCCAAGGGACTTTTAGGGCACACTTTTACTAACATCAGGGAATTTTGTGCTCTAAGAACAACTTTCCACAAAGCTAGATACCATGGATTATTTCTCTATGAGTAGAATATTTAATGGCTTCAAAGAAAAGTTAGAAAATAGTTGATACACATTTCATAGAAGCCAAGAAAGGACCAAATTCAAATGGAAAATTTTATTTAGTAATCTAGAGAATGAAAAGACCAGAAATGTATTGAGAACACATAAATACAGTGATTAGGGTGAGCCAGAACCCTCTCCTTTATACAACTTGGAAGAGCATCATCATAACTAACCTCCACCCTATTTAATCACCATTTTATGATGTTGTTTTAACTTCTTTCTTGATCCTAAAACAAGAAACAATTTATTTCTAAGGAGATTGGGCTCAGCCCAAAGGAATAGGATTAGGAAACCATCATCCTTGGCTGAAAGAAGAGAATATAATTTGTGAAGTATTGGAAACTTTAGTGAAAACAGCAATTCTTTGTCAGAAATATACACATTACTGCCAAAAAGGTAGCTATGCAAATTGTGAAACTGAATATAACTTTCAGTGATTAGGTAGTGTCAGAATGAGAAGAGTTGAAGCAAATAACATTATGAAAACTAATACAATTTTATTTGGGAAAGGCAGACAGCTGTAGGAGGCATGCTACTGTTGTCCCGTGAAGACTAGGGAGTCTCAGGATATCTAGAACAAACAAATGTAAAGGAGAATGAGAAAGTCAGAACATTAAACAGCTATAACTGAGGGGGGATGAAATTTAACAGTTTAAATTGGCCACCTTTGTTCCCTAAGGGAACCGTCCAAGTGATTATAGTTCATTCTAATACCTTGGAAGTGAATAGAAGGCAGATCATAATCTTTAGCGGAAGTCTTATACTTTAAGATAGGAAACTGGGTAAAAGACAAGTATTTTCAGAACCTTTATAAAAAAAAATCCATCACGGCTGAAAGACAGCTCGTGTTCCTTCAGATTATTTTAAATGTTCTTAAAGGAATGTTTCTGTGGTCAGAGAGATTTAGGAGATGCTGTACAATATGTGTACTTCTTGGACTCATACATAAATGTGCCTATGACACCTAGAAAATTGCCCTTGCTTCATTGGTCTCAAAGAAACACTCCAGATGTATGAGATTGTTATTGCTACTTCCACCTGATAGGCAGACCAACAGACTTGGTATCAGTCTGTGAGCTTGGTGACAAATACTTTCTTCATCATGTAATACCTACCCTCCTCCCAACCATGTTGGACAGACCTGTTAACGTTTTCTGGCCAACAGGGGAAAAGGTACAATATAGCATCTTGGTTTACTTATGAACTTTAAGGCCTGAAGCACTGAAGAGAGACAAGTGGTCCTGTTAAGTGTAATTTATAATATTAAGCTCAAAAGAACAGTCACTATACTTGACCTTAGTCAAAAGTCTGAGAAGTGATTATAATGCAAAATAAAAGGGCACCAAGCTAAAAAAAAAAAGATAAGCAAGTCCTACAACGTTCTAATTTTCTAAATGATGGCAGCACTTACCACATACTGTGTGTTAGATATTATTCTATGTGTTTCACATATCAATGTTCAAAAATTACCATGACAAACCAAATTACAGAAATTAAATAAATGGCATAAACCCAACCATGGAGTATTTAGTTGAGTGAGGTTCAAAATGAGACAATTTGGTGCTAGAGTTTATGATCATAAATAATTTATAGTCTGCCTCTCAGGTGAACAAGTTTAATTGAAAAAAAATTAGAAATTTTAGGGCCTCCCTGGTGGCGCAGTGGGTTAAGCAACGCACTATGAAGCAGACCGCAGCCACTGCAGCTCGAGTTCGATCCCTGCTGCCGGCCAGGGAGGGGACCCACA
>JAGFMF010012021.1:18936-29204 GCA_019455555.1 Galemys pyrenaicus | reverse complement strand
TCTGCCTGTTCTGCTCCCTACTCTCTATGGTGAATCTTCTCACCCCCCACACCTCTGGCCTATACCCCAGTGCTTGTATGCATAAATAAATAAATCTTTAAAAAAAAAGAAAAAAATTAAAAATTTTAGTCAAAAACATTCTTATTTCTTTTTTGAGGGGGTGAGGCAAAAGTTCCTGCTTTTTTCAGAGTCCTAAGCTTCAGGGTAGTTTTAGTTTTGGATAACCCAACTCTGAATTTGGGTATTTTATACTATATTATTATAAGGCATTACTTATACCTGGTCTACTTATGAACTCTGTTTACACCCCATTAAGTTTGTATAATATGAGGGTTGGAGATTGAGCTAATTGCTCAGGGCATTTTATAATATATTACTATAAGATATTAATTGTACCCTCTGTTTACCCACTCAATCCCCATTAAGTTTGTATATTATTATTATAGAAGGTTGCTGAGCTGATTGCTAGGTTGGTGGTATATCTTGTTCTGAACAAAGGAAGGAATCAGCATGTTATGGAATAATGTCAGAGCAGAAGTGATGGGAACGTCATGTCTACATTTCAGGGGATCATTTCCATCTTCATGTAAAAGTTCTTAACCAAGAGCATACAATCCAAAGCTTTAGGGATGTGAATGGTAGACTCAGATTGAATGCTACTTTGGTGTTAGCCAGGAAGTTACTGGGTGACAGTGATGACAAGGAATTAAGACTTGGAGGAAAGAGATGCTGGACAGAGGCAGCTCCTTAATTTACAGACTGCCACCTTCTGGATATCAGGGCCTGGGAAGACAGAGAGCATTCTGGGCCTTGCAGGAATGGTAGAAGCCATCTGAATAAGCAGATGGTTCCTATGAGGAAGCAGATTATGGAGGCTAAGCCCAACACTGTTACCATCACCATGGGAATCTACTGTATTCAAAAGACTGGAGTCTAAGGCAGTAAAAAACTACTCTTACCACAACCCAGTTTGTACTTCTGGAGATACATATATTGACCTTAGTTCTAGGACAAGAGGAACTTGAGTTCCTAGGGATAGTGAGCACATTATATATAGTATTATACGTATTGTAGATAGTATGAACATTATAGATAGTATGCACAGTGGTGAAGGGATCAGGCATAGAGGAATAATGTCGCATTATTTCACCTGCCACATTAACCATAATGTCACAATAATGTCACCTGTCACATTAACAATATTTGACTAATGTAGGCTTAACTTGGGAATTTTATTAATATGATTCCATTGTCGGACACAAGTTTGATAAGACCCGAAAGTTACATAATTTTGAGGGTTTTTTTAAGGAAAAAATATAAAATTTAAATACAAACTTAAATATGTGTCAATATTTACAAAGAATGAAAAAATAAGCATATTAAAAGCTAACAAATTTTTTTTAAAATATCACAAAATTCAGAAACTAACATTTCAAAATCTGTTATCTGACACAAATCTGTATTTGGCTGCATACATTCTAATCATCTTTTTTAATGTGACAGTAATTCTGAAATATTTCCTATAGAAAGAGTATGAAGATAAAGAAGTTTTTCTAGTAGCATGTTTGATTAGAATTTCTTTTAAATTATTAACAATTTAGAAAAGTTTAAACTTTTCAACTTATTAATAATTCCTGCAAATTTGAGGAATCTTGTCAAATTTTGGATGAGTTGTGAGACGTTATAGAATTTTAAATTTTGGGAGAACAATGACTAAACTTAAATACTCTGAAGTAGACACTCATTAGGTGGTTTGTCATCAGTGTCCTCATTTACTGGCATACTAAGAGTTTTGTGATATCCTCAGTGTTGTCAGTATTTCATGTAAAATCATTAAGGAGTTTAAATCCTTTTCTGTTATATTCATATGATTAATCCCTGTTCATAATTAGATTTTTCAAACAACCCAAAGCTTCATTATTTTTATTTCCTTTGATAGATTGCTGCTTTGAGTAGAATCTGAAAAGAAATTTAGAACATTTGCTTCTCAGTGTCAACATAATTTCAGTTGATTATGTGACTGTTCTCTGTCACTTTTGTTTCCGATTCCAGTAATTTTTTTTTATCGGAGTTTTCTTTAGTTGCTTAATAAATTTAAAAATGAAATAAAGAAGGTATTCTTTGTATATATCTAAATCAGTCATCACGGTTTTACAGTTTTGTTAAATGTCTTTCTAAACTGCTGTTAACAAATTTATAAATGGTGCCATTCTCCTTAAAAAAGAAAAGTAGAGCGCCTCCCTGGTGGCGCAGTGGGTTGAGCACCTCACTGTGAAGCATCCACTGCACAGCAGCACAAGTTCAATCCCCCACCAGGGAGGGAACCCACATGGCACAAGACCTCTCCTGCCTCACCCGCTGCTCCCCTCAGCAGTGTATTTAAAAGAAAAAAAAAAAAAAAGAAAAGTAGAATGCAATTATAGCAAATATATTCTGACAGGAGAGCTCTTCAATTTTGACTAGACATCAGTGGTTATGGAATTCTTTGCTTATAATTTTAGACTTATGATGACTGGAAAAATTTCCCACAGATTGTTTTTTATTACAAACCTGTCATCTCTACTGCTTGCTGTTCAGTGTCAATCATTGTAGGCACATCTGTAATGATAAGACATTGACCCTGCTTCCTAGTGTGTTGTGTGGCGCTACTGTCTATAGACTGTACCTGGAGGCCATTCCTGAACTAACAGTAACTTAACTATACAGAAAAGTGATGTGAACCACGTATTTCCCCAAATCTACATTCCCTTTGTCTAGATGCCAAAGATCCCTTTGTCTACAAGCCATGGGACAATGGCTAGAAGATGCCAGAAATGGACCTAATTTCAAATGTGTCTAATGTGAAATCATCAGAAATCTCAGGTCTGAACTATGTGTTTATGAATTTGGCCAAGACAATTTTGTTGCAGATGACAGACATCCAATTTTAGCTAGTCATGACTTTGTAAGGAGTTATTAGTTCAGGTAATAAACCACTGATATGTAAGCAAAGTGGAGCTAGTCGATGGATCACCTGGATCTGAACTGGGATTTGAACTGTTTATGATCTATTCATCTGCTTCTTTCTTTCCCCATCTCTAGTCTCTGTGTTGGTTTTATTCTTTACTTTTGAAGATGGCTTTTTATAAAAAATGGTTGCAGGTAGTGTGGGGTTCTATGAACCAGGTAGCAAATGAACTTTCATTACAACTCCTATTTGAAAACATTCTTGGGAATGACTAACCAAGTTTGGGTGATGTGCCTACTTGTGGAAGCAGAGACATTTCTGTGCCCCCTTCCATCCCTATGATCAGCTGGGGGTGGGTCATTGTTATTAGCATATGATGGTTGGGAGGAAGGGGCAGGTTCCCCAGAAAAGCAGGTATCACTTTGGTGAGACTAAACTGTAATCATATACCACAATAATTGAGACTAAGACTTTATGTGGAGATAGCCCTGGAAGTCATATAACAGATGAAAGCTACTACATGGAGTATACCATTCCTTATATAGACCAGGAAATTACCCCTACTGTGAAGCTAAATATACTTAGCCTCAGAAACTGTGTTGTCTGTGATTGTTAAGTGTGTGCCTTTATAAGTGTGTCATTAAAAGCTAATTCACATAGTGTTCTTAACCCATGGGTGAAATGGTACTAAACTACAAATCATTAAAGACTCTCACATGATTTTGAATAAAGCTGCATAGTTGGCAATTGGGAAACAAAGGAATCTAAGGATTAAGAAAACTGCAGAAGCACGTTGTTAACATTTATAATAAAATGGTAAAAGGGACTGTTTAAATTTAAAGTTTTATTGATTTGATGTAATTAAAATGATAACTCGTATTGAACACTGACATTAAAAGAGTCTTAATTATCTGAGACTAGTAATAAAGCAGTTGTACATGAATTTAATGAATTGTAACTTAAAGGATCAAATGTAACTAAAACTTAATCTTCATTTATTAGATACATTTGCTTGTTTTAGAAGAAATTACTGCTTATTAGATGATAACTTGTTTCTAGGAAACCTAAGACCGCCTTCTTAAATTGCAGCTGTGCCTTAAAGCTCTTTCAACTACAATTCACGTTATTATACTGGAGGCCTTTTCCTATGGTGGTAATGTAAGGGGAGAGCAGAGGAAGTGTTCTATAATCATGTGATTAAATATCAGTCTTTGAGCATGTAGGCTCTTGTCCCTCTCCTGTGACTTTCAAAGTGTTTCTTAGCTATATTGCTTCTTGCCTTCCCCTCTAAGGGGGACTATTTTGTGCATGTTTCATAACAGTAACTTCCCCTTCCTTTGCTGGGGAGGGAAGAAGGGAAAGGGAAATCCTCTCTTTGCCATAAAAGTCTGGTGGTATTCCTGCAGCTAAAACTCTTACAGTGTGGAGTCCCCCAGGACTGTAAAATGTCTCTTAATCGGATGTTAGTAGCCCATATGTAGCCCTCAGCAGTTCATTAGAGTTACCATTCATAGGTCCATATTTCAGTGGATTCTGTTTCAGGTAAGCTGATCTCAGCTACCATTCTCTGGATTCTCCTTTCCCCCCACATTTTGGAATGGCAAGCTGCCTGTTTACCTCTGTTCTCTGATAGGTTCAAGGAAAGTCATTGATTTTCAATTTGTTTAGCATTTTTCTTATTTTAAGAATGAGAGTAATGGCTTCCAAGTGCTTTACGTATTGGAGTTAAAACTGGAAGTCTGTGTTTTCGGTACACAGTATTTTTCCTGAATGTCTTGAAAACTATGCTGAGACAAGTGATTTTCATTGATGTAACTCTATATATTTATATTCATATGGTAAGAAGTATACACTGATTAGACTTCACTAGAATGTAAGTCTAATGAGGACAAACACTTGTTATATTCTTTACCAAAACATATGACTTATACTCAAGATTTATGGAAAGAAAAATTTTATTCATATCTGAGTACCACTTATAAAGTCTATTGCATCTTGTTTTTAAAAAATAATGTGAAACCATAAGCTTGATATGTTTTTACATGATACACGTTGAAATAATTTCATTAACATTATAATAAAAAATTCCTAAAATCATCTTGTGTCTGACTAGTACCATGTGTCCCCATATTGAGAAACTCTAAGCTAATGAGGAGCATGCAACTATAATGCTGGTTTTATGAGTTCTCTCAAACATAGCTGGTTAAGCTGAAACACAGCACTCTAAGTAGGACAAGAGTAAACTTAGTTTTTCTTAATCACAAAGGAATAAGAAAGAAATAGATGCCAGTTTTTCATCTAGTCTAAGAAGGCACACCTTTCTTCTAAATCCCCATCACAGATTTTTTTCACAAGAATATTCTGTTATACCACTCCTTAAATCTGAGCGTCAACTGAGGAAGTTTTCCTGGCAGCAGCATTATCAAGAAAGTATATATTCTGGCAATATGGGAATCTTTAAGACTTTGGCACACCAAACCCAGATTTGCTCAAATGCCTTTCTGCAGCAGGAGAATTTTAGAAGCCCAATTTTCAAGTCATCCTCCTGTTGAGATATGTGGTGTTCCAGTGATCTTTAAATGCAGATCTTCAGACTAGCTGTAGCAAACTCACTTGGTAATTTTTGAGAAATGTTTCCAAAAGCCAAGTCCCACCCACAAAAATTATGGCTCAGTAGACCTGGTAGGGAAGTACTGGGGATTTTCAGGCTGATTCTGATATGGAGCCATGAATATATATGCTCTGGTCTAACGGTAATTGATAGTACAGAATAGAAGCCTTATAGTAGTCCAACATGCAATATGACACTTTTTTCCTTCTTATTCTAAATAAAGCACCAAGGATTTGGCAGGGTGGGAGGGATTGTGGATGCTGCATATGCCATTCTTCTGGAGATCAAATAACTTAAAAACATTTTAATAAGGAGTTAGGGGTATGGTTAGTTGAGTTGAACTCTAATAAATTATTTTATGGCCTGGTGTTGTGAACTGAATATGTTCCCCTTCCCAAATTCATGTGCTGAGGTCTTAACCCTTAATGAGATGATATTATCAGTTGGTTTGGTAGTTAGTGGAGGTAATTAAGTTTAGATGAAGTCATGAGATGGAACCCCCATGATGAAATTAATGTCCTCATTAGAAAAGGAAGAGAACAGAGCTCATTCCTTCTCTGTCACATAAGGACATATCAAGAAGGCAGCCATCTGCAAGCCAGGAATAGTTGTCCTCACCAGACACTGAATCTGTGGGCACTTGATCTTGGACTAGCCAGCCTCCTAAACTGTGAGAAATAAATGTCTTGTTGCTTAAGCCACTGCGTCTGTGGTATCTTTTGATAACAGCCTGAGCAGACTAAGACATTGGGAAATATTTGATAAACATTGATTAACTTTGAACTGGGTAAATCTTTTTCTGCTTGTAAAGAGGTGGAAAGAGTATAGTAAAATGCCTATATAATTTTGCCTGATCACAGCAAAAATAAATCAACTGTATATTCTGGCTCTGTTCATGTAAAACTGGGTTGTCTCCACTATTCCTGACACCCTTCTTTTTACATTTGGAATCAATCATCACAGGCATGCATAACTGCAAGCATTTGGTTTCAGGAAAGAGGTTCAGAAAAGCTAAGTGGTAAAAGGAATACTGTTGGATCAAATAAAAAAGCCGCATTGATGAAACTGGAGGAGGAAATGGAACCAGACCTCCAACAATCACATTTCATCTTAGTACGTTAAATGTCTTCTTACCAAAGCCAAGCAAAGCCCAGGAAATATTAAAAGTTGACTTCTGAAGCCAGGCAGCGTGGAGTTTCTTCAAGCACCATGTCCCAGCAAATGATGAAATTTAATATTCTCATGTATTATTCTTTTATTACTCATCTAAAAAAAGAAACTATGCTTTTTATTTTGCATAGTGAAGTTTATGGGGTGGAACAGAGGCATTTACTGTGTCCCCCCTTTGAGTTTTGTTTTTGATCAAGGTTATATTTGTATGTTTTAAAAATGAATTTATTAGTGAACATTTTCCTTTCCCATGAGGCAACCATTTTCAATTCTTTTCTCCCCATATGTAATGTAAAAGGAATTATAGAACTACAAAATATCTACCTACTTTCCCTACAACTATCGAAAATAAGTGTTCTTTGATCACACTCACTGGAATTAGCTAGGATGATTGTTAAATTCTATTCTAGAACTAATAAGTTCAACTTGCTGAAGTGTGGGCTTACATGCTTGTAAATAATCTCTAAGTGATCATTATGTATATTGCATTTTAAAAGCCACTTTCCTAAAACTTCTTGATCTTTTCTAGGGAATGTAATATTTCTAATTGTCTTTCTGTCTTCCTATTCTTTGTCATGGGTTAGGCTCCTACCTACTTAAGATTACAGCTTTCATGAATGATATTAATGCAACAGCACAAAATAGTATGTTCACTCCTCCTGGGATAGTAGGAAATGGTTTTTGAGGCTGAAATCTGAGTCTGAGGTGTGAAATTACTATTGAGGCAACAGAAAAAAAATACACATTCTTTTAAAATTTGAATCATAAATAAGTATATTACAATATACTAAATTACACTTTATTTTTCTTATACAAAAATTTGTAGTACCTAAAAACAGAACATAATTACTTTTTGCTAATCATAATACTGCAGAATGATGTTTAAGTTTGCTTTTCATCTTCTTTGTATTTCCCACTAAGAAAGTACAAACTACCATATTCGAAATTCACTTTAAATACTTATTTTATCTGTATAATTACATTTCCAATTTGGTATATATAAAATTTGTTTGTTTGTTTTCAAATAGGGCCAGCATTTTTTTCTTTTTGATTTAAGCTATGTAAAATATATGAAATGCAGGTTCTGAAAAGTCTTACTTCCATTTCTGTTCCCCACCTAGTTTTAGTTTTAGCTCCTCTCCTCATATAGATGAACATTTTCATTAACGTGTGGCTTTTCCTTCATTATTTCTGTTTACAAATACAAGTATACAGGTATATATGTTCTCCTAATTTTTTTACAAAAGATCCAAAATATATTTACTCTCTATTCCCTTTCTTCCCCCACACACATTTTCTCTACTCCATATATATCCTGGAGAACATATATTCTGAACTGTTACCTTTTCCCAACTCCCAGTGAGTCTGGGATGGTCCCTTTGGGTTAACAGTTTATTTTGTTCTTAGTTCCTCTCTTGTTTAAGGTCTCCAAATTGGGCTCTTTATTTTAAAAGAGGCCTGTGTTGCAGGGTCATCATTTACTATCACATGTTTTTGAAAAGAACTTGAGAAATAACACAGTGCATCATGTTTACTTATATGCTAACTTTTTCATAGGTTATCCAAATAATATTGATGGCAGGTGGCTAAAGAAGTTGTCTTGCCTCCCTTTGTCTACTGAAAATAAGTGATCTAGATGTAGTTCCTGGAAACCACCATTTTTGTCTGTTGTTTCAGTTTATTTTAGATGCCACTATCTTTTTCTGTGACTTTTTTTCTTTAAAATATTGTCAAAAGCCATTATGGATCAGTATCATTATCATTAGACATCTCTGTGAAGGATCTTTTATTTTGTAAGTAAATAATATTAAGTAATTGGAATTTTTAATATTAAGTAATTGGAATTTTTTTCCCATCACTAGATTTTTTTTACGACTCTAGAATATTCACATTTAGAACAGAAAAACATGTCTAAATCTAATAAAAGAAATTATTTCACTGACAGAAAAAGCATTGCTTTTTTCCTTATTTGCAAAATTAATTGACAAGAAGAAATGTTTGTTTTAATTTTTTAAAAAAATTTTATTTATATATTTTATATCATTGTTCATTTTTGTACAATGTATGCTTGTATGCTTTCTCCTTTTAGGTGTTTTCCCCATAAAATTCCCACCACTGATTCACCTGTGAACCATCACTATAGTCCCTTGTGCTCTTCTTTCACCCTGTTTTGATCCCTTTTCCTCGCCCTCCTCACAGAATGTCTCTGGACAACAAGGCGTATTTGAAAGAAAGCAAGCACTCTTTCCAAAGAAAGGTTGTCCAATTTAACTCAGTCTTGAAGACTCCCAATGGTATGTTCACTTCCTGTTTTCCTGTTTCAGGCATATAAACTTGGAACATAAAAACCCCCGGAGATCAAATATTATTTAAATGGTTTCTTAGCATGAGGAATGACTCCGTAGTAGTAAAAAATCTCTGATTTTTACATAATACTCCTAGAAGGCAAATTTCATAGCTATTTTGCAAAAATATTATTGTATATTATGATGTTTGCATAAAGTTTTGAACAAAGGTAGTATTAGCTCATATTCCTTTTTATAGTTTATGTCTACTACAGCCTTATGGATATAAAATATTGAGTTTAGTTTTAATATCAAAAATATATACCATAGCATGCCATTATATATCATACCTGATAGTTTTCTTCCTGAAATCTATAAAAATATATAAATTATTTGATATGTGCCATTCTCACTCATAGTGGCTTTGATTTGCATTTCTTTTATTACAAGAGATGTTGAGCATTTTTTCATATGCCTGTTGGTCATTTGCGTTTCCTCTTTGGAAAAATGTCTTTCTAGCTCTTCTGCCCATTTTTTGACTGGATTGTTTACTTTGTTTTTGTTTAGTCTGGTCAGCTCTTTGTGGATCTTTGTGATAAGTCCCTTGGGACCACAATTGATGTTAAGTATATATATATATATATATATAAAGAAAGGGAAAAAAGATTATACATAAAAATATATATATAAATTACTAAATTAGAAAATAAATGGTCAGTTTCAGTAACATTCCATTTTTACATGAGGAAAAAGAATCTCAAATAAGTTAGCATTGAGCTAGGGACAAAATATACTGGGCCTTTAAAAACCTCAGATGCTGATTTGAAACTTACAAAAGAGTAAATTTACTTTTAAATATAGTTTGTTCATTAAAAGAGTAGACCTTAAACCAAAAAAGATTAGTGAAAATTGTTGCTGAAAATGAAACAAGTGCTAAATTCCTAAACATAAGAATTCATGAAGAATAATGAAAGCCATCTCTCATATATGGTTACCAATTTTTTTTCTGGGAAATATTAATGGTTAATCAGAAAGGTCTCTAATGTTATACCTTCTGACTTAATGGCATTACAGTGAGAGCTTCACTTGTGGTGTTAGGAGTAGACATTAAGTATTACTCACGTGTGAATACCAGTGTAAAATAAATTGATAATATAGGGCCTCCCCTGGTGGCGCAGTGGGTTAAGCAACACACTACGAAGCAAATCGCAGCCACTGCAGCACGAGTTCGATCCCTGCTGCCGGCCAGGGAGGG
>JAGFMF010012021.1:0-17832 GCA_019455555.1 Galemys pyrenaicus | reverse complement strand
CTCTGTAAATAAACTGACGGGTGGGAATTTTTTTTTTTTTTTTTTTTTTTCAGATTTAAAAGTTTGCCTAAGGCAAACTTTGTTGCTGGGAAAGGATCCTCTGATGTGTGCCAAAGTTTGCTAAGGGTCACTGAAGACATTGCACATATCCTGTCCTGTATTCTGGGTCCTTAGTATGGTCCATTTGGACCTCAAAAATGCTAAATAGGTTGAGGTTTTATAGTATTGCCTTGTGTTTTCTATTAGTGATCTGGCTCAGAATAAAACATGTAAAAATATATTGGCTCTTTTCAGACAAATGATTATAGTATTTTTTTCTTAAATGGACTTTTCAGTGAAGCTAAATCACAATTTCTAGCCTGCTGTTCCTGAATTCTGAATTCCAGGAACCACTGAAATCATATTTTACATGTGAGTTTTTTAAAGAGAGCAGAACTTACATCAAATTCTTACAGACATCTTCATATCATAAAAGACTAAAATCACTGGTCTGACGATTTGATTCATTTGGAATTTTTTCTTCTGATTACATATTTTTCAATGTGACCTTTGCTCTCTTAGTGTTTGGTAGCCAGAATAAAATAAATAATACCTGGATGTTACTTAACACTGAAATTTAAATGCTCCAATTAACTTACAAACTAAATTTCTCTAGTGAAATGAATTAATATGTCCTAGATAATCCATGAAATATGAAAAAGTATGATATTGTTTAAGAAATCTCACTTGGGTAGCTAATAGGATGATTTGTGTTCAGTGAGATATGTCATTTAGATTTAACCAAGTGAAAATGTTTTGCTTCAGTGATAGAAAGAAGGATTTATATCAATTGCATGTTATTTTTTTCTACATAAAGTAACCTAGAAATTGTATAGTATGTTCTGTTATGTGAAAATTGTCATTGATTTTCTTTATATCTGTAAGTAGATGTGATAAATTAAGCCAAAAACACCAATATTTAATGTTTTATTAGTAAATTATATGACTTTCATTTATATGAATGATTTTTAAAGTTTACCATATTTTAGATACCTGCTTGATCTATTCAGTATTGTGGTCAAATATTTTCCTGAGAAAAAATTTCTAATCAGTGTCAAAATCACTGAGTTCAAGATAACAATTTTCTGGCAGGTTGCATAGGAGCTTTTATATAAGGCACAAACTATTGAAGTCAGTGGAGCAATATATAATAATTCGCGTTGTACTTATAAAGTATTATTGGCCTATGTTAGATGAGTCTACTCATTTCATTTTTCTTTTGCTTGACTCTCTTTGGTTACAAGGATCTGAAACCTAACTAGCCAAAAAAACCCAAAAAACAAAACAAAACACCAGGGAATTTATTAATTTTCAGTTACATTAAATATATTTAGAACAGTGCAGGTAGAGCTGGCCTCCATCATGCTTACATCAGGTCTCTTCCTCTATATCTGTTCATTCTTCTCTCTGTGCTGACCACACTCTTTTACACAGTTATTTCCTTCACACTGAGAAAAAGGCTATGTTATAGAAAAGCCCAAACTGTAACATCCCAGTCAGCAAACATTGTAGGAAGAACACTTCTTTCCTCACTTAAGAAAAATCTAAAGGAAAGTAGTGATTGGATTATTGTAGGTTACAAGTCTGTCCAATTGTTGGGTCCATTGATAATGCCAGCAGTTTATCCCATGATCAGCAGTCCATTTATTGACTGTTGAGGCCATTTCCCAAAAGAAAGAAGGGGTACAATTACCAGGAGAAAATGGTAAAGTTGCTGGAGTCTAATTAGCAGATATTCAGCAAAATAGAGTAGCTCCCCCTTATCTGTTGTCCCAAGATTTATTCAGTAACATATTTTGAGAGAAATAGGAAGTAGAGAAAGGGAGAATGGGAGAGAGCAAGAGAGAGTATGTGACTCCATGTTCACATAATTTATTGTAGATTTCTAAAAGTGTTTTATTGTATCTTATTACTAATCTCTTACTGTGCCTAATTTAAAAATTGAACTTCATCATAACTATTTATGTATAGAAGAAGACTCAGTATATATCATTCAGTAATATCCTGGATTTCAGGCATTCAGTGGGAGTCTTAGAGTGCATCTGTGAGCATAAAAGAGAACTTTTGTATTTACATTTGTCAGAAAATCCTCCTGCTGAATTAGGATCTAGAATGACATTCTTTTAGCTTTTAGAGCTAAGAACTAGCTCTATTTTAATTCCAAAAGCACAAAGTCTGGAAAAAAGATGAATCTGTTCTTGGTCTTTCTATGGAACAATGTCAAGTAGGTAATATTTCAATATTATTACCAGTTAACCTTTATTGTTGTACAAGGGCTTTAAAGTTGCTGGCTGGTTGGTAACATTTAATAATGAGTGAAAATGAAAATGAAAAATAAGTAGCACATTATGTTTTATATTTCTGACACACTTCGAAATAATTCCTTCATGCACATTTTGAATACAGTCGCCTTCACTGACTCTTTTTCCATATAACCCTCCTTTTTTCTTTTGGAAATTGCTAAAAAACCTTCTCCACAGAATGAAATAAACAAGAATTATAATTGCTGCAAAGTTTATTGTTCCTCCCAAAATTCAGAAATCCTCTAGGATGAATGTCTTCATTCCCATAACTCTTTTGATGAGAAAAAATGAATAGTAATATCTTTCTTTTGTTGAAGCATTGTAGTTAGCACTAGATACAGGTACCTTTAGAATAAAGATACAAAATATTTTTATGATACCTGTTTCAATATAGCAATTCATTTTATCACCACATTTATTATTATAATTTATTGTGCCTGTGGCACATGTACAATGCATTGAGTATAAGCATATAAACAATAGCCACAGAACTTGCAAGCCATGTGACCTTCCCTACCATTCCATTAGCATTAGCACTTCAGTGGAAGAGATAGTACTGTGTCTGTTTTCCCTTCTTTGATATGAAATCTCTGGGTAACTTGAGCCCATCCTTCATTTCTTTTGGTTTCGATAATTATTCTCTTTTTTTTGTTCCTTCCCTCTTAAGTGATGATAAGTGAAGTAGGATAAAATTAAAATTTTTCCTGTTTTATTCACCCAATTTTTGAAGGATTATTTTATAAAAGATACTACATTTTATGATCATAACATAAATAAAAAAGAAACCTCCTATAAACTTTTGTTATCCAAAACAAACAACTGTTTTTTCCTTCTTCATTTATTTCTTGTCCTTCTTATTGGGGATGCACATATTTTACTTCATTGTCATTATACTTAGAATTTGTATTTTACCCATTTCCTTTATATTTGTCATAGAACATTTCCATATATTGCACATCTAATTTGCCTAGATAACATTTATCAATGTTTCATAATTTGCAAAGCAATTAACATTTTATGGAACATTTATATTATTTCTAGTCTTTGAATTTATAAATACTTTTATTAAATATTTGTTCATTAGATATGTCTCTTGAAATTATTTCTTCATGAAAAATTGTAAGTAATGAGATTAATGGAACAAGCAATTTTTAATAATCTAATTTTATAGTAAATTTGAGCTATTTAAAAAATTTTGACAAATTCGACTACAATGTTATACTAAGTTTTGTTATTGAACCTTATAAAAATATAATTTTTATTGACTCTTCCTCATTCTGTGGGAAAGAATATAAAATATGAAGGAAGAAGTTCTATGAAAATTGGCTTATTTTGATTTAGGATAAAAAATTTAAAAAGATTAGTTCGTTGAGTGAAAAATTTAAACATACCATATAAATTTCAGGACATGTTGACTACAGTTGTCAGATTTATTAATTGCCTTGTAAACAATAAACTCTTAGGGGAAAACTTATACTACAGTTTCCATTTATGAGCAAACTCTAAGTAAGTCACATAATTACTCATATATATTTCTTAATCTAGATGGACAGTTCCAAAATTTTCCCAAGACTATGGATTTGCAATGGTCAGTAGCCATAATAAATTTCATAGGAAATAATTTAAAAGAAATAATTTTCCAAAGGGTAGCTATATTCTGAACATGATTTTGTTTCCATATCATTCACATACTACAGAATTCATGCACTTGAATAATAATAGATTATACTTTATTTTTTATTGCAATAAATAAGTGCAAGATTTTAAAAATTTTTTTAAAATTAAATTTATTTAAGTATATTTGACATCATTTGTATTCCCCAGGGAGTTCCCACCACCATTCCACCTGTGTACCATCACCTCAGTCCCTTGTGCTCTTTCTGCCCTCATCCCCGTCTTTGCCCTCCCTTCCTTCCTCCCCCATGGTCCCTTTGGTTTATCTTTGACCTTTCAGTCTTGTTGAGTTTTTTGATTGCTTTTGGTTGTAATTTCCCATTTCCTTGAGCTTGAGCTTACTATTCTTCTTTTTTTTGTTGTAGCTGTTGCTCTTTCATATTCCTCCTAGTAGTGAAACCATCTGATATTTTTCTCTTGCTGTCTGACTTGTTTCACTGAGTATAATCCCTTCTAGCTCCACGCATGTTTCTATAAATGGCACTAGTTTGTCATTTTTGATTGCTGAGTAATATTCCATTGTTTATATATACCACATCTTCTTGATCCAGTCATCTACTTTTGGGCATTTGGGTTGTTTCCAGGTCTTACCAATTACAAATAGTGCTGCCATAAACATAGGAGTACAGATGCTCTTTTGGATCAGTGTTTTTGTGTCCTTTGGATAGATTCCTAGGAGTGGGATTGCCGGATAATTTGGTAGTTCCATTTCTAGTAGACTGACCTCCATATGGACTTCCATAATGGTTGGATTAGCTTGCATTCCTACCAGCAGTATACTGGCGTTCCTTTTTCTCCACATCCTCACCAGCATTTGTTGTTGATTATTTGATGTGTGCTATTCTTACCTTTGTAAGGTGATACCCTATTCTGGTCTTAATTTGTATTTCCCTGATTATGAGGGATGCTGAGCATTTTCTCATGTTCCTGTTGGCTATGTGTATGTCCTCTTTGGAGAACTGTCTTTTAAGATTTTCTGCCCATTTTTTGATTGGGTTTTTTACTTTATTTTTCCTGAGTCTTATGAGTTCTTTGTATATCTTTGTGATCAGACTTTGAGTGTTGTATGGAGCACAAATATTTTTTTCTCATTTAAGAGGGTTTCTTTTTGTTTTATTTAATGTTTCTGTTGCTGTACAGAAGCCTTTTTTCTTTATCTAATCCCATCTGTTTGTCTTCTCTCTCATTTTTATTGCTTTGAGAACTGCCACCTCAAAAGCACTATTGAGGTATAAGTCTTGCAGCGTTTTACCTATGTTTTCCTCTATATATTTTACAGTTTCAAGTCTTACATTTAGGTCTTTTATCCATTTTGAGTTGATTTTTGTACATGGTATGAGATAGTGGTCCAGTTTCATTTTTTTTTTGCATATGGTGAACCAGTTCTGCCAGCACCATTTGTTGAATAAGCTATCTTTGTCCCATTGAGAATTCTTTGCTCCTTTGTCAAAGTTCAGTTGTTCATAGTTGTGTGGTTTTACTTCTTTGCTTTCTCTTCTTCTGTTCCACTGGTCTGTGTGTCTGTCTTTGTACCAGTACCATGCTGTTTTAATAACTGTCGCTTTGTAGTAGAGTTTGAAGTTTGGGAGTGTGGTACCTCTATTCTCCTTTTTTTTTTTTTTTTAGTAGAGCTTGGCTAATCAGGGTTTTTCATGTTTCCATATGAATTTCATCAATATTTGGTCTATTTCCTTAAAGAATTTCATTGAGATTTTTATTGGTATTGCATTAAATCTGTGGATTGCTTTTGGTAGGATGGCCATTTTGATAATGTTGATTCTTCCTATCCATGAACAGAGGATATCTTTCCATTTCTTTGTGTCCTCTTCTATTTCTTTTAACAGTGTTTTGTAATTTTCTCTATATAGGTCTTTTTTTCTTTTGTTAGGTTGATTCCCAAGTATTTGATTTTTTTGGCCTCAATTGTAAAAGGTGTTTTTTTCTTGATTTCTTCTTCAGATTGATTGTTTGTGTATAGGAAGGCTACTGACTTTTGTGCATCGATTTTGTATCCCGCTACTTTACTAAACTGGTTGATTATTTTAATTAGCTTTTCTGTGGAGCTTTTAGGATTTTCCAAGTATTTTATCATATTGTCTGCAAATAATGATAGTTTTACTTCTTCTTTCCCTATTTGGATTCCCTGTATGTCCTTTTCCTGTCTTATTGCTCTGGCTAGGACTTCCAGTACTATGTTGAATAGCAATGGAGAAAGTGAGCATCCTTGTCTTGTTCCTGATCTTAAGGGGAATGCTTTCAGTTTTTCACCATTGAGGATGATATTGGCTGTGGGTTTGTTGTATATAGCTTTTACCATGTTGAGGAATGATCCTTCTATTCTGAAGGTTTCACGAGCCTTCATCATGAATGGGTGTTGGACTTTGTCAAATGCCTTTTCTGTATCGATTGATACAATCATATTATTTTTGTTCTTTTTGTTGATATTGTGGTTTACGTTGATTGATTTCTGTATATTGAACCATCCTTGAGCTTCTGGGATAAATCCCACTTGATCGTGGTGTATTATCCTTTTAATGCATTGTTGGATTCTGTTGGCAAAAATTTTGTTGAGGATTTTTGCATCCGTGTTCATTAGGGAGATTGTTCTGTAGTTCTCTTTTTTTGTGTGTTGTCTTTGGTTTTGGTATTAGTGTAATGTTGGCTTTGTAGAACGTATTTGGCAGTGTTCCTTCTTTCTCGATTTTTTGAAAGAGTTAGTATAAAATAGGTATTAGCTCATTTCTGAATGCTTGGTAGAATTCATTTGTAAGCTGTCTGGTCCTGGGTTTTTGTTTTTAGGGAGTGTTTTGATCACTGCTTCAATTTCACTCCTTGTGATTGGTCTGTTTAAGTATTCTATTTCTTCTTTGTTTAACTACGGATGGTTATATCATTCTAAACTGGTCTATTTCTTCTAAGTTGTTAAGTTTGTTTGCATATAGCTGTTCATAGTATTCTCTGATTATTCTTTGACTCTCTTTTGCATTTTTCCTCTTTTGTGCCCTTGACCATTATTTAGTGTAATTTTTCCTCTTTTGTGCCCTTGACCATTATTTAGTGTCCATCTTTGTCTTTTTTAACCTTTTTTTATTTTTGAAGTCTATCTTTTCTGATATAAGTATTGCTGTTCCTGATTTCTTTTTTGGTTTGTTAGCTTGTTTTCCAACCTTTTACTTTCAGTCTATGCCTATCTTTTGTGTTTAAATGTGTTTCCTGAAGACAGCAGAAGATTGGATTGTGTTTTTTAATCCAGCCTGCTACTCTGTGACATTTTATTGCTGAGTTTAGTCCATTTACATTGAGAGTTAAAATTGTTAGGCTGACATCTGTGTTTGCCATTTTGTCTCTTTTTGTTTTGTTTTTTTCCTGCCTTATACTGTTCCTCTTTTTCATTTTCCTGATGGCTTTGGCTTTGTACTTGTTGCAGAATATTTGGAGAGGAGGTTTGGTCGTGCTGAATTTCTGGAGTGTTTGTTTGTCTGAGAAAATCCATACTTTTTCTTTGTATAGAAAGGATAACTTTGCAGGATAAAGAATTCATGGTTGGCATTTGTTGTCTTGCAGTGTTTTGAATATATCCTTTCATTCTCTTCTGGACCATAGTGTATCCTCAGAGAGGTCTGAAGATAGTCTGATAGGTTTTCCTTTTTATGTTATCTGTTTCTTTGATCTTGCCAGCTTCATTATTTTTCCTAGTCTTGTATTCTTGGTAGTTTTACTATTATGTGTCTAGCTGAATTTCTAGTTCTATCAAAGAAGTTTGGGGTATGTCTTGCTTCTTATATTTCTAGCTTCATTTATTCTCTTAAACTTGGGAAATTTTCCCTTATTATCTCCTTAAATATGTTTTCACTTCCATGATATTTTTCAGCCTCTGGTACTCCAATAATTCTTATATTATTTTTCTTGATGGTATCTGAGATTTTTTGTGCATCCTTGCTTTTTTGCCTCTGGATTTCTCTGTCCTTTTCTGTATTGGTTCTTTTTGTTTCTGTATCTTCAAGAGAACTGATTTGCTCTTCTACTTCCTTCATTCTGTTTTCACTGTTTTTCCTATCTTCCTGTATGTCTTCCATTGACTCTCTTAATGCCTCAGTTTCCTTCTTCAAAGAATTAATTTGTTCTTCCATTTCGACCCTTCTGCCTTCCCTATTCTTATCTTCCTGCATGTCTTCTATTTTTTTTCTTTATTATCTCATTCTCCTTCAGATATTTAATATTTTTTAGCAAATCATTTATTTTTTTCCATCATGATGGTTCTACTCTCTCTTTCAAATAGGCTGAGAAAATTTTCCATGTCGTTGTTGGATTCTTTTGTTTGGTTTTCCTTTTGTGGTGTAGTTTTCCCCTGTGGGCTTGCTTGGGTAGTTATAGTTTTTCTTCTCCCTGATGTCTGTTTTCTGATTTGTTGTATTTGTTGAGACACTGTGTTGCTTGTATTGGCAGGCATCTTTTTGGGTGTTCCTTGGAGTATCAGGAATTGGTGGTCAATGAACAGACAAAAACACACAAACACTACAAGACAGACAAAAACAAGACCAAAATAGGCAAACGGCAGAGAGAAAGAAGAGAAGAGAGAGAAAGAAGGAGAAGAGGGAGAGAAACTAATATAGAAAAACAGAAAAAAAAAATTCCCCCTACAACCACACTATGGGAGGTGGAGGGCAAGGCACGATGTTGACTGTATTGTAGAGGCAGCTATGGGAGTTCTTCAGGTCTTTTGTTGTAGCTTGGTAGGTGATGGGACTCCTTAGGACTCTTTTCACCTGAGGACTTGGAGTACCACGAGGTCCTCTGCAGAGACTGGCTTTATGAGGTTCCCTTTAGTGCCTGTCCAAGGGGGGAAATGCATAAACGGGAAGAACAAGGAAAAGAAAAGAAAGGAAAACAACAACCAAAACCAGAACCAAACCCAAAACCACACAGACCAATAGATTATACTTTAGATGTGTTTAATTATTTTTGTGTGTGTGTGTTTTTATCTTAGAATGGTCAGTGGTGATTATTATTCAGTATTTTTCACCTATCTAAAAACAAAAAATAATGAACCACTTTTTTTATTTTCTATTTGCTTCCCACTGAATCTGCCCTCCCCTAGATCCCAGTAATTTACTTGTTTTCAATTTCACTGATTATTTTTTGTCCTTTGCTTCTCTGTAAGTACTTGAAAAAAATTGATTCTATCATCCTTAAAACTCTTATCTTAATACTAATTCATTCTTCCTTGTCTCCCACTAAATGTCACTTTTTTTCTCTAAGTGTAGATATATCTAAGCCTGAGCAAGTACCCTTTTTATTTCCCCCAGTGACTATAATTAATACCTAAACTCTGTTTCTTCTAGGAAGTATCAGTAACAGATACTTCTAGGAAGTATCAGTAACAGATACTTCTAGGAAGTATCTGTTACTGATACTTCCTAACTTTGACCTCTTTCATGAATTTTCTCTCCTCACCTCCAATTTCTATTTGCATGCTCTCAATGCACCAGATTTTCTGTAATCAATTGAAGATGAACATGTTCATTGCTAAACTCATCAACTTTTTGCCCTGGACAGACCTTTTCCAGATTTTCACATGTCTCTTAGTGGTTCTACTACTTCTCCAAACATCCAGATTTTAAAAATATCTGTTACAGATACTATGGCAAAGAGAAAATTAAATTTTTAGAGTGATTTTTCTTTTGCTGTGTAACACATGACCTCAAATTTAATGGCTTAAAACAACACAAATTTCTGATCTCATTGTTTTTGTGGGCAGGAAAATGTTTCCAGATTAGCTGAATCATCTGCTAAGAGGGGCATAAAGTTGCTAGATGGGGAAGCCATTGCATCTGAGACTCATAGATCTCTTCCAAGATCATTCAGGTTGTTGACAGAATTCAAATTCCTTTAGGGTATAAGAAAACAGAATTCCTAAAGTATAACTCTCTCAGCTCCTACAGATCACCCTGATCTCTGTGCTACATAGTCCCTACATAGATAATTCACAGCATGGCTATTCCTTTTTCCAGACTTGCAGGAGAGCTTAAGTGAAACTTAATGAAATTTACAAAATACTTTTCCATGAAATGTAACAAAATCATTGAGTGATATCGCATTATATTCACAGTTCAACCCACACTCAGGGAGGGGAGAGATTATGCATGTTGTATAGAATATGATGTGGGAATACTGGGGACCACATTAGAATTTTGCTTACCACAGGGAAGATAGAAGCCAGAATGATAATACACACCATCATGATTTATGAGTGATGACATTAAGATAGTTACACTGACATGGTGGTGTACCAATAGAGTAAGAGTTTGGGCTTTCATTGTGTATATGTGTGTAGAAAACGTTTTACTATTCATTTATCTGCACTATACTATGCTAATTGTATTTTAAAACTGTGATGCTTCTTGGTAAAATTTTCTCACAATTCAGCCAATCTGAAATTTAAGATTATTTTTGGAACTACTTCATGTTATTGAGATATACATGCTAGTATTTTTTGCCCTTGTTCTTTGTTATAAGATTCTGGACATTTTTACATGCTTCCTTCCCTAGCTAGTTTAGGTAAAGTATAATGTGAGGTTACTCGCTTCTGTCTTAATTGTTCCTGGAAAATAATCAAATTAGAAATTTCATCCCATTTCACCCTATAAACCTTGGAGGAACAACATTTCTCCTGTTTTAAACTGCCTTTTTGTCTATGTGTAAGCCAAATCACAATTGAAATGTAACCTTTTTAGGGAACAGATTTGTTATGAAAAGAGTAAAAAAATCGAGTTTTGTTTTATTTGAATAAAGGGAGTGGTACTTCTGTTCTGATTTCCTAAAACTTATTACAAATGTCATCTTTTTCTTTTGTTTTTGTTTTTTTAAATATTTATTTATTTATGGACACAAAAGCTTAGGGTACAGACCAGAGTCACAGGAGGTGAGAGGATTCACCAGAGACAGAGTGGGGAGCAGTACAGGTCTATCTACTGAAATACACTGCTGAGAGGAGCAGCAGGTCAGGCAGAAGAGGTCTGCTCCACCATGTGGGTCCCTTCCCTGGCTGGGGATCAAACTTGTGCTGCTGTGCAGCTGATGCTTCACAGTGTGGCACTCAACCCGCTGCACCACCAGGGAGGCCCAATATCATCTTTTTCTACATGCATATAAGAATTTGTTAATTGTTTTCTCTGCTGGTATTGCTATAGTTGGTGAGAGTGCTTTTTTTCTGAGTCTTATCTATTTTGTATTTTGTTCTATTTTCTAAACTATTTCCTTAGTCTAAGAAGAAATTATCTCTTCAAGAGATTCACTCTTTTTCAATGCTTTTATATAATAGGTATTTATTCAATAGGTTAAGAAAAATATATTCAGTCTCTTTTTCAATTATTTTACAGAAGCTGGAATTCAAAAATTCAAATCTATACAGTGGTTATTTTTCAAGTAGTTTGCCATGTGTTTCTTTTAATGAATGTTTGATACTGGTTGCATATTCCAAGTCTTATTTGAATTATTCCTTATCTGAACTGTGGATATACAAATACAGTATATTAGCTACAGTATATTTGTAAAAAAAGAAAGGAAAATATCTTTTTTATGCAGAATCACAGTGTTCCCTTATTTTTAGTAGACATTTTTCTCTCGTTCAGTCATTCTTTGTTCTCAGGACTTTGGTAAAAACAAGTTTCCCAGGACTTACCCAAGTTTTTTTGTTTGCTTGATTTTAAGTTGTATTTATTTATACATACAAGATCTGGGGTACAGGCCAGAGGCACAGGGGGTAAAATGATCTACCAGTGACTGAGTGCGGAATGAGCAGGTGGACAGACCAAAACACACTGCCAAGGGGAGCAGTGGGGCAAGATGGGAGAGATCTCCTGCGCCATGTCAGCTAGGGATCAAACTTGTGTTGCAGTGACTGTGGAGAGCCTCACAGTGCTGCACCTCAACCCCTTGTGCCACCAGGGAGGCCTAGGACTTACCTAAGATGATCACACTCAAAAATAGTAAACCGGAGAGCAGAGAATCACTAATAAATAAGTTTTCTATTGATAAAACAGTTGAAAAAACCATGCGTTAGTGAGAAGGCTAAATGATCCTATTAGTGCATCATGTCTTCATTTCCTCTTGTATACGCTGATCTTTGGTATTTAGGGTAGATTTGGGCCCATAGAGCAGCCACAGTTTTTCATAATCTCTGTATCCAGCTTGTTCTGGAGCAGAGAGAAAAAAAAAGAAAAAAAGGTCCTTAGTGCTAGATTTTTTAAAGATTATCCATACTCAATTAAAAAATGTAACCTGGGCCTCCCTGGTTAAGCAACGCACTCTGAAGCAAACTGCAGCCACTGCAGCACGAGTTCGATCCCTGCCGGCCAGGGAGGGGACCCACATGGCGCAGCAGACCTCTCCTGCCTCACCTTGCTGCTCCCCTCAGCAGTGTACTTCTGTTGATCTGCCTGTTCTGCTCCCCGCTCTCTGTGGTGAATCCGCTCACCCTCCACAACTCTGGCCTGTACCCCGTGCTTGTATGCATAAGTAAATAAATCTTAAAAAAAAAAAAATAACCTAAGGTTCCTCATAACAAGGTCAACTCATGCATTCTTTCAGATAGGAAGAAGGGTAAGAATCCAGGGCTGAGCCCTCTGTGTGGAAACAAGGAGGGTTGGAGGGAAAGTGAGACTCCTGAACATACTTTTGTAACCTTCCTAAGTTTAGTTGGGTGCTCTTTTTATTTCACGTTCCTTTGTGTTTTGTGTTCTTCCTCACATTCCTTTTTTCTCTCTCCTTGTACTGCATTAACACAATTTTCTTTGTTTTAAACCTCTTGCTGAAAAATGTTTTACTTGCTGTTCTGAATTCAAATAAATTTTTAAGATTTTCATTTTTTTAAAAAAGATTTATTTATGCATGCATGCAAGAGCTAGGGTACAGGCCAGAGTCACAGGAGGTGAGAGGAGTAACCAGAGACAGACTGGGGAGCAGGACAGGCAGATCCACTGAAACACACTGCTGAGGGGAGCAGTGGGCACAGCAGGAGAGGTCTCCTGCGCAATGTGGGTTCCCTCCCTGGCCCGGGATTGAACTTGCGCAGCTGTGCTGTGGATATTTCAGTGTGGCACTCAACCCACTGCACCATCAGGGAGGGAGGTTTTCAAGCCCTGATATGATTCCTCATGACCCAGTGATTTGCATATAAGAAAAGTCTGAAGCATTTTGAAAAATATTTTTCCTGTATCCCTATGCCATCTCTAGTTCCACTTTAATTTTGTTTCAATTTTTTAATATGTATGGGACTCCATTAACCTTTCAACTTTTATTTTGTTGATACATCTAGATACTCATGGATTTTTTCTTCTTCGTCCTCTTCTGTGAATGTGAGCTCTACCATTATGCATTGACTACTCTTTTACAAAAACATGTTGAAATTTAATGAAAAGTGGAAATGAAAATGTTTTCCCTTTTCCTGTACTACCTGAATTTAGATTGAGAGGAATATAATGGCTAATCAGATAATTGGGATAGGAGGTGCCACATACAAATACTTCTAGAGAATCAATCTTCTGGTTCTTGTATATAGGTATTCACAACTGATCTGTATGTCATTTTTTCTCTTTCCTCTTTTCTACTTTTACATGCTTTCATATGTAAATAGTTCAGTAATCTTCTACAAACTTACTCTTTAAAGGATTACCTAGAGATAATTTTGTAAAATCTTAAAGAACAAGAGAGAAAAATTATATTTAACTTCTTTGTTTTAATTATTAACTCTAGAATGTAGTAATTAAGTCATAATCAGGTTATAATATCAAGAACATATTTCATTTTATTTCCTATTTATTTTCACTTAAGTCAATTTGAGGCATGATTATGAAGTAATGAGATTCTTCTTGAAGAACCTTTCAAAATTTATACAACCAAATTTTGTTCCCTCAAAGTGGTTACCATGGGAGGACATTGTATTTATTATAATAACAGCCCTATTGCTCAAAGGAGTGTTAGCTTTTTGGGGAAAAGTTTGCTATCAAAGTGTATAATACAGTTTTTGAACCTTTTAAATGGTGGCATAATATCAATAACTAAGGATCTATTATTTACTATTTGAAGATATGATTAAGAAATAGACTGGTTTTCAAACATTGTCTCTGAAGGCAGTTGCGTGAAGGAAATTTTGATCAAGTTTTATGTAATTACATTATCTATGGCATACATTAAGATCAACACTCAGCTATTTGGTTATAATTTTTAAAAAAATCACTTTTAACATTCTGATACTGTGAAAATATAATAGTATTTTTTAATTTTAAATATTATTTATTTTTAAAAGATTTACTTACTTAGGCATACAAGAACTGGGGTATAGGCCAGAGAGGCAGGGCATGAGGAGATTTGCCAGAGACAGGGTGGGGAGCAAAACCAGAACAGGCAGAACTACTGAAATATACTGCAAAGGGGAGCAGCAGGTGAGACAGGAGAGGTTTGCTACGCCATGTGGGTCGGCTCGCTGGCCAGGGATTGAACTCATGCTGCTGTGGCTTGTGATAGCTTGATAGCACTGAGATTTAATCCCTCAATATTCAGAGAGCCCCAAAACAATGGTATTTTAGTGGAATCAAAACAAAATAGTTTGATTTGGTATGATTACCATTAGCTTATAAAAAGTAATTGTAAATTGGTTGACAGCTGGATATGGCCATTAGAATAGAAAGTTAGGTAAAGAAATGACAGCTAGTAGAATAGAATGAAAAGTGTGAGAATAGAAATGGCACCTTTTAAGGACTTATCACTGGAGTTTTGAGACAAGATGTGAAAAGTAATTTTATGCCCTTTGGTGTCTATTTCATAATCATGTTCCCTAAAGTTTCCTTGTTCAGGTGTAATCTAATAATTTTTCATCTTAAATATATGATTGTGATAGGAATGAAGACATTAAAAATTATGTTCATATTTCTGCTTAGGTGTGGCAGGTTGAAAGCTTACATGTATCTTTCCTTGTTACAATAACAAGGAAAGTGAGTATACAATATAGTCACAGTGAGTTATAGTAAGTGTATTATAAATTCACATAGTAAAGCAGATGAGAAATACTGATAAAATTTTGAAAGATGTGTCAAAAATTAACATACAGTAATTGATTTAACAGAAAAATCTGACTCTGAATTTCAACAAGAAGCAGACCCCGGGAAATGCTATGGAAATGGAGGCATAGTGTAGCGCTTAAAAGAGAAGTTAGGTTATATTAACTTAAAAGGATATTAAACTCTAAAACTTTGTTTCATATAGGCAAATATGACAGTCAGTTTGGTTTTATTTTGTTATATATCTGCAAATGTATGGGAGAAAACAAGTGCCAACAATATTTTTTTATGCTTGTTTATGCTTTACAGATATATCTATTTAAAATTATTAATAGGATAACAGATTACTAAGTAATGAAGCAGAATTAAATTACATATTTTTTAGAGGACCTAACAAAAATTTTTCATGTCTGGATTCCGCACTATGGCATAGATTAATATTTGCTTTCCTACTGCCTTATTTTCAAAGATTACTCTTCATAAAAGACATGAATTTCTAGATTGAAAGGGCCCATTGAGTGCCCTGGACCCTGAATGAAAGAAGATCCACACAAAGAATGCATTTTTGAAATTTTAGAATAGTGGAAATAAAAGAGAAGATCAAAAAAGCTTCTCAGGAAAATAACCAGGTCACATTGGAAGGATTAGATCCAGAATAGCATCAGATTTTTCATTAGTAATCTTAGAAGTTTAGATGCAGTGGAGTAATGCTGTGTAGATTCTGAAGGATTTCTATAATTAAGAATCCAAACCATCAATCTCAAAAAGTTCAAAGTTGTCAAAAATACATATGTGCAAGGTATAAAATAAATGAATACTATGCATTCTTTATTTGGAAGATTCTAGAGGTAGAATCTTAAAAAGGGAGAAAATCAAGAAAGAGGAAAATGTGAGATATAGGAAGCAGGTTTACAATGAAGAGAGAATCAAAGGGAATTCTAGACTCATATTCAAGAGAAATTTCAGGATTGAAGTGTGCAGTAAGACTAGAGTACATTTAATTCGGATGTAAGCAGAATGGGAGGCCACAGGAGGGAGGTAGTTAAGGAAAAAGTAATTGACAGATATCTTGATGTGGCTGATTATATTGAAGGATCAAAATTTGAACTGATTTAGTAACATATACAGAAAACTAAATAAAAAGAGAAAAATATTAGGGGAAAAGGGAAAGTACATGCTGAAACTGAGTTTAGTTTGGTCAAGAGGATGAACTTTGTTGATTATCTGCCATAAGATTCATCAGGTGCTGAGAAAGCTTTTGACAAAGTTTGGCATCCATTTATGATGAAGGCCCTTGGAATTCTCGGGATAGAAGGACCATATCTTAACATAATAAAGGCCATATATGACAACAAGCCCATAGCCAATATCATTCTCAGTGGCGAAAAGCTAAAGTCCTTCCCCTAAGATCTGGAACAGGACAAGGATGTCCTCTTTCACCACTGCTCTTCAGTATAACACTGGAAGTCCTGGCCAGAGCAATAAGAAAAATGTATACAAGGTATCCAAATACGGAAAGAAGAAGTAAAGTTATCACTGTTTGAGACAATATAATATACATAGAGAACCCCAAAAGAAAATTTAATCAAGCTAATTGGCCGGTTTAGCAAAGTAGCAGGATACAAAATCAACACACAAAAATCAGTAGCCTTCCTTTATACAAACAACCAAGTTGAAGAAATTTTAAAAAAATCCCCTTTATAATTGAAACAAACAAACAAAAAAAACAAGTAAATACTTGGGAATAAGTCTAACAAAAGAAGTGAAGGACCTTTAAAAAGAAAATTATATAACTTTGCTAAAAGAAATAGAAGAAGATACAAAGAAATGGAAAAATATCCCTTGCTCATGGATTGGAAGAATTAACGTCATCAAAATGGCCATCCTGCCAACAGCAATCTACAGATTCAGTGCTATTCCAATAAAAATTGCAATGTCATTCTTCAAAGAAATAGAAAAAAAATTGATGAAATTCATATGGAGACACAAAAGACGTCGAATAGCCAAAGCTCTCCTAACTGACAAAAAGGGAAGTGGAGGGATCACACTTCCTGACTTCAAACTTTACTACAAAGCCACAATCATAAAAACGGCATGGTACTGGAACAAAAACAGACACATAGACCAATGGAATAGAATAAAAAGCCTAGAAACAAACCCACAGGCTTATGAACAACTAATCTTGGACAAAGGAGCAAAGAATATGCAATGGAATAAAGACAGCTTGTTCAATAAGTGGTGCTGGGCAAACTGGACTGCTGCATGCAAAGAATGGAACTAGAATACTGCCTTTCACCATGCACAAAAACCAACTCAAAATGGATTAAGGAATCAGACATAAGACCTGAAACCACAAAATATATAGAAGAAAAAGTAAACAAAACTCTACATGACATACACCTCAGTAACATCTTTAAAGACACAGCACCCAAAGCAAAGATAGTGAAGGAAAAGATTAACAGCTGGAACTACATCAAACTTAAAAGCTTCTGTACAGCAAAGGATACACTAACCAAAACAAAGCAACACCCCAGGACTGGGAGAAAATCTTTGCACACAACACTACTGATAAGGGACTCATCACAAAGATCCACAAAGAGCTGACCAGACTAAACAAAAACAAAGTGAACAATCCAGTCAAAAAATGGGCAGAAGAGCTCAAAAGGCAATTCTCCAAAGAGGAAATGCAAGTGGCCAACAGGCATATGAAAAAATGCTCAACTTCTCTTGTCATCAGAGAAATGCAAATCAAAACCACT
>JAGFMF010012017.1:392850-411914 GCA_019455555.1 Galemys pyrenaicus | reverse complement strand
GGAAGGAAGGAAGGAAGGAAGGAAGGAAGGAAGGAAGGAAGGAAGGAAGGAAGGAAGGAAGGAAGGAAGGAAGGAAGGAAGGAAGGAAGGAAGGGAAATACCAAAAAAAAACCAATATAATCAAACAAAAAGCCATTAAGCAGTGCTACAGAGCTACAAATTATATAGCCTTTAATGAATTCATTTAGTCATCAAGGGATGAAATGGTCAGAGAAAAGGCTAAATGAGTCCTTGGTTTTATGTAGATTTAACCTTGCAAATGTCATGGTGACCAAAGGTCCAATTTACATTACTAGAAGCAAAGCAAAACACTAAATGCTTTTTCTAAGGATACTGAAATGGTGCCATGAAATGTTTACTGATCATCCACAGAATGGACACCATACACTCTTAGGGATCTTGTGCCCACTTAATTTGAATTAGATCAGTTTTTGCCTTCAAAAAGCTGAGCACACGGAATTCTCACAATGATGAAAAGACATTACTATTATTCAGAGGAAGAAACTGAACTGTAGAGATGCTAAGAAGCTTAGTGATGGGGCCTTCTGGTTTCCTATGTCTAATTCCAAATTCTTAAATTAAGAGTGACAGTGGGATGACTAAACAAATTAGAAGAAAATTCACATTGCAAAATTGACTTTCAGATCTCTAAAATATTCACAAATATAGAATTGAAGGTATAAGACAGAAAATACTAGTTTAAAATACAGCACTTTGAAAATACAATTTTTGTTACAGGTATTTTCCTGAATTACCTACTTGAAGTCATTATGGACTAATATATTAGCAGGAATTTGTTTATATAGCAGATTTCTTTAGAAGTGGGAATGGAATTTTAAAAATGGTGGAAGGCTAGCAGAGGGGAAAACTGAGTTATTAAGCTTTCTTGGTGTTTTGGCCTGGAACTGTCCTTAAGTATAATTTACCTTCAGAAGATAATTCACCCCCTGGAATTGTTAATGTAAGCTGTCACACTGCGATCAGATGTATTTTCATTGACATTGGTTCTGATAGTGGTATAGATAAGACATCCATCTGAAACCATCTGACATCAATGAAACCCCATTTTGTTGCTGAACAAATATTAGTAGGCACCTGTGTGTGCCTGTTACTTGAGCGTATCAGGGATACTATATTCATTATATATCCGGGTTCAAGTGCCCCGGCCTGCGGGGCAACAACGGGGGTGCACGGGAACCACCTAAGGAGAATGAATACACAAACAGGGAACGCAGGGCAGGAAGGCAAGTCAAGGATTCTGATCAAGCCTTCGTCTTTATTATAAAGGGCAGGGGTAATATATACACTTGGAAAGGGTGGAAAAGGGGGAAGGGAGAAGGTTTGAATTTTAGCTGGCAGGAGGTTTCCGGGTGGGATGTTTGCGATTTTAGGCCAGGCCTCCTTTAAAATGGAAATCCTTTTGTTCTCCTGGCGCCCTGACCTAGAGGCGGGAGACAGGTGAAACCGGACTGTTTGCAGTTCTGGCTCCCGACATTCAAGGAGGGATCTTATATGATTAGAGAGCAGTCATTATACATGAAGTAGAATTCTTGATGACTGATCCCCCTTATTTTGTATTCCCAAACATCGATAAACTGATCTCTGCACATTTTCTCATGTCTGTTATTTTTGGTGAGGATCTGTGCTTGTAGACAGATAAAAAATGATAATCTCATTTAGTTTACCAAGTGGAAAACTACTGAAGTAGTACTCTGACGAAAGGTAATAGTTTGCCAGCATGACATTGGATAGGACTGAATACATATAGCAGGGTGAGTGATTATTGAGGGGGCAATAAGTGAATTTTTTCATGTATAGTTTTACATATACTTCTGGATTACTGTTTTTGAAACTAGTGTTGAACAGATCTGAAATTCCTTGTACACTAATTTTATGACCATTGTAGGCTTCTATGGTAGCCTGGCTGTCTGACCCCCCTGCTCACGTGTGTGCAGAAGATTTGAACTTCATTCTTCACCTGACATCAGTTACAGGAACCACAGCTGGGTTTGTCTAGAAGAAAAAGGGAATTCTCATCTGGGCAGGACAGATGTGGAAACCAAGGAATTTACATAATTTTGTTAGAAAACAAAAATGGGGCCAAATTTGAAAGTTAACAATAGGGAACTGGTTAAACCATATATTTGTAGAGACCCACAGAAACAGTGATGCTCCTAGAGTTGAATGAGAACAAGACGCACATCATCCTTCTTACTGTTACACCCTCAGGCCTAGTATAGTATAGTGATGACATATACAATAGGAACTCAAGAAATAAACAGAATAAATAGAAATAAATGGAATCTATTCAGTGTATTTCTTGAGAAAATAAGCTTAATTTTCTTATTTCTTAAGAAATACAATGAATAAATATATGAATAAATGAGAATCTCATGGGGAGCCTAAAAGGGAATGGTTCGGACCAAGTCATATGATATTGCATTAAGCCTGGTTTCTTCTGCCAGTATAGAATTGGTTACTTTTCAGATTTAAAATTTTATCTCTAATTGTTGAATGAAAGAGTGTGGCTGCCTTTTTGAGAGTGAGGAAATCAAACAAGAAAGAAGAAAAAAAGACAGAGACATTAATTGACCGTTTCCCTTTCCCAAACTGTGCCAAATGCATCATATGCCTTTTTTGATATAATTCTCACATCTTACAGGAGGTACAACTATAATCCTTATTTTACTGATAAAGAAACTGGAGCACAGGGTGTTTAACTAAACTGAAACCAGGCACTGTGGTGGAGCCAAGATTCAAACCTAGGCCTCTGACTTCAGAGTTGGGTTCTCAGTCTCTACCCCAGTATGTCCACATGCTCACTCACCAGTAATATTTGTAGTATTTGCCTAGGACCCGAATCTAGGACTTACTAAATCAGAATCCCCTAGAGTAAGGTTGTGGATTCATTATTTTTATTTCTTAATTTAAAAAAATGATGCAACCTATAACCCAGTTATACATGTTTGCTGTGGATTTGGTATTGTTAACAGACACCCTAAATGTTGGCCCTTTTGGAGCATGTTTGAGGAGTGCAGCCTGATGCCACTCTTCTGGTAGACATCCCAAAACAGAAATTATTGGTGAGAACTTTATTCCTTCACTTTTTAATAAGGAAATTAAGATCCTTTATTTTTATGCTATCGATAGTTTTCTTTGTAAAATTTCTTAAAAACAAGAAAGCGTATTCATTTGTGTTTCTTAAAGAAATGAGAACTGCATATAAATGGAGGAATACCAAGGCCATATTTTAATCCTTCAGGAATAGATACAAAGTGAATACTATTTGTCAAGGAAACAAAAAATGAACTGATTTGTCAAAAGGTTATTTAAAAAAAGAGCTATAAATAGTTTGAATTCCAATTAATGTTTCATAACATAAAAGGGTGGTTAATCTTTAAAAGGAAAACATTAAAGCTAATTGGATTTTTAAATCTGAAAAGCCCACTGGGAAAGGATTTTCTTGATTAAAAAAATTAAACTCATTTTACAGAATACATTTTGGTCAGGGTTAGGGAAGGGTAATTAACTTCTCATAGAAGATTCACTAATTACCTCTAGAGACAAACTAGGTTAAACAAGCCTTGAATTTGAAAAAATAAAAAGCAAAAATATTTATCAGGTGCAGTGGAATGTAACACTATAAATATTAGGACGATCTGTTTAATATTTATGTGTGAATTCTACTTTTAGACTGTCCACACATATTTTCAAAAACTTTTTCATGAATATGACTTAGCAATCTTATGTTTAGGTTCATTAAGCACTCATGGAATTATTTTAAAAAAATTGATAATGCAAGGAAATTTTACCCTGGAAATATAGATTTTATGAAACATTTTGAAAAAATATAGTTTACAGTTTTAATTAAGAAATGTTCTTTAGATAGATAAACTAGTGCAATGTTGTCTAAAAATTTAATAGTCTGTAGTTTCAAAACCTCAAAACATTATAATCATTTTGATGTCTTCCACACACATTGACAGAGTATTACTTTTTAAGGATTATTTTCTCTTTCTAAATAAGTGCTACCTGTTTAGGACTTTTTTTCCTCTGAGATAACATTACATGTTACTACCCGTGCTATGTCTGTAAATCAATCAAAATGAGTATTCTGACTAAATTGCTACAAATAGTTTTTGATAAAACATACTGTGAACATGAGTCTACAACACAATATTAAGTAACTCAGTGATTAGAAAGGCACAGACTGATAGTTTAAATGCTCTTTGCAATTTTTTTACTAAAAGTATGGAGATTAAATTTTTTCATTGAGGGGTTTCTCTCTGTTTCCCCTATGGTAGGGAGTTGGGGAAGGGAAAGGCAATTTCCGGCAGAGTCAGTATTTAGGGATAAAATTTCTAATGTACTTGCATCAGACTGAGATGGTTATCCATTCCATTTAATGACTTAAGAGGGCAGTTCACTGGGGATCCACTAGTATTAAAATGTTGACTATTAGAGGATACCTCTGATTTGAGGAGAGCATCCCCAAGAATCTGAGAATAGGCAACTTCTGGGGTGCCCTTATATTTTTAATAAGCTTTGTTAATGGACTAGCCAGTCCGTAGGGTTATTAATACGAAGGGACAAAGTAAACTGCAGGAAACTGAAGGCAGAGGGAGAACTGGAGGCCCTAAGGGAAGACCCTAGAGCAGTGAGCTGTGGACCCCGAGTAACAGTGAGCTCCAAGGGCTTCAGAAACTCAAGAAGGTAACTTCCATGGTGCAGTAATGAGTACTGGGACAGAGTTGATATCTCAAGGGTTCGGTTTCCAGAAAAAACGCTGTGTCAATCTGGGCTGTAGTTGAGAAGAGGGACTCGGGATCCAAAGTCATTTTGTGACAGCTAAAAACAGACATATGATAGAAAATGGGCCTGTTTAGAAAAAGGAAAAATGAGAACTGAAATTGAGAGAGAATCTGTCTAATGTTAACAAAAAGTGTTTTAATGGTACCAGTTATTCTTTCAGATTTAGGCTGCACTTTACTTGCTCTATACCATGATCAGTCGGTGTGTAAGGTAGAAAGGTTTATATTCCAGAAACTGGCTGGTCCTTTCATGCCTTATGTCAAGGAAGACAGGGTCAGCCAGTGACCAGTGCCTGGCCCTGCATCTTTAGTTAGCTTCTATTGCTGCTGCTGCTGCCATGCGTGACTCAGGGACATTTGATCTGTTCTTTCTTGACCCGGTCAGGACCTTTTGAGCTCTCCCTACTTCTTACTCATCAAATCCTGCAGGTAATCGTAGTCTTTCCGACCAGAATGTTCTCTTTGACGTCTACACTGCAGGACAGGCCATTAATGCTACAGAAACCCCTATGACTATCCTTCCCCTCCCTCCCCTCCCCCACCTCCACAATTGCTCACACACGTGCACACACGCACACACACATATACACACACTCTTGTATGACCACACACTCAATAATCAACAGAGCCATTTAGAGCTTGTGTGGAAAGGGGTGGCAAGAAAATGAGAGCCTTAGCATCCACCTTTATTATTGCTAATAACAATAAATACAAACAAAATATGTATTTTTTTGATAAACATTTTAATAAACAATGATTTATAGAATTGAAATAAACAATTATTTTATAGAATTGAAATGTTCTACTAGTGTCAATATGATTAACATGGGCCTGCAGGAATGCTGATTTCATTTCTTATAGCATATGGCAAAAGTCTACATCCCATTAATAGAGAAATGAAGTAAATTACTTTTATTAAAGATTTATTTATTTATGCATAGAAGAACTGGGGTGCAGCCAGATGAGCAGGGGGGTGAGAGGGTTCACCAGAGACAGAGTGGGGAGCAGAACAGATGGATTTACTGAAATACACTGCTGAGGGGAGCAGCAGGCGAGACAGGAGAGGCCTGCTGTGCCATGTAGGTCAGCTCCCTGGCCCGGGATTGAACTCATGCTACAGTGGCTGTGGAAAGCTTCATAGTGTTGTGCCTTAATCCTTTGTGACACCAGGGGAAATGAAATAAATTATTTGTGTATGCAAATAAGTAGCGTTCAGCACCTACTCTCCAAGTGAGAAAAGGTCACTAAAGCTAATATGCCCTTGTAGGAGACATAGAATAGTGCATCTACTGATGCCACTTGCAGTCATTCTTACCCATTGTTACCTTTGAATGGAAATGCAAAATTAGATATTAGAATTCAAATTCACTGAGAACAGCTAATCCTAAACACTAAAAAATCAGTTGGATAAATGACTTTGCATCTATACACTTTCAAGAACCAACTATAGCCATATACAAGTATATACTCAACTTTACATATTTTCCAAAGGTGTGCAGTACACTATATAATGCAATTTCACACCCCAAAATACTTCATTAACTTTTCCAAATACTAACAAAATCTGAAGTTGTATAAGCTACTTAACCCAGTGCTTTCAGATGAAAAAAAAATACCAAATATTACAAAGGAATCAACACCTAACATTAAATACAATAAAATCCTATTGTAAACAGAAATGATTTCCTTTACATATGAAAATAAGTTGGAAAATGTGTAGTTCTGTCAGACCATTCAGTAACAATATGAAGATGATAAATATATTTTGCTTTATTTAAACCTCAATATCACTTTATTAGTTACCTTATTGTGTGCAGGCATTGTACAAATGACTAGATACAAAAATGAAGCTATGTTCTTATTCTTAAGGGCTTCCAATTAAATAAAATAGATGTGTAAAGAAATAATGCCACAGATGATATTCAGAAAACTATACAATTTATAGAATTGAAATAAACAATTAGTTTATAGACCTGAAATGTTCTACTAATGTCAATGTGATTAATGTAGCATTTATTATTTATTTGTTTGTTTATTCTAGCAACCTTGTTACCCTGAAAGTCAGTCACATGATTTGTTGAGCTAGTCAGTCAATATGGATAGGAATGTCATGAATAAAGATACCTGGCCCATAGAATTATTTAACAATGACACTGTTTTTGGAAACACTGTGCTCTATCTACCTCAAAGTTATTACCAAGGCTGGCCTGTTTTGACTGGTAAGCATGTTATCTTTTCATTAACTGCCTGTGAGGCTTTGGTTCCTTGTCTGCTTTGGGGAAGGCTGTCTTTCCATGTGTTTTTAAAATTCAGAAGTCATGTGAAGTGACAAACAATTGAAAGGCATAGCATTTGACTTTAGAAGTCCTCTCCCAGAAAATGTTTGTGATTATGTTGATGGGGGTAGGAGGAAAGAGACACAGAAAAGCTCAGTTCAAATTGGATTTGTAAGAGCCAGAGAACTGGTTAAGGGAGTTAAGAGAGTCTGCCATGTGGGTCAGTCTGAATACATTAAAAGGCAACAGTGTTGCAGTTAATTTTCTGAGGCAACTCTACAAGCAGAAGGTATGTGACCTGATTGTTTTATATGGCAGATTTTAAAGGGCTAGTCATTTGAACAAGAAGGAAAAAGAGGTCTTCATTTTAGAGGAGCTTCTGTTTCAAATGTTTGTGGAGATAGCAAATGAGGACCAAGGGCTGGAAATTACACAGGGAGACAGATCTGCTTTCAGTATGAGGAAGAATTTTGTAATGGAACTGTTTAAAAATGGAGGTAGTGAGCTCTTTAGCCCTGAGTACAATAAATTTGAATTTTTAAAAAAAGTTCTAATCTGTCAAGGGTATTTCAGAATTCAGAGGGACTTTTATACCAGATAAGAAACTATAGTAGATTCTGAGCTTATTTTCAGGTTTGAATATAGTCTATGATTTGGAAGAGTTGTCTTTTGATAAATATCACCCTGTGATTTAAATTCCCTACTTAGGTATTCCTTTTGATTAGGCATCATGTTGTCATCAAACATAATTTATAAATTAATTTGAATTTTTCAGACATACAGATTTCTTTCAAATCACATGTTTCACCTGAATCACAATATTTAGCATTACAGTTACATTTGCAGCAAAATAACAATAATTCAGGAGAAAATATTAGGTACCAGTCTTTGTTTCTAATCAGTATAAACCAAATATGCATTTTATGGCAGACAGAAGGAAAAATCCCCATTGTAGCTCATGATAAATGGTAGCACCTTTTACAGACTTTTCCCTGAATGATTAAAAAAAAGAACAAATTCCTCCCAATAAAAGTGCTCTTAAAAATATGTCATTTTAAGACTCAAGTCCTATTAAGTTTTGACTATGTAAAACCATGGAAGTGAAGTTACTCAGATTGCCTAAAATCCTAAATAAACTGGAAAAGAAAGCAATTAGTCACATGCCATAAAATTATGAAGATCAAAATGTGTGAATAAATGTACAGATCTTTGGTCATGCACTCCTGTAAAGGAATTTATTGGGCTAATTATCTGCCACATGTCACAGTCTCTGATAACTAGTCTTATTATAAGGCTTTATAAAGTGGGGTAAAGTTGTTTCTTATGTTGAATGGAAATCTTATTCCTTGTAGGTTCTAGGCTTTGTTTTTAGATCTTCCTCCAAGCTGCTCACAAGAAGACATTTTTGTGCCTTAGACATTCAATTCTAAGAGTTTTCAGATACTTGATTAAACTGGTAATGATGAACTGAAAGTCACAGTGTATTCAACTATATACTTAATCATTACATTAAATTCCATTTATTGCTTTCAAATTCAAAATGTAAACTGATGATTTCCTTTTTACTTTATTCTCATTTTTAGTTGTATACCTTGAGCTAGGTATGCTGAACAGATTCAATTACACTTCTTGACAGCTGGGAAAAACTGAGTCATGTTACAGCATGTGGTTGCTCTCAAATAATATTCTAGCTTCCAAGAGTCACATGTAGTGAAGACTACTGTGATAAAGTCTTCTTGTCCTCCTAGTACCAGAGTAGAGTGACATGGGACTATAGTTAATTTTGATTATGCATACTGCTTAGTCTCAAAGGCCATCAGGGAACAAAAGGTGCTCCACCTTTTAAATCGCGTTTAAAGATCTCTCAAAGAATTGATCTTATACAAATATTAAATTTAAATATTTTTATATATTTAATAATGCCCATACCTACATTCAATTTTAGAAGACATTACAGTAACAGCTTGTGTGTGTTTGTGTGGATAATCTAAATGCAGTGGACAATAACAAAGAATTTAGAAATGTAAGAATACTAAACACAATTTATCCACAAGAATTACAGCAATCTGGATAGTAAGCACAGTTATTTTGTCTTTTAACCTGTAGCACTAGATGAAGGATGATAATGGAATGAAAGGAAAGCAGATGTTAATGAAAAAAAAAATAAACAGACCAAGGGACAAAGTCACAGATGAAGGGGTGTTATATCCTCTTACCTAGCCTTATAGTCAGGAAACACAGCTCCTCCTGGGAGTACTGAGAATAGACTTGACACATCACTGAGACTGGCATGTCAGAGATCCAGAGCAGAGGGTGAGCCCACAATATATAATGGTCTGTGGACAATGAAGTCACAGTGGTTGGCAAGGTCAGAAAAATATAACCACTACTCATGGACTGTGTGTTTGTGATCAAATTCATCTAGAGTTCTGAACATAATCATTTTTCAATAAAGCAAATTAAATTAAAACACTACCTTTACATGATGATGCAAAATAAGAACAAGATCAGTTATTAATGGAACTTAGTGCATCACCAGCACCAGTTGCTATGGTGACAAGTAAAAAGAACAGTAAACAAAGTTTAGTGTTTAATGATTAGACTGCACTTTTCTCATAGTTGTAACTGATGAAGAGCACTCAGATATGGATGTAAAGGGATGGCAATAAGTAAAAATATTAACAAGTAACTTGCAGAAATTATAGAATGAAGACAGGAAACCTTGTGAATTAGAAACTCTATTAGATCAAATGTAGAGAGAGTCACCCAGGCCTTGAAAACAAGGCTATTCCTAGAAATACTACCATAAATCAATGGACGGTGAGGAGAGTGGTAGAAATCAAGATGATACAATAATGAAATAAGATGACGAAAGGGACACTATTTTGCTTTAGTTTCTTCTTTCTGGAAGAGATGAACAGATTTTATACAAATGTTAAATTTAAATATTTTATATATTTAATAATGCCCATACCTATATTCACATTTTAGAAGACAGTACAGTAATAGCTGTGCATGTTTGCGTGTATAATACCTAGAATCAGTGATTAAAACAATATTTACTTTAAACATATTTTACTTATGCTTAAACAATTCAATAAATCCACATATAGGTCACCTACTCTATTATGGACTTTATAAAATAATTTGTTTTCAAAGTATCTCTCTCACACACACACAGAAAAGGGAAAAGCCAACTAAGGTAGTGGAAAGGAAGTCCACTGATTCTAACCAACTGTCATCTGATTAGGGAAAGTCCTTGATGTAGTCTAATATTGTTTGATTAATATTTTGTAAAATATGTTTGAAAGTTATGACTGTAGATATCTGTATGCTAAAATTAAAGATCCTTTCCATGTAAAAGCACACTTCTAAAGAACATATACAACAGATTAACACTTACTTCAGAATGTGGGAAACTACATTTCATTCCAGAGAAACCCAATATATGCATGACCTGAGATGTAAATCGGGGTTGTTAAAACCTATGATGTTTATCTTTAAAACTGATTAAAGAAACACACCCTCTTGCAAGGCAGAATCATCTTAGCTTTGAGAACAAGAATGATTAATATTCTATCAATTTGGGTTAAAGGTGATGAAACACCTAAAGAGATGTAGGCTGCAAAGACTACTATCTATTAATACCAAAAGCCCAGTCACATTTTTATATTTAGAAAAGAATTGGCTATGAATAATTTACTAATGTAGTAAACTAGTTTGGTTCTTTACAGTTGGCATATTATTATCACAGAATATTGATAGTGTACTAGTTTATTCTAAACCCCCAAAATTTCTTACTGCAACTCAAATGTGAACATTTAAAAGCTTGAGAAATGTGACATTAATAACCGACCTATCTAGTGGGCAACTTTCTATACATCCTCAACTGTACTGGAAACAGGTATTTTAGGACTACCATTCCAGAACACAAGAACTTCACTCAACAAATTACATGTTAAGATAAACTCAGGTCAGGTGTAGCTTAGAACTACTGGTGAAATCAAGAGTGTTAATTTACTGAGCTTGAGTCAGAAAATATAGAGAAATACGATACTCCTAGATACTGAAATAAACCAACAACTGAGAAGTAGTAGAATCAGCAGTAATTGCCAATGGCTTTAGGCTTTGTAACTTGATACCTTATGCTCTTAATGAAGAGCTGAATCTTAGTTGGACCATGTTTAGTGTAATTTAAGCTAGGGAAATATATCACATTTTAGAAAAATTTATGATCAACTAAACGGTGAAAGAAGGGTTCAAAAGAAGTTAACAAAGATCAGAAAGAAGAATTCACTAACTCCTATACTTGTAGTAACAAGGTAGCATTCTCACCTCTAATCCATTTTTCACTTTATATAATAGAGTTTTACTAAATAAATTTCCTTTATCTGTTAACTTGGGTTTGTTTTTACTAGTCTTTCATGGATAAAGTATTTTAAAAATCAAAGCATATGAGTTTTGCTTACATAGGAAAACACTAAGTATTCTGACTTCGCCAAGATTATGCAACATAATTTTCCTTAAAATGTATTTGCATTTTAAGTTTCTTGGAACTCCTAATTCATAAGTGGTATGCATTACAGTCATAGTAATTCTCTAGCAGAGGGATATTTTAAGATGCAAAGACCTTTTCACCAATTATGGTTAACAAACTTACTGTAGGTTTCTAACACTGGAATAGTTTAGAATGTGTAAGCACATACTACTTTTTAGAAATGATTAGAAAACCATGGGTCCCTGTATTTATTAAACTGAATCACCTGGCAGTAAAATTCAGTTAAGGCTCGTGGCATGGGTGAAACTTCTTCCCACTCAGATCTGCTGCTGTGGTAGACCTGCACTTCATCTGTGATTTCATCTGGTGCGTAATCACCACCTAATATATAAATTTTATCCTCAATTCCAACTGCACCTGCATTAAAGCCTGCACATTCAAAGGAACCTTCACCCTTCCAAACACAAGTATCTGGACAAAAACTATAAACCTTATAGGTGGAAAGGTCACATATATACAGTGTACAGTTTACTGGGACAGCTTTAATTAGTGTTGCATGAAAAAACTGCCCGAACTCTGCTACTAGTTCAGACCACTGATCAGTTGTAGCATTGTATTTAAAAAAGCAATCAAGAGATGGGTTGAAGGCATCTGTAATCTCTACCTCTGAGCCAAGGACGTAAATTACATTTTGGCATGCACTTGCTTCAGGATAGTAAATGCCTCTGGGTAAGGGGCTAACAGACACCCATTCTTTGGAAAGAGGGTTGTAAGATTCAACATCTAACAGACTTTTAATGTCCTGAGATCCTCTTGTCTTCCCACCTATGACAAAGAGTCTGTTGAGAGCCATGACTGACGTATGCATGGTTCTTGGTGTTTTCATCGTTGACACCAAGGAGAAATCATTTTTGACTGGACAGTAGCACCAAGTTTGATCAGTGGCATCGTGATACAACTCAGCAATGTGCAGTCGCACGGTTCTACAACACGCCCCTTTGCAGCCACCTGTCAAGAACATTTTCTCTCCGTAACTAGACAGACTAGATCCTGGCAAGTCAATCAGGTGTGATTGTGGCAGTATCTTCCATGAATCACTCTTAATATTATAGCAAAATGTACACTGATTCTCCCCATTATCCTCAGTTTTGTGAACAAATATGTATTTTTCAGTTGTGGAGGGTCGAGCGTCAGGGAAAAGTCCACCGGAACCTTGCACACACTGGATCGCATCTATGATGGTGTCAAAACAGCCTGTGCTTTTGAGTAAGCCCTCTTCACTGAGCAGACAGTCTTGAAGTGTCTCCTCAGGTAACTGATGCAGCCTTACTTTTTTAATCAAATGAGGCAGATGCTTTTGTCTTGATTCTAAGTTATGTTTAGTCCAACTAAGGACAACTTTCAGTACAGTTTCTTCTTCAGGAACATTTAGTTCATCTGATTCCAGACACTTTTGCAGAACTCCAAAGTTCATCTCTAAGAAATCACTAGACTTAAATAATAAGGAAAAGTGATGTTGTACAAAGTATAATGCATGATCAAACAAACGGGGAGAGCCATAGCTATCTGATAGAGATAATAACTGTAAGCAATTGACAAGATTGATACTTTTTATTAGAAAGTCACTGCAAGCTTTGGATAGGAAGGAAACTTGAAGAAATGATGACAACTGGAAGAACATTTCCACATTATCATCAGTTATCTTTGCTTTTCCAGTGTAGGCATAATCAAGAAATGCTTTTACTGCTTTGGGAGACAAGTTAGTAATGTTAACACTTCCACCGTCTCTTTCTTTCATGTTTACTTCAAACATAGCCCTGTAAAAATAGAGAACACAGAAGAACAAGTAACTGGGAGCATTTTATTCCATAGTTATTTTCAACCTTGCTTTAAAGAGGTATCCTCCTTTATCCTTAGGTTGATTTATAAAAATATCTGCAACACATATTTTAAAAACATCCTAACAAATCATTCCAATATGTAGAATAATAGTACACACCACATTATTTATCTGCATGATACACTATATAACTCTAACAATATGAAATTATAAATATTATAATTGAGCTACAGCTATTCCAAAGAGTACAAAAGGATTCAAATTTTGTATGTTGATTTGATGCTGATGTCCTTATAAATTTTTCATAAAATTAGGGTAAAATTTCTCAAATGACATAATTTATTTATGTGATAATTCGTATCAACTATGCAGTTGATAATTAAAATTATGTAAAATATATAATGCACTTTTGGGTTTAGGTGTTAAAAGTCTTTCAAACATAGCCTTAATTTGGCAGTAGTAAAACATGTCACCAATGGATCTGTGCATGTAGGAAAATCCACCAAGGAAGAGAAACTTAAATACAGATCTGAAAATACACATTTTACAGAATTTTAGGAAAAAAGAAATATGATTGAGATTGATTCCCTAAGTGTAGTAAACATATACTACACCAAGCCACAAAAGAAAGGCTAAAAATAAGTTTTCAGGAAAATGGTCATCAATAGGTGGAGATGGGCCCCCTAACTCGAATAATTAAATCCTCTGAACATTCTTCATACTTCATACATAAGTTAGAAGTTAAACTTCTAACTTATTTTTATATGGTAAAGTTATAGAATCTTAGGAATTGGGAAATTTGGATGCCCAGCTTAATAAAAATATAAATTATTTAGAAATGTTTAGGCAGAAGACTAATATATATTTTATTGTTGATTTTGGGAAAAAACAATATTGCGGCCCATCCTCATATTAGCTGCACAGCCAGAGTTTTTAAGCTTTGCACGTCCATTTTTGTGCTTTTTTGTGCAAACCCAGTGGAACAAGCAAATGGACATTAAGCAGAAAGAGCTTCAACAGAGAAGCTAGAGTGCCAACTGACCGCTCGTTAGGCCTGAAGGTAAATGGTTTGGTTCTGGCTTTAACACTGGTTTGCATTTAATATTGCGCACCTGTACTTGCGAGCAGTGCCTGCAGCTACCAAGAACTCTGCAAGGGGACAACTTAGTGATTTGAGTCTACCCTGGAGGTGATTAAATTCATTATAGATGCACTAGCACCCAACTGCAAAACACAAGGGGCATTAGAAATGCAGAAGGCGCTCAGGATGTAAGAATGCCCTCACACTAGGACAATATAAGTGGTTACCAAAATTGCATACACCACACATTGGGCAGGGTATTTCAGTGACGTATACCAACTCAGAAATATTAACCTGTGCTGACAATTATGTTATTATATGTGTGTGTGTGTGTGTATAGATAGAGATATATCTATGCACAGATATATCTCTATCTATATATATAGAGAGAGAGAGAGAGAAAGTTGAGAGTACTGTTAAGAACATGACCTTTAGAAGCTCAGTGCCTGCTGAGTTGTTTATTACCCGTGTGACCTTGGAGAGACTTAACTGAAATGTCTTTCAAATTCTTCATCTGAAAACAGGGATCTTGGTAGTACCTATTCCACTGAATAAAGAAGTTAATGGAAAGTACCAGCTATTAACATTACTGTGATAAGTGTTTTCTATCAGTCTATGTATTTTTAATTTTCCATCAGCTTCCACATGTTCTGTGAGAAGACACATGTAAGATCATAGCTCTATACTTTATCCTATTCATCTTTAAAGTATCCTGTTAACATCTGTCTCAGATTTACCATGTTACCATACTATGTGATTACTTTTCAGTCTTGTCTCCAAAGACTTTGCATCTCAATTGCAATTTTTGTTTTCTAAAAACATTATAAAGTGTATTTATCATGCATTATGTGCTCTCCTGCTATTTCTGTTTTACGCTTTTCCTCCCCATACTCCAGAGAGTCAGACCATAACACAAATACGATGATTGAGTGGACTTGTAGTACAAAAGTGTAAGTGACAGAATTTTTATCTTCATTTATACATATTCTGATGAGCTGTGTTCTCATCTGTAAAACATATAATAAAATATCTTTACTATAATTATAAAACTTTAAAACAGGCTGAAAAATTTAAATTGATTGTCCTAAGAGTAATTTTTAAAAATTAAAACAAATTCATAAAAAGCTAGGAGTAAGAAAACAAGTATTATGAGCAAAATAGCAGCTGACACTAATCAAATGATGTGGACACTACCCGAATCATTACATATACAATAGTTCAAAAGCATATTGACTCTGAATTGAATTCTGTTTTTACTACCTTATTATTATTATTATTATTTTACAAATAAGAAACTTGAGACCAGAAAAGGTGAAGTTGCCTAAGTCCACATGTCTAGTAAGTAGTGGAGCTGGGATTTAGATTTAATGTATGGATATTAAGGGACTGAGCCCTTACCCAGTGTAATATTCATCTTTCTGTGACGCAGAAGTGACCTGAAGGCTAAGGGAGCAGAAAAGAGTTACATGGAAGAAAACTGACTGGAAGAGAGGTGAGAAGACACTGGTGGAAACTGAATGACAGGGTAAGAGCAGTGAATGCTCCAGGGCAGTTTGAAGAATAACTTAGGTTACCTGGAGAAGAAATGAAAGGAACAGATGAAGAACATCTAGTCTAGTTAGGCAAACTGTACAAGACTCTTGTAGTCTCCCTGTCCCCAGGAAACTGATGTGGTCCTGAGCCACTGCTCCCCAATACAAAGCTGGAAACCCTGTAGGAACCTCTGATTAGTGATTAGTAGACAAATTTTGCTAGTGATGAGTAGACAACTTTTGCTGAATGAAGTACAGTTTCAGTCCAGAGGCAATAAGGGTAAAGTCTAATTATATTTTGGTAGTAAAACAGGAGTTAGACAAAAAAGTAAAACCAGTATAAATTAACTTGCCTCTGTTTAGCTTTGTACTCTCTTTGTATCAAGTTTATTCATTATAGTTTTAAACCCTGCTTCCTTCAAATAAAAATTGCTTCCAAAACTGAACATTATACAAAATACTACAATTAGGCTTTACGTTTACTGTAATGTGACTAGGAGGACTGATGGCCAGGATGTCACTTAGAGGCTTGCGTCTCACTGAGAGACATCCCGGGGTGGTATCACTTTAATAGGGTTACCACCATTCTAAGGCAGGTGTCTGATCTTAACTGGCAGATTCAGAATCCCACTGTGATCATGTTGGATTTAGTGTTGTGATGAGGCCTGTCCCTGCAGGATTATCTACTTGGGAAATGAAATTATATACAGAAAGTTGCAGAGGACAAGAACAAGTTGGGTGCTCTCTGAAAGTGTTTCTGGAATTATTTTTCTCCATTTTAGGGATAACTTGCCACCAAGAGGTCAAATTTTTTAAAACTGGTTAAAGTTCCTCTCCCGTGATAATCTATGGCCAGAAGATTAGAATTTATTTTAGTTTCAGACTCTTCATGTCTTTGAACTTTGATCAATCTGTCCTTTCCTCTTTTTCTTAATGATACAGTGCAGAGATCCCCCAAACAAAAACGACACTGATAAAAACACTTTTTTCAGAACATTTAAAAGGATTAATAAGGTTCCACAGAGCTTTGAGAAATACAACCTTGGGAAGACCCGAGCCTTCAAGATGGTAGTATGAAATTGTTATACTCAAAAATCCTTAATCTAGGAGCTTTTTATAAGAATTAAAAGTTATTGATGTGCATGCTACTGTGAAGGGGAAATTGAGTAGTTATAAAAAATAACTTAATTATTTAAATAATAAAATTTGAGGCATAAATATATAAAGTACCTGAAAAAGTCACTGCATGCTGCTAATACACAACGATGACATGGTATTGTTTCATCTTTCATGATTATTTTAAAATCATAAAAGACATTCTGTTCTCTAAAATCCTGTAGTACACTTAGGATTTTCTGTCCATGATCTTCTGACACAAGGAAGTTGTTTTTCTTCTCAGATGGAATTCCATTACATGAGCTTCGTTGATTAAAATCAAATGAATTATCCATAGCAAATTCCATCTGTTCTTAGAACTGGAATGAAAAATATATCATTGATGTAGTAGAATCAATGAAATTGGCAGACTCCAAAATTTGCCCTCTTAAGAGTTAATTACACAAAAAAATGCTCACTAATTACAATCATGATGGTAAACGTTCTAAATAACTTTTCATGACATTTAATACTTGGTAATTGTGAGTGCACTGGAATAAAAGGCATATCATTGAAAGATAACATTCGAGGCTATATCATTATGTGGAACAGCAAAATCTGTAAGTTATATAAATAACTGATATAGGATTTTACTACATGACTGACTAGTCTTACTGTTACAAGTGGCAGTGTTGTTTATGTAGTAGATTGAGTATATAGCCAGCATATCCTTCTCCTCTCCCATCCATTTTCTTTTTCTTTTATAAAGATTTATTTTATTTATTAATGCATACAAGAACTGGGGTATAGACCAGAGGTGTGGGGGGTAAGAGGGATTCACCAGAGACAGAGTGGGGAGCAGAACAGGTGGATCTACCGAAATATACTGCTGAGGGGGAGCAGTCGGTGAGACAGGAGAGGTCTGCTAAACCATGTGGGTTGGCTTCCTGACCAGGGATCAAACTCATGCATAGCTTTATAGTGATGAGATTTTGACTCCTGTGTCACCAAGGAGGCACTCCCCCATCCATTTTCTTTTGGTAGCAATACATTTGTCAAAATGTTGATTATGAAGCATAGATATATGCCTTCTGACTTTCAAAGGAGAATCGACTGAAAGGGATCAGCGTTAGCTTGCATTGACTAGGTAAGGCTTTTTGTAAGGGAAAAAATGACAAGTATTGGTTCAGGTTAGTTAGCTTGAAAGCAGGAAGGAAAAGAACATAAACCTTTTATTAAGAAAGGGTTTTTTTTTAAATATGGTCAGAAATCCAAGAGAGCTGAAGCAGATCACTATTGTTTTCCCAAAGTGCAAATGCAGTTTGAAGGATAAAAGTTTGGACCACCAAAAGCAAGGACGTGAAGTACAAGTAGAAAAGAAGACTGCGAACTAGCAGAGTAAAATAGGGAAATGCGGCTCTTAGATTATTTCTGTTCTTATTATCTAATTATCTATTACTTTGCAAACGCCCTAATTGTCACACCTAATTAACACACTAGCTCATGATTTCTCAAGGTTCTGTTGGTTTAGCTATAGGTTCTTTCTCAAGGCTTTCATATGGTTAGAAAAGAGATGGCAGCTGTGGCTAAAGTCATCTGACAGCCTGACTGAGTTACAAGACTAATACAATTTCTTCTTTCACATTTCTGATGCACCAATGGGATGGTTAGAACATATGGAACTTTTGCATCCTCATGCATTTGTCCATCTGGCTAGCTTATACGTGCTCATAGTATGGTAGCCTTGGGTTAGTGAGACATTGTGGCAGCCTGGTTGTCCCAAAGGGAGTGTGTTCCAGGGTTTCCCAGTAGAAGCTAGACTCTGGAAAAGTAGTCCTATGGCATCAATCAAAACTGAGACAGTTGTGTGTAAAGATTTTCTCCCAGTTGGTGGGTTGTCGCTTTGTTTTGGCTAATGTGTCCTTTGCTGA
>JAGFMF010012017.1:368864-391823 GCA_019455555.1 Galemys pyrenaicus | reverse complement strand
CTGGTGAGATGGTGATGGGGAATACATGGGGATTACAATTAATGGCAAGTATATGTAAATTTTAAAATATTTTAATAAAAAAAAAAGAAAAAAAAACTGAGACAGTTAAGTGCTGTGTTGCCTAGTACAGTACTACAGGCTATGTGTAGTTACTTAAATTACTTAAAATTACAAATTTAGTTCCTTGTTTTCTCTTGCCATTTTTTAAATCGTAAATACATGCAGTGATGTAAGTTTATGTGTCAACTTGACAGGATGCCCAGACATTTGACTAAATATTATTTCTGGGTGTGTCTGTGAGGGTGTTTTTGGATAAAATTCACATTTTAATTCATAAAGTAGGTTGCCTTTCTTAATGGGTGTGGGATATGCAATCCATTGAAGGCCTAAATAGAAAAAAGATTGAATAAGAAAGGACTATGTCTGTCTTTCAGCTGGGTCATCAGGTTCGTTCTGATGGACTAGGCCCCAGAGTAGAACTATATCATCAGCTCTCCAGCTTACTCACTGCAGTTTGGATTGTCTTAGCCTACACAGTCATGTAAACCAATTTCCTCTAATACATCAATCAATCAGTCAAGCTAGCTAACAATCTCTAATTGGTTCTGTTTTCCTGAAGACCCCAGACACATGGTCTAGTGACTATTATAATGTACAGCACAAATGTAGAACTTTTTCATAATTATAAAAAATTCCATTGGATAGCTGATGTATATATGAAAAATTGTAATCCTGTATTACAAAACTTAGAAAAATAATTCAGCAGTAAATAAATTATACACTGTGACCAAATGGGTTTGTCCAGGGATTTCAAGGGGTTCAATATTCAAATACCAATCCATATAATCTCCCAGATTAGCAAACTAAGAAAAAAGTTACAGTCATATCAACTGATATAGTAAAAGTGTCTGAAAATCCAACACCTATTCATAAGAAGAACTCAACAGCAAGGAACAGAGGAACTTCCTCAACTTAATGAAAAATATTTACAAAACTACCTATGACATTATTCTCCATGGTAAGAGACTGGATGTTTTTGCTCTAAGATGAGGAACACATGAAGGACATACATTCTTACAACAGCTAATCATCATAGTACCAAAAGCTCTAGGTTCAATAAAAGGGATATACTTTGGAAAAGAAAAAAGGCTATTCACAGATGACAAGATTGTTTATAATCCCAAGGAATCTAACAATAAGATTCACAGAATTCAGTGATACTGCAATGTATAAGATCAGCATACAAAAATCATATATTTAGTTTGTATTTTTATAAACTAGCAATGAACACATGGAAACCAGAATTTAAAGTATAATATCACTTACCAAAAAAAAAAGGAGAGAGACTTGGATATAACCTAACAAAACAAAACATATATAACATTTGCATCATAAAAACTACAAATGCTGACAAAGACCATAAGGGTAGAGAGATTTGTTTATGAATTGGAAAAATCAACTTAATAAAGATATCAAGTCTCCCCCGACTGATAAACAGGTTTAACACAATTCCTGTCAAAAAAGAATTTTTCATACTTACAGATAAAATCAATAAAGTAGGAAGAGTAAGTCTTGTGATTTAAATTCCACTATTATATAATTATAGTAATACTCCTTGACACTGGTAAAAGGACCAACACACAAATCAGTGGACCAGAATATACAGTTAAGGTCAAGGGTTAGTCAATAATTTGTTAGATATGACACACAATTCACAAAGAGAAAAATTAATAGTTTGAATTGTCAAAATTAAAAACTTTGAAACTTCATAATACACTATGAAAACCCTGTTGCAAGAATGAAAAGATAAGCTACAGAACAGGAAAATAATACTTGTAAATACAATCTTATAAAAGATGTATTTAGAATATAAAAAGAAATGTCAAATTCAGTAAGAAAACATTGCAATTGAAAAGTGGGGGAAAAGAAAAAGAGAAACATCACATATCTTTTTTAAGTATTCTCAAATATATAAGGACTGTACATAGCTGTTCACTTCATAAAACTGTCAAAAGATAGTCTTCCTTGTATATTCTATACAGAATAACAAATCAAAGAAGCTGAAATTATCCTTAATTTTTGTTTGAGCAAATCTCTACTTGCATTAGTGGACTTTGCAAGTAACAAACAACTTGAGATTCAAAGCTACAAAGTAGGTTCCCAAATGGCCCATCACATATAGTGACTCCTACTGAATGTCCTGAGGCTCTGTCTTACTCATTGACAAAAAATACAGATGTATTACACTGGGTTGTTGAGATGCTTACCTGATATAAGGAATATTAACTTAATATTGTCAAATGATATATAAATATTAATGGTTAAAAACAATCACAACAATACTTAGCCAGTGACATTACTGGCAAGCAGTTTTTAGGTCATGCTAAATGACAACTATTTTTCTTCAAATATTTTGCAAATTGAGCATCATATTTTTCTAAGTCAAGATACATTTTTTTTTCCTACACTTAACATATCTAGAATTTACAGATATCTTATAATGGCTTTTGGCCAGGTGGCAGTCATGCCATATTTGTCATTACCTGCATCTGTGTATCATAATGTTAAAAAAATGGAGGTGAGCATTTTGGAAGAAATACCTGGAGATAAAAATGGACAGTCATTTAAGAAATGATATTTCACTAAAATTCCTAATAACAAAGAATGACATTAAGGGAAAAAACATGAACATTGAGGTGCTGAGTTCAAAGTGCATTAGAAAAGTTAGATTGAAATGTAAATAAATTTTAGGAGCATCTCAGCTAATTAATTTTCCTTAATTATTTTATAATAATAAATAGTAAGAAATATCTAGAAATTTAAAATAAAAATGAAATGTGAGAATATATTCACCTTCAGATAATAAAGGTGACCATGAATACACTATGCTTATTACCATGTGGCAGGCTATTACTACATATTTTATAGACTGTCTCCAATGTTAAAACTGTATAAATAAGTATCGCTATTTTCCTCGTTTTATAGATAAGAAACATGAGAATTTTGCTCATTTGCCCAAGGTCAAATGACGTACCATAGTGCTGAAATATAAGCTCCTGTGGTCTGGCCAGTGACCTTGTTCTCAGTCACAATTATTAGGAGAACCTTTCTGAGAAGATGTCACTTTCAGTTCACATGTGAATGATTGAAAGGTAAGGGTTGGTGGGAGAAATCACTTATAAAGTCTGAAAGTGGAAAAGCGTCCTTAGGTTTCAGGAAATGAAAGAAGCCCAGCATTGCTAGAGTCTGGTTAATGGGAGCAGAGGTGTGGCAGGCTAGCAATACTTCATGAGAGATCCTATAGGCACAAAGAGTTGGAATTTTATTCTAAGTGCAGTAAGAACTGAGGGCTTAAAACTAGACAGTGGCATGATCCTTTATTTTTAAAATATATTACTCTGGCTATATTTGAAGAATCAATTCAAAGAAGGTAAGAGAAGTGATGTCTACACATCCACTTATTCAAAATTATAACAATGTTTCTGAGCAGCTATTATTGAGACAGTCACTATTCTAGATTCAGAACATACAGACAAAACAGCACAGAGAAGGTACTTTTGAGGATACTTAGAGTTAGTGAACACACATGCATCCATAAGAAAAACAAACCCAAACCAAAAAACTACCCCCTCTCCTACATCAACAATTTATCCCACGCTCCAGGAACCTATCCATCTGTATACAAATTTTTATTATCTTTCATCTTTAAGGAAACAGTAAACAAAAATCTATTGTTTGACCTTTAATTCCCCTCTAGGTAGCTAGAGGGGAATGTCTACTCCCTAACCCAGGAAAATCTTAAGGAATAGTGTATAATAGCTTCTCCAGTTTGTCCTCTCAACCCAAAGAATCAAGTTCTCTCCATTACTAGCTAAAACTGATCCTGCCTGTCTCACCATGCTACCACTTTGCAGTCAAATGCGAAGTGCTCTCTCCTCATCTTACTTCATCTCTCAGGAATATTCACATTAACTCCCTCTTCTTCTCAGTGCCAAGACACTTTAGGATTTCCTTTTGTGTCAGCCACTCCTCCTCAGACTATCAATAGAAGGTTATATAGCACCTGTGATTAAGGACACAGGCTTCCATTTCAGACTTAGCTCTGAAGACAGATGGGTCCTGGCAGATGGATTTGTAGTACAGAGTGCAGACACAGGAAGAGGTTATTCCCCTTTCTACAGATGGGTCCTGGAAGATGGGTTTGTAGTACAGAGTGCAGACACAGGAAGAGGTTATTCCCCTTTCTTATGGAGGCTGGAAAACTAACCAGTATCTGAGGTGAGAACTGATGTTGGCTTACCTTTATAGTAAAGTGGACACAAAGAGACCAAAGATGGACTTTAGTTCTATTGTGGAGGTAGAACCAGTAAGTTTGGTATAAATCAGATTTAGGAAATAATGGAAAAAGAAAATCAAGAGTTCTTTGAGTAACTGGTAGAATTAAGTAGTTCTTTTTTTTTAACTAAAAACTCTTGGAGAGAAAGTTTTTTTGTGTTTTTAAAGATTTATTTATGCACACAAGAGCATAAATAAAGTAGGAGGTGAGAGGATTCATGAGAGACGTGGGTTGCTGAACAGCAGACTGACAAAAACACACTGCTGAGGGGAGTAGTAGGCTAGGCAGGAGAGGTCTGCTGCTCCATGTGCGGTCCCCTCCCTGGCCGGGGATTGATCTCACGCTGCTGTGCCATGGAAGCTTCACAGTGTGGCGCTTAACCAGCTGCGCCACCAGGGAGGTCAGAGAAAGTTTTTAAATAAAGTTTAAGTTGTAAGGTTTATTAAAAACTAGTGAATATCACCTTAAAAAGAAAACAAAACCTTATAAATGATCACATTGAAACTGCTACCTTGGAGAGCTTAGTGATCTACTTGAAGTCCCACAGTAACTTGCTGCAGAACTGGAAACAATACAAGCCTCTCAGAACTCTACTAAGAAGCCACGGAACAGGATCTGGCAAGATGGCTAATACACACTTGCACAGCTTCTATTACTTTAGCCTTTGTGTCCCCAGCCAATGGCATAAAATACATCATCATAAAGTGCTAGGGTTTCTGGATATAGTTAAACAAGTTATTAGCTGTACATTTTGTATTTCCTTAGGAAAAGAGTGAAAGAAATTAAAGGTAAAATATAAACATCACAGTTTGTGAAGAGTATAATCTGTTGCAAAAGTTCATTAAAAATACTAAGTGATACCAATTTGTAAAGGGCAAGGTATACATGAAAGGAACACATGAAATTCCTCTCAGGTACTTCATACTCTGATTTTCAAGATTATACACATATAAGTAATTCAGAATAATAGGAGCAACATTCTACAGGCATACGAGGTTAACTGTCAAATGAATTATACAGACAATATTTTTTTAAAGTACTCTGGGTGGTCCTTAAAAAAAAGGTAACGTTTTAGCTTAAAGACAGGCAAGATTTTAAAAAGACAGGGAAGAAACTTAAATCTGTAAAGAGTATCCATGGTACTAGACTTGAAACACAAGGCAGGGTGTAGAAGGAGTGAGTTTTTTAGACTGATTCTACAGACACAATCTCTTTGCGTTGATATTTGAGCTCAGATCTGTATGATAAAAAACAAGAAATGTGATGGGGGGAGAAGAGAGTATTTTAGGCAGAAAGAACAAGTAATGTAGTTACTACGTTACCTGACTATAGCTCTAGGACACAGAGCTTAGTTCAGTGGTAAAAGTTGAACTATGAAATTCTAGTCCTAAATTTAAATCCACAAATTCTCTTTCTAAGCTCAGTTTTGCCATTAGTAATAACTATTACTGAACAGAATATATGAGATAATGTGCGCAAAAGTGCTTTAAAAACAAACTAAATTATAAAAATCAATTAAAAAGACATTATGAAAATAAATGTTATTATGTCATGCTTAGGTACACCACAGATTTAAAATGGAGAACTAAGTTATGATCACAGGCAATATGACTATCAGTAAATCAGTAAATACCTTATACCTTGCTTTTTTTTTTTTTTACATTTTCTCTTACTGTAGCTTTTTATGTGCATTTTATCTGCTTGGTCAGATAGTAATCTCTGGGCAGGTTGTAGACAGACCTTCAATATGGTATCTGACACAGGTTTTTTAGTATTAACTCAGCTGATATATCAAGCAATTCATTTTACATCCTTTTGAACACACACACAATTCAAAATCCCATCTACTTAGAAAGGACTAGAGGGGGCTTGTGATATAAGAAAAGGTATGGAAACACGTATAGATAAAAACAGAATGGAATCCTTTATAAGTTAGTAGGGTGGAAATACCTGCAGGTAACTATCTTAATTACTACTGTTGGCTTCTAGTAGACATTCCTTGACAGCCAAAGAAGGGTTTTTGCTGAGTCCCACAATGTGACATTTAATCTATCACAAAGTTAGGCAATTGCATTCATCTGCAGAGACCAACTTTTTCTCCGGGGCCAAAATGCAAACGGGACTTTAATCATCAGGGCTTTCATAGAAGAGTAGCCCGTTGTCTACAAGGACCTTATGTGGACACAGAGACACTAAGCGCATCCTTCGTGAAGTCTGAAGTAATAATTGAGCAGAGGTAGGATAATTCCAAAAGGCTGCAGAAGTTATTTACTCTGTTCTGCCAATTTTACAGCAAGGGCCTCTGATAGGATGGAACCAACAGCAGAAATGTTTTTTCCCTACAGTTCTGGCCCAGGCATGGCACAAGCAAAACAGCATCTGGGTTATTTGATGGCCGCACCAAAGGGTCAGCCACAGCTTAGCTCTCTGATAACCTCGGGTTCAGCAGGGCCGGCACCCCATCCGGGGGCAGTGCCTTAGGGGGCTTTCGACAGCGACGGCGAGGGGTAGTGTTCAGACTGGGGGGCTTAAGCCAAAGGACCGCGGAAAGGAGTGTGGGTGTTAAGTCAGGGCTGCCGCGGAGCACGGCTCCAGGCTCTAGGGGCCCCGACTGTCCCTCCTGGCCACAGAAACCTTTCCCGCCCCGAGCGGCAAAGGTGAGAAAAGACCAGGAAATCCTTCCTCCGGGTTGTAGGGACCGACCGCGACCGTCAGGAATACGGCGCCACCACCCCACTCCTCCCGCAGACCCCAGAGCTCACCCACCTGCAACTGCAGTCTCCGAAGTCTCCACCCCAGAGTCCCTGCCTCCGAAGGCCAGAACGCGATTGGTTTGCACGGCTGTCCGTCAGTGCGTCCCCAAGGTGAGTGGCGCAACAATCCGGCCCCTGGGTTTGGTCCCACCCTCCGCGCCTCCGGAGCCCCGCCCACATGACGTCACGCGGTGCTGCAGACCCAGAGGCGGGTCTCCTCCCCCAGCCGCTGGCTACGGAGGAGGCGGCGAGCTTGGGGGCGGGGAAACGAGGGCCTGCTGGGCCGATCACGTGATCGCAACGCGCCGCCCGTCGCTGCGCGCCTACGCCGCGAAGAAGGGGGCGGGGCCACGCCAGCGTCGCGCCATCAGGCTGGAGGTGGCGGCGAGGGCTCTAGCAGTGTATGGTGTTCCCAGCCAAGCGGTCCTGCTCGGTGCCAGCCATGGAAGGCGTGCGCTGGGCCTTTTCCTGCGGCACTTGGCTGCCGAGTCGCGCCGAGTGGCTGCTGGCCGTGCGGTCGATCCAGCCCGAGGAGAAGGAGCGCATCGGCCAGTTCGTCTTTGCCCGGGACGCCAAGGCAGCCATGGTACTACAGGTCTTGGGTTTTCGAGCCGAGCCAGCCGCCCTTGGGGGAGGTGGGCCCGGCCGTAGAGATCCCGCCCGCCCCCGCGTCGACGCCCTCGTCTAGCCGGCGGCCCGAGGGGCTACAGTGGCCAGCGCCGCCTGACCTCGGGTTGCGCGCGGCCTGGTCGCGGCGGTCTTTGTGGGCGCCTGGAAGGCCTCGCTCGCTGCAGCAGGAGCCCCTCCCCCGTCGTGACGGGAAACGGCCCCTGCTAAACCACGAACTGCGTGCGGGGAGGGTCCGCGCAGCCCTGTCTCCCCCAGTTTTGAGTGTTTATATATTTTTATTTTGAAGTATTAGCGAATTTTATGATTTTCTTTGTGTGGGCCCAGACCGCATGCTTAGGCTGCCTATTAAATGTCACGCGTAAGACTGAGTAAACTACGAGTAAAACTGAAGCCCAGGAGGGTGCACTCCAGACAAACCTGCCTGGAAACGTTGTCTTTTGCTTTAGTTCTGTGTTTTTAAGCACCAAGTTGAAAGTTGTATTTCAGATTTACCTCTACTATAGAATGCATTTGGAAACAGTTGTAATTACATACCTTCTGAGACAGTCGTTTCTTGGAAATGTGCCTGTATTAAAACACCTTTTTGTTTGAATTGTAGGTTAATGTATTAATTTTTGAAGGGACAGTGGAGAACATTTTTTTTGGTACCTATTTATAATTAGTAAGAAATGGTGGGATTCCAAGTCTGGCAGTTTTTAGAAGTCAAGCATTAGAATCATAGGGGGAAAACTTGTATGATTTTGCAGAATAAAAACTTTGTTGTCCTCTACTCTCGGGTTTTTAATGAGGCTAGTAGTTTCTTACTGAGGTGGAGAGAGTGGATGGAGCCTGTGTGAAAGGAGATAAGTCATGCATTGCTAATTATTGAAGCTGAGGATACAGTATACAGGATCTAGAAATAGTTGCACAAATGCACAAAGATGTAGTTACAGTAGTTGCTCACTGCGGGGGGGGGGGTTGGTCTTTGTATAGCAGAACTGAAGCTAGTTGACAGTGCCCAACAATAGGGGAATAATCAAGTGGTGATAGATAGTTTGATACTATGAAATATTATGCTACAGTTTAAAGAGTACAGACCTTTATGTTAGGATATAATCCCCAATACAAGTTTAAAAATTTTTTTTAGAATGCTGTGTATAGTAGAATCGTTTATGTAAACAAATAGAAATTGTATATGCAAATGAACATGTTTGTATCCTTAGAGAAAAATGGGAAGGATACTTAAACATGTTAACATTAGTTGTCTGTTGAGGGGAGGGAATTGCTGAGGAGGGACTTTTTTATCTTCTTTATCATTGTTTAAATCTTAAAGTGGTGCTGTCAGTATTTACCTGTTTTTAAACATCTTTAAAAATCTTTTAGAAACTACAAAATCAGACTTTTTATGTTCCAGGCATGTACTTGTCTTTAGTAGACATCACTACATACTAGATGTTTTGTTTACTTAACAGGCTGGTCGTCTGATGATAAGGAAATTAGTTGCAGAGAAATTGAATATCCCTTGGAATAATATTCGTTTACAAAGAACTGCTAAAGGAAAACCAGTTCTTGCAAAAGACTCCTTGAATCCATATCCCAATTTCAACTTTAACATCTCTCACCAAGGGGACTATGCTGTACTTGCTGCTGAACCTGAGCTACAAGTTGGAATTGATATAATGAAGACTAGTTTTCCAGGTAATGTTGCTTTTTGTGCTGCAGGAGTTAAATAACTGGTCTCAACTTTTATCTACTGTGTAATCTCATGCCAGGAGATGTATTATGGATATTTAAGTTTAGGAAAAATATGCTGAATCCTTAATAGTAGTATAGCTCAGAGAGCATATGTTCAGAGACTATTTCCTTGTGTATTAACAGGCTTTACATAAGGAATAGATTGTTACTGGGAATTCTTTCAAATCTTTGTCAAGAGGTACAGGAAAGTAATGCTGTCTTTTTGAATTATACTTAAGCTTAGTAAGTAAGACTAAATTTGAAACTTATTTTCAAAAGCTTATATTTTGTAAAGAACAGTTTTTCAATAGCTCAGCTTCTCTTGTATTTAAATAATGAATGTTAGGTCTAATTAAAGAGTATTTTCATTTACATTCCATTCAAAAGCCATAGTATTTATTTTATAAAAAGTTTGTTTCACATATTTCCCCAGAGTTCATCAATTGTCAATTTGTTTAAAAAATTAATCTCTGTGGTAAAGTATATTACAGTTTTTTGGTAGAGATAACATGTATTTGTGTTCTATATAAATATAGCTCTAGAATGTTTATATAAGTAAAAATGAAGAATAAGAAACTTAAAAATATTTAAGTTGCTTATATTGTACCATACAAATTTGTAACTGGTGACTGTAGAAACCTCTAACATTTGCTGCAAGGGTGAGTATACCTGAGTAATTTTATACACACACACATACTTAGTACCCACGTTCTCTTAATGACTCCATAATTTTCATCATCACTAGCACTATGTGCTGAGGCATTTTACAAAGTGCTATATGTATTTTTTCTAATTTTCCCAATCATCCTCTACTGAATATGCTATTGATTTTTTTTAATCAAAAGAAAGGTAGCAGACTAAGAAGAAAGCTGTTAATAAAAACCAGCATTTTCTAGCTACATGGTACAACTTCCTCTTACCATGTTGCTTCATCACATCATCTTTGTTTCCCTAATCTAGAAGACTTACATTACCTTTATCCCTCATCCCCATTTCTTCCCAAACAACTTACCAGGTAGCTTTTCTCCTCAGTCTCTGCTAAGAGAAACCTTCAATCTAAGCTAGACTTTTTTGTTATAGACACTCTTAATATATTTCCTTCATTCCCGTAACATTTTCCTCTGGTTCTTGTAAGCCATCAAGAGCAGAAACTTAGCTACAAACTGTTAGTCTCTCATATCTTTTAGTACTCTTACTTCATAATAATGGTCAATAAATATATGTTAATTGAATAAACACTCTGCTAATAAGGCTTCAGAATCTGTCTCTCCCTTTTGCCATCAGTATCTTTATTTTGCTTTTTCCCACTAGTGACTTTCTCTGTCCAGCTCATAAACCTTTCTATTACAATTCTTAACTGCTCAGAAAAGCCCTAGTAATTACAGGGCTTTTTTGACCTCAAGTTCTTGAACAAGCAGCATCAAGGAATTTTTTTTTAAAACCTATTGTAATTGTTTGCTTCATTTTATATGAATGTGTTCCTGTGGGTTTTTCTCAGAAGAGTTTTCAGCAGCGCCAGAGAAGGTATATTCTAAAAAAAACACTGCTGTGAAGGGTTCAGTGAGCAGGGGAATGCACCTGTGTGCTTTCCTCACTTTCTGCTCTTCCCACAGCAGAGATTGTTGGTGAGAACATAGTTCCTTAGAACCCAGTCAGCATAATTACATAGTAGTGGTTGCCTCAGCAGGTTGGTACCTGCCTGGAGAGTAGGGCTGTGAGGCACAGATTACTAGTTGGCTACTGGATAAACAGGTCATTACTAATTGAAAGTTTTAATAAATGATAGGAAGGTGACTGAGCAAAAATGGAAGATTCAGCTTCTTATTGATTACACTTTGTTGGACACTCATTGGAATTGCTCTGCTAGTCAGAATCTGAGGAAATTGAGCTGGTAAGTTCTTGAGTCTTATTAAATGGTAAATGATACAACTTAGGACTGCAGCAAAGGAAGTAGCTGTACTTTGTACTGGACATTGTTAATATCAGTAAATTGTCATTGCTCAGAATGGACTCAACTTTGGGAGGTATCATTAGCATGTTGGAAGACTCCATTACTCCCATTCTGTCTATAGGTAAACACCACATTGGAACTAGGGGAATCTTTCCTTCATTTCTACCAGATGCAGGCTATTTCCCTCCCTCTCCCAATCCCTTTAGCTGCAGTGGAAGCACAGGAGAGAATATATCAAGAATATATTGGTGGATTTGGGAAGCTTCAGGTTTCTTCTTTTCTGGTTGGATACCCACAATTGAGATTATTGCACTTACTTTATTCTCTACTTAATGGAGAAAAACCTGGCAGATAGTTGGCATTCAGTATGCTCCTTCAATGAATATGTGGAGAAAAGGTACTGTAAGAGGCTGGGGACCCTGGCAGAGTTATACTACAGTCTCACCTAACCCTGGAGGGAAGGGTGTTTCCAGGTCTTCAATATAATTTGCTTTATCCAACTGGGAAGTTCAATTGACATCTGCATTTTCTGATTAATTTTTAACCCACCACTAAAAGTTCCCTTTGCCATTATAAATGTTGCTAGAGATTAATTGCCAAGACAAACTGACTTAGAATTTTTAGGTTTAATGCTAATTTAATAGCTTTGAGATCGTTGTATCATACAACTGGTGTCTAGAACAGAATTTCATAGTAAATATGAAAAGTATAGAAGTGTACAGTGGTGCTGTTACATAATCTGTTGGCTGCCTAATTGAGCCCTCCTTTGCACTTTTGTTCTCATCCACTTAGCATATTCCCTGTAAACAATGGACTGGTCTTAAAAAACACCTGCAGTAGTTTTCCTCAAAACTTTTAAGATTTATTTTATTATTGATTTGTATTTGCATTATTATTAAAAGTTTAAGAGCACATCATTAAAGATTAGCCTATATATATACTACATTAAGTCCACAACTAAAATCCAGTTCTGTCCTTCAATATGTAATGGGCCTCTTTTACCCAGTTTATCGATCTCCTTAACCCTTTGTATTCTCATACCAATAATTTGTTAAGGCTTAAAGTTTTTTTTTTATTCATCCTTTTGTTTGGTTTCTCTGTATATCGCATATGAGTGAAATCATAAGATATATGTCTTATGTCAGTAAGCATAAATCTCTAAATCCATCATGCTGCAAATAGCAAGACTTCATCTTTTTTTTTTTTTAATAACTGAAACGGTATTTCATTGTATAGTATATCTTTATCCAGTAGTCTGTTAATGGTCACTTTGCTTGTTTCTAAGTCTTGTCTGTTGTAAATGGTTCTGCATTTTTCCACTTAACACCCAGAAGTGAGTAAGAATATCATAGAATTTCTGTTTTTAATATTTTGCAAAATCTCCATACTGCTTTCCACCAATAGTATTACAAAGTTTCCCTTTACTTTGCATCACCTCCTAGGTTGGTTCTTAAGAAAATCAAGTCTCCTTCTCATGACCCTGTCTACCTCTCCATTCGCATTTCTAGCTTCTCTCTCTGCTATTTTCTGTCCACACTGGTCTTGTATTTCTTCACTGTAGCAAACTCCCCCTGTTCAAGGTTGTTGCAGAAAAGCTGATCCCTCTGCCATTCTCCCCATCTTTTCTGAAGTACCTAAGACTGAAGATTGACAAATAACCAGTACTTCTTCAGAGAAGGCTTTCCTGACCACTTTCTCATTTGCAGCTATAATTTTGTTATTTGATGATTGTTCTCCTTAGAGGAATTCAATAACTGTCCTTGTTTTTGCCACAGTTACCTAGTACTTAGCAAGTCCCCCACACATGGCAAGTTCTTAGTAAATATTTATTAACTGTACAAATAATAGTTCTCAACTTCACTTATAATATTCCTTAAATTTGTTGAAAATTCAAAATGTGGGACCACCATCATGTTGAAAACAGTATTCATATCAGATTCTAGTTGAATATAAACTGTTCTCATCATTGAGTTGTGATTAGAAATAGTTCTTCTTCCTCATCTTCTCCATTTCTCTCTTGTACTGCTTCTCTCCCACATGTCCATCTTTCTCAGCTTTCGAATTTGTTGCTGCCACAGTTGATTGTACTATCATTTCTATTTGGGATGATGTATATTTATCTGATCTGAGTTTTGAAAAATATGCTTATTAATAAGTTCAAGCACTTTTTTGTGTTTCAGCTTGGAGATTTAAATACTGAAAAAAAGCTTAAAAAAGCGACATTTACCTCACACTCTGAATTACACATTTGAAAATCAGGTTTTTATTGACGAAACTGTATCCCGTTCCAGTTACAGAATGGGTCTTTTCCACTGTCCAGAGGATTTGGGCTGGGTCACTTTGTAGAACTAGTACTTAATGTACAAACACTTATTTGTGTGTGTGGCACTATTACATGCCATATATGTGTTATCTTCGTCCACTAAAGCTATGATAATTTATAAAATAAAGACACTTATGCAAGGTGACTTAGCAAAAAAGTAGATGATCATGGATTAAAACTCACACTCCCAAGCCCCTGTATTTAGGCACTGCACTTCACGATATATGGCCTCTCATATATTGATTCTATATATTTATTTGCAAGTACAAAATTGTGTGAAAAACTGTGGAACTGATTATTCTGCATTTAAAGTTAAGAAGCAACCAATGTCTTAAGAGTATAAAAAAATACTCTAAGGGAACTTGCCTTACAATTTTTAAAATATTGTTATTTTAAAATACATAAAAAATATTAGACATTATAAACAAGAATATGGTGATAGCAAAAAATAACTAGACCCCAATATTTATATATAATATTTCAATTCTGTGGGTAAATATCAGCTTATTAAAGGGTGCGTTACTCTAATCCCTATGCTAATAACTTAGGGCAATTTGTTCTATAAACTGCCTATTATTTTTAATATATTAAAGCTAAATATAAATTATAGATATCGATACTTTCTTGGCCAAATCATGATAATTTTGTTCCCCATACTATTATATGTCATTTGAATTATGTATTTTCTGCCACAGGAATTTTGATTTTTATTTAGTTAAATACGTCTTTTCTATGATAAATTCTGAATTCTGTCATGTTTGAAGAAAATGAATTGGTAAAATATTTGTTCTAACTCTAAATTATAGAATCTCCTAAATTTTGTTTAAAATTGTAAATATTTTACATTTACATTTACATCTTGATGGCTGAATTCTACCACCACCAGAGCTGGATAAATGAATGGATAAACACGTCGAGTGCCTGTATCCATTAACTACTTAATAAATGTTAGCGTTGAGGTGGTGCTTGTTGTGTGTATGAAATGTTATTTCAAAAATGGTGGTTTAGAATATTAAAGTCAGCAGAGGTGCTTATTAAAAATTCATTCCTGACAACCACCCCAGACCTATTAAACTGAATTACTGAGAGTACTTGCTAGGAGTGCTGTATTAAACAGTGTTCCCAGGTATTGGTTCAGTATTTTCCTATTTGGGAAACAACTATATTGGATATAATTTACACATTCAACAAAGAGAAAAACTAACCCATTAATTTCCTTTCTTCAGTGAAGTCAGGCATTAGATCTTTTTTCACACTGTACAACAAAACTCATGAAATTTAAGTTTTCAGACATAGAAGTGAATTTATAAATTTATAATTGAACTTATAAATCGGAATTATTTTTTTAAGATTTATTTATGCCTACAAGAGCTGGGGTGCAGGCCAGAGGTGCAGAGGTAAGGGGATTCACCAGACACAGAGTGAGGAGCACACCATGCAGATCTACTGAAATACACTGCTGAGTGGAGCAGCTGGTGAGGCAATGAGAGATCTGCTTTGCTATGTGGTTTAACTCCCTGGCCTAGAGTGACTGCCAGATAACTTCACAGTGCTGAGACTTAACCCTTTGCACCACCAGGGAGGCCCCTAAATAAGCATTTTTATGTATTTACTAACTCAAATTTTGGAAGACTGTCACTTCCCATGGGAACAAGACTAAATGTAATCCAGTTCTTAGAAAATGAAACTTGGTATTTCTAGTATGTCTTATTATCTAGTATGTCTGTATTACTTGGAAACACACAGATCAATATTGTATAGCTCCTGCCCCCTCAAATAATTGGTCCCTTTTCTTTAAGGAAAGTGTCACAGGTCTGCTTTGCTGACCTGGCTTTGGAGATTGTTGTAGATAGATTTTAAGTTTCTATATTGGTGGGAGTGTCAGCTAAGTGTATTGACTGCCTTTTTTGTTGTAGATTACTGTTGTCCTTTTAATAAACTTTGTATTTGCTGTGTGGTTTTGATTAGTTTTAGTTGATCTTTACAGAACACCTAGTTAATATTTAACACTGCTTTCCCTGAAGAAAGGTGGGGGTTCTTGTTTTTCTAAACTTGGTTAGTAATTCCATGTTTGTGGCTCATTTTCTTATTTACAAATACAAGTAAATTACTACAATTGTGATAGGATGATTAAATTGAAACTTGTAATAGATATGAATGTTATATTGAGTAGGATGATTTTTCAACTTAAATGTGTGATCTGTTGTGTTCAAATAATTTAAGAGACAAATTTACTGTTCTGATACTTCCTACTGATTTTTTCATTTTTTTCTATTTCCAAGATTAAATTCATTACTCACTGTATAGTTCCACCATAATGCCACAATGTGGCACTGTTGTGCTTTGGTAGAATATTTCAAGATCATCTTTGTTGCTGTCAAATCTTTAATTTTGTGGACTAGGTAAGATGCTCTGGACCGTGTATGAAAACGCACTCTTAGATCATTTTTAGCTGTAGATAATTACTTATGTGATTGCGTGTCAGTGATTGTGCCAGATTATTTGTTAGGTTAATCAGTTTTTTATTAGCATGTATATTTAAATGTTTTTTCTTGATTGCCCATCATATTTAGTTAAAAATTAGAGTATTTTTGAAAGTTATAAAATTATAACTTTTAACAAGCAAAATTATATAGATGGCTATAAACATTTTAAAAAATTAGTCTTTTTGTATATTCATTAAGTCTACATTTCTACTCAGAATATATGGAGCTATCTTCTATATTCCCTTTGTTACCAATATTTTCTGTTCTGTGCACTGTTTGTGCCGGAATCTGTTCAAGAGGAAATAGTTCATGATGATGTGGACATTGTGCTTTCTGAATCTTGAGTTGAACTTTCTTCACTCTTGCAAGCTTTGCTTTTTTTACTTTCTTTAGGTGTTCTTAGGATATCATTTGCCAAATTAATGTGCACTTGTGATGCTTACAAATTATAGAGATAGTTTTTATTAGGGGACTTCAAAAAGGTTTTGGGAAGTAAATACCAGACTATCAAAGGGGTTCATGGCCCAGAAAAGTAAGACTCGCCTGCCCTTGGTCTCTCTCCTAAAATCCCACCTTAATAAAGTAATTTAGTGCAGTTATGTGAAATGACTACATTTATTGCTAGACTACTTTTTGGAAATAATAACCTTATAATATGGTTAGTTACAAGCAACTGACAACCATTCATTTCATCAATTGGATTGAAATTAAGTCTTTGGAGAGGACAGAACAAAAATGTATATATAAGTGAAGTAAATGAGTCTGATGAACTTGAAAATGAGTAAGGGACTTTGTTTTGATCTGAAGACCCAAACGTCATTGTAGCATTATATGAAAATTTTCTGGCTGAATGAAGACTATTTGATTGTTTTGAAGTAATGGTAGGGAGAACCATACACATTTCTTTGAGCAAATAGACTTTTAGTATTTTCTTTCCTTTTCCAAGGAAAGGAAAGTTACTTGGAAAGGGACTTGTCAGATATTGGCTGGGGGGTGTCTGTTAATGTAGCTATGTGGTTTTCCTCCTTAATAATGGATTTTACTGATTCTGTTTCTAGGCCAACTCTTATCATTGTGTGTTATTCTTTTAATTACCAACTTTAATTTGCTAAATTTTGTTTAGGTTTGTTATGACTGCATTCAGAAGTAGATTGGCCTTTGGTTTTTTTCTTAATGCTGTCTTTAACAGATTTGGTAATAGAATAGCTATTTTTAATTCTGTTATTTTCTCAATTGACAGGTCGTGGTTCCATTCCTGAATTCTTTCATATTATGAAAAGAAAATTTACCAATAAAGAATGGGAAACAATCAGAAGCTTTAAGGATGAATGGACTCAGCTGGATATGTTCTATAGGAATTGGGTATAATTTCTTTCTAATTTTGAGAATAAAAGCTTGTGATTATCTTTGCTAGAAATTGGTATAAAAGTCCTTGTGCTAAATAAGTGGGTCATTTGAAAACAGATTTTATGCATATATTGTTATAAACACATTTGTTTTGAAAGTTAAAATATACTCAAGGCTCAAACAAAATATTTTACATTATCACTATATATAATCTTAATATTTTAAAGGAATGCATATATGAAGCCTTACTGAACAACCCCATAGTATTATACGCTAGTAGACACTTCTTGAAGGCTTTCATGAGTTAGTTATAATTTAATTATCCTCACAACCTGAAGGATATAACCATGTTATACATGAGGAAATGGGGGCATGAAGAGCTTAAATGATATCCTTTAAGATCACACAGATGGTTTGTCTACACTTACAGTCAGGTTAAAATTCCACGCGTATTGACCTTATAGACTTTATGAGAAACTTTATCTACTAGTTGAGCTAAAAGAAATTGTCTCTTTTAGGCACTGAAAGAAAGCTTTATAAAAGCTGTTGGTGTTGGTCTTGGATTTGAGTTACAACGTCTTGAATTTGAAATATCCCCATTAAACCTGGATATAGGGCAAGTTTATAAAGAAACACGTTTGTTCTTGGATGGGGAAGAAGAAAAGGAATGGGCATTTGAGGTAGGAAATTTATCAAAATTGTTGTAACTAAGAATTTCCCTTTTTGTGCATGCATGTGAGATAAATTTGGGGAAGGTAGTCTTTCAAAGTAGACATAATCTGTGATCCTAGTGCTCTGTGATGAAGTCAGATGCCATGAGAGCTTATGAATTAGCAGCTTATACTTCAAAGATACGCCAGTTAACTAAAGGACAAAGTGAAAAGGGGCCTGGGTTTATTTCATCGTATTTGAGATCTGTAAGGAAGAACCCCAACTGCTACTGCCTACCCAACCATTTAAACTGCAGTATTTTTAAAAGATCTCTTTTCCCCCCCAAAGCCAACATAAAGGATGTTAAATGAAATAAATGCCCTTTGACAGAAAAGCCATTGTGAAGCCATGCAGTGCTTAGTGAGTTAGCAAAACTCATCTCATGATCGCCACTCATGTCAGCCTGCAGCTGATAAACACAGTGGGGTTAGGGGAGAGCAGCCCGATGGTCTTGCCAATATGACCCACTTGGAGGCCTGTCTGTGGCTGCTGAAGTGGAATAAAGAGCACTGAGTCTAGGAAAACTTGTTTTTTATTCCTAGCAGTCTAGAGATGGTCTCACAAACACCTACTTCTGAATGGGGGATTGGAAGGCAGTACCAATGCTGCTGTAGCCCTAGTGTGCAGGATGGGGAGGAAAGAGTCAGCACCTGGGCCAGCTGTGCATCATCTTTTTGGGTGGTAAAGATGTCTGTGTTCCTGTGACCCAAATAGATGATGTGGCATATGGCAGCACCGGACTTGAAGTACCCAAAAAGTACTCAAGAAAAAAAAGATGGTGGACTTTCTATGGTGTAGTCATTGATGAGAGCAGAAATTAGCAAAATCGGGTCAGCCAAGAAAAGTACCACTAGCTCCAGGGAACAGATGAAGGAAACTAGGCAGGACAGGCGAAGGAAAGTTGTTCTTTGAAAATTCCACAGAATCCTCTTCCCATGAAGTAAACCAGCATTTGGACACTTGCTATAACTCGTGGATTACACCACCACTAGTCATTACTTTGTCCTTTTCCTCCAGTCTCCTTCCTCTGCTACCTGCCTTAAATAAGCCACATTGAAAAAGGAAGAGCAGAGTAAGGTCAGGGGTCAGGAGGAAGAATGGCTTGTTCCAGCACTGTAATGGGATTTTTTTTCAGCTGAAAGTGATAGAAAAGTTGTGGGGTTTGCCTGAGAGCTTGTCCAGGAGCTGTGAAGGAGCTCCTTCAGCATGTTGGGAGGCAGCTATGGAAGAGTCAAATTCTTGATTAAATATATTTTGCTCATCATACTGCATGTTGCTCAAGATAACCAATTGCAAAAATGAGAAAAAAATTTAACATATATTTAAGTGTGGATATTTTATTAGACCTGGGGAGAGGGAAGTGCATTTAGCAGGATAAGTCTGGTGGTGTGGCAGCCAGAAACCAAAGCCCGAGATGAGAGTGACACATCTAGATACAGGGGTCTCCACTGTGGTCAATGACCATGGCTTGGAGGTTTTGGTCAGGCCTCTCCTGAGGACCCCCTTTCCCCTAAGTTAAGGAAGCAACTCTTAGGCCTGTGGCTAAGGAGGGGCTTATAGCATGGTGAGTTCATGGTACAACCATGGCCATTGGGAAGAGTCTTCACTCTCTCCAGGCTCTGTCACACACCAAGTTCACCTGTGCTAGAATTAGAGGCAGCACAGTGTTTGGAGAGAGTTGAGGTCAGTCCCTTTTCCAAGTGGGGCTAGCAACCCTGAGTCAAGTTTGAACCTGGGTAGGAGAAAGGAAGAAGCTCTATGATATAATAGTAAAATTTATTTGGACCAAACAGGACAAAGCATTTAAAAGAGGCTCAGCCAGTTGCAGAGAGAGTTTAGGGAGAAGAAAAGATGTAGTCAGTTGGATTTGTTGGAAAAAAAGTGATATATGAAGAGAACTTAACTCAGCAAAGAATGAGGGAGTGGTGGCAGATGCCAAGGCATGAGCAAAATTTGGATGGAGGAACATAGAATAATATGACTGCCCTCCATGGAACCTGCATTTTCCTCCACTCTCTGCATCATATTATGCTCTTTTATTATTATTATTATTATTTGCATAATCAAGAGAATCAGATTGCTAGGGAAAGCTCTGAGACTAAATCTAGCCATTCACGTGCCAGATCTTCATTCACTGTCCCTCATCAAAGACAACTGTAGTTAATTAAAACCAAGAGGAAAAAAATGAGTCATCAAAATTTGTTTTAGGGGAAATGGCAAAAGAGAGTTAGTTACCATGTATTCCCTCACATGGGGTCTAGTTCCTTCAGTAAACTAAAGACTACATAAGAAAAATACTTTGCTCCTCCCTTTCTACTGCTAACTGCAGTTGGAAAACCTGCCAACACTGCTCAGCAATCTGCTCCCTTCTCCTTCCCCTTCCTGGTGTGGTGCAGGTTCTACCTCCTGAGACAGCAGTCATTGCTGTAAAGCCTGAGTCCTTTGACTAGGCTTTTTCTTATGTAAGTACCATTGTCTGGGTTAGATACTGGACAGTCTCTGGTAGAGCAGTACATGTTGGAGCCTAATACTTTCATTAATATGAATGTAACCAGTGAATAACTGAACTACCTATACTCATGATTTTTTTTCTTCATAGTGTAAGAACTGAGTGCTAAACTGAAGGGAAAAAAGGAGTGGGGTGGGCTTGGGGGATGTCCTATTCCTACTAGCAGCATTAAGAAAAAGCCTACAGAACTCCAGAAACATGGAAGGCAGTATAGAACAACTTTAATTCCAGCTGTGGACTGGAAGGGCTCCTGGCACCCAACTAAATAAGTATTATTTCTGTCTTAGGTTTTCCAAAGTTACTAAGTACTATGAGAGAATATGCTTGTTAGGAAATACACTGAAATCTTTCAGAACAAAGGGCCAAAATGTATGTGACTTGTTAAATGGTTTGAGGGAGGTGGGGGAATGTGTGTGTGTGTGTGCGCATGCACACATAGATTATGATATAAAAACTAAACCAAAGTATTTTGCACAGTTTTTACTTTTTTATTTATTTACCTTTTATTTTTCAGGAAAGTAAAATAGATGAGCACCATTTTGTTGCAGTAGCTCTTAGGAAACCTGATGGATCTAGCCATGAGGATGTAAGATTTTAAGATTCCTTTGACTTTTTTCATAAAAAGTATGAAATGATACTGAGTTGTTCCTTATTGATATAAATAATCATTTGATTTGTACCAAACTAGAGGATTTTTGTTATTTAAGATGATAAATTTAGAAGTGTTTTTTGTTATCAAATCCTTATAACCATCTGGGAATCACAAATTTCATATAGCACATCACTTTCTCCACATTCAGATACACATAAATATTACAGAGAAAAAACTTGGGTAGTACTGCCCCATCTTTAACAGAAATTTAGTTAATCACAATCCTAGTGTTACCATCTTTACAATGGTTTATTTCCCAATTATTTATTGTGACGTGTTGAATATAAAGATACCAAGTTTAAGTGTGGTTAGTAATGGAGTTATCTTCAACATTGGGCCCCTTGTCTCTTTCATGGAAAGTTCTTGCCTAAATTATTCCCTAAGTTGCAGCATCAACCATGTGACAGACCTTGTGTTGTTTGTGGCATAACATCAGCCTCAGTTCTTCCATTCATATTCTATTCTTTCTTCTGCAGTTGTTAGTGGAGAATTTTTTTTTTTTTTAAGACGTCAGGGTCAAGTACTCTTCAGCCTACATATACTTGTAATTTTGCGAGAGTATTTGAGAAACATGGTAATAGTCAAAGCAATATCCATACATATCATTATTAGGGAATTCATGTGAGAGAAGGTGGCATAATCAATATATATGCATTATTACTTCTAGAAAAATTGCTCAGTCCCGGAGCATGCTTTTGGTAGACCAGCAAAGGATGAAAGTTCTTCATAAATTTTCTTAAGTTAAAAAAGGATGGCGTGTTTTTTAGCTCCTGTTACCTGAAAATTGTCCTGATCCATTCTACTGTCTTTGTGCTCTCAAGTCTTAATTTTATGCCTGTTTCCATAGAATTTTATTAATTTTGAGCCATTTGCATTTGTAGTACTTTCTTTTTATCATATTGGAGAGAGTGCTTGTTTGGGCAGCTCTGATATAGTGAGAAAAGGCTGAGAGTAGTGTTCAAAAGACCTGGGTTCCAGGCCCAGGTCTTCCATTTAACCTGTGTTGAAAACTTGTAGAAATTGGTCAGTCCTCCTGAGCCTCAGTTTCCCATCCATAAAATTGAGATAACCATGAGCATAGTTGTAAGGTATAAATCATATAAAATAGGTACTGACCTGTGGTCTTGCGCTGCATAAATCCCAGCTACTGTTTTTACTAGATAGGTAGAATGTTAAGGTTTCCACTGGACTGAGTTGCGAACAAGGGCCTATATCAGAGTACAAAATGTAGTTTAAATTTAGTATAAAGGGACATTTCTTAAAAAGGCAGTTCTGTGGCTGTGAGTGTATCAGATCCACCTTTTAGAGTATTTCCCCAAAATTTGCTTTATGGCATTCCTCGCCCCAAACATCAGAATTACTACCTGCTCCTTAAAGTTATATTTTTGGGTCCATTTTAACTCATTTACTGAATAAGAATTTTAGATATATGACTCAGTAAATCCACATTTTATTTATTTTTTTTTAAAGATTTATTTATTTATGCATACAAGCACTGGGGTACAGGCCAGAGGTGTGGGGGGGGTGAGAGGATTCACCACAGAGAGC
>JAGFMF010012017.1:302756-337082 GCA_019455555.1 Galemys pyrenaicus | reverse complement strand
CAGGTGTCCCCAGTCTGTCCTTGACTCCTCATTTTTGGTTTCTGTGTCTTTATTGCTGTTATTGTTATTATTAATATTGTTCTTATTCCTTTCCTTGGTAGTCTGCTTTTAACAATTTCTTTAGTCAAACTGCTAAACAAAGGTAGAGTTCACTGAGTCTTTTTATATTGTTTTTGTATACAGATTTAAGTAGTTAATGCATTCATGAACCTTTAGCCCTTCTTAGTCACTATTAAATCTGATCCTGTTATTTCTTCTTTTACTGGAGCCCCACTGGGCAGAAGAGAGGCAAATTGTTTAATTTTGGGACCCATGTGACTTTTTTTTGTCCAGGTCATTTCAAAAGAACCACACAAAGGGTTAACTTCACATCATTAACTGTCTTCAGCAGATTTAAATGAATAATGTCAGGTTTCTCCTAACTATCCTGAGACAGGGGTCAAAACAGAAATGAGTTTGTTGGCTACAAACTTTGGACAAATTTCTTTTGCAGTCCAATTGTCTTCCCTAATGATTCTCAAATACTAGTATTTTTCAGGAAGCAGTAGAGTTAAATGCCACAAAAGTAATAAGTTTGAAGGTGCCTGGGGTTCTTGAAGTGTTCAGGTGTAAGAGCAAAAGAAAGTACATTAGGAGGGAGGGGAATGACTCCTTCTTATTAGACTTTGCTGTTCTTGCCTGAGAGTTCTCAGGGTGTATGAGTGTGTCCAGGAAGACAAGTGAAGGGATAGGAGGAGGAGATAAGCCTTAGAACCCTTTAGGCATCATGAAAAATTCTAGCTTTGTCCTTTGCTAAATAAAGTTGCATGCTAGATCACATGTATGAATTGTAAAGCACAATTTTGTTTTTAGGTTCCTGTTATATTGCATTTTGATTAGTATGTATAGCCTATATAATACTAACTTTTATTGGTAATTCCTTTTTTTCTTAGCATGTGCTCTATTTTTGTAAAAGTTTTGTAATTTACTTTATTGAATATTTCTCTCTACTCTCTCGAGTATATATATTAACATTAGCATATTCATACATTTTATCTTTTTCATCTATTAGTTTCTGAGATGACTGTTAAAATTTCAGATTGCTTTTATTCATTTATGTATTTCTGTACTTATGACATGGCTGCTTAAGATATTTTCAAACACCATTCTTAGGTACAGTGATGTTAATAGAGGTATGTCATCTTGTTCTACTTTTCTTTTTAGCAGTAAATAGTATTCCTTCAGGTCATTTTTTTGTCATTCTATTTTGGCAGGTATTAATACTGCCTTCTTTTGTTTAATATGTGCCTAATAATTAAGAAAAGCTTTTAATATTCAATGTTTACATTTTTTCTCAGTTGCATTGTCTCAAGAGTTTCTTTTCATGATGTATTACAGACTCCTGAGGCCTTTCTGTCTGTTAATTGACATATTATGCCCATTGTTATTACTAATATAAAAAGAGTTATTTTTGCCACCCAATAATATTTTACATTTGCTGTAAATATCTCCTGTTTAGGTGAAGTACATTGAATGTCTTTAATGAAATTAGAGTTTTTATTTCTATTTTTCTTGTTGCCATCAATCCCATACACTCTGTTCTCAAGAGAGCAATGAGAGAAATCATTTAAAAATATAAGTAAAAAACATGCAAGGTCTTTGCTCCAAAAACCTTCAATATCTTTACAGTTCACTCAGGTAGAATCCAAGCCTATCACTTACTTAATAAAGCACTAGACAATCTGCTTCTTCTCTGACTTCATCTCACATACCTTTCTTTGCCCAGCAAACCCTGTCTATGACGTCAGCCTGGCAGCCTCTTCTTCGCACTTGCTGTTGTCTCTGCTTGGAATATTTCTTCCTTAGATCCTGCCTAACATGCTACCTCACCTCTGCTAGGTCTTCGCTCAAATTTGTCTTTCCCAGGGTTTGTCTCATCATTTACCCAAATGGTATGCTCTATCTTCCCTCCCAACCCCTGTTGTTTTTTTCCCATTGTATTTTTCACCCCTGGATCTTCTACTAACTCATTGCATCTTTTTACCCATTGGGAAATGGTCTCCATGCAGGCAGGGGTTTTTGTTGGTTTACTGTGACCTCTCTAGGGATTAGACCAGCATCTGGAACATTGAAGGCACCCAATAGATACATATTTAGCAAATTGGTGGATGTACTCAGCATCTTTACTTACTGGAATCTTCTGCTCTTTGGGGTCTGTAGCATAGAAAACTGAGGAAAGAGGAAATTAACAAGCAGTACAAAATCTGGGTCAAGAGCAGATATAGGAATAGGAAAGAGTGTGGACACTAGTCACACGTGGGAGCTTGGGGTGGGCCATAGTAACTGCGGTCTGATCTGCTGGTGTGTAGAGCTTCCTTTATCTTGATACAGTTGAATTTTAAAAACATAATTTTATAGAAATATTTGTTTGGAAAGTTATAATTACTCTGAAAAGGCATTCTTGGTAACAGGAGAGGAAGATCAAAATGGAGAAAAGAAGATCAAATCAACTTTCAGGATAGTTAATTAGGACATGAAGACATGAGTTAATTAGCTTGTTTTTAAATGGCAGGGGAAGTCTTGTTAAACCAAGTTATAACACCCTCAAATTGGTTTTGTTTTCACATATGAGAGTACTGATTGGATTCCTATAGCCCTTTTTTTTTTTTAAAGATTTATTTATGCATACAAGCACTGGGGTACAGGCCAGAGTTATTGGGGGGGGGTGAGAGGTTTCACCACAGAGAGCGGGGAGCAGAACAGGCAGATCAACTGAAGTACACTGCTGAGGGGAGCAGCGGGCACAGCAGGAGAGGTCTGCCGCGCCATGTGGGTCCCCTCCCTGGCCGGCAGCAGGGATCGAACTCGTGCTGCAGTGGCTGTGGTTTGCTTCATAGTGCGTTGCTTAACCCACTGCGCCACCAGGGAGGGCCCCTCCTATAGCCCTTTTAAAGCTATGAAAGCTGGTACTTGATAAGATTCCTTATGGATGTTCATATGACCGTCATGTGAGGTGGAAATGAGCTTTGCAGTTAGATCCCTGTCATCGTCTTACCTCTGCTACTTACACTTTCCATTGGAAAATGAATGTGAACTTCCCTCATGTCAGTTTTCTCATCGGGATAATTGGGTAGCTAGTAAAATGTGAAGGTCAGAAGTGAATATGTCCAAAAGCACTTGCTCTTGTTCTAGACACTCATTATATAATAAGAACACTTAGTGTTTAGCGAGGGCTTACTTCTTGTGTTTACTGTCTGTTTTTCTTATTGGTCCCAGAGGTTAAGAACTGAGGCACAGTTAAGTAATTTACTGAAGTTCAAAGAGCTCTGGTAAGTGGTAGTATTGAGATTTGAACCCAAAGGTGGGTCTGAATCTGGAGGCCATATTGGTAACTGCTCTACAACCCACACTGCTTCTTGCGAGTGACAAACGCCGCTGTCTTTCCCTTCCCTCGCTTTGTCTAATTACAAGCTCAGAAATTCATGGAGGCACTTTAAGAGCTATGCCTGATCTCCTTTTTTTAAATTTCTAGTGCTTATTTATTTATTTAATATTGCCAGTGACTGACTCACACCAACAAACTAAGGAGAGAGAAGAAAGCAAGGTGGAAGTGAGGGCAACCTTGTATTTATTTATTTTTCTGGACACAGTATCTTTTAACATGTAAGGCTTGGACAAAACATAATCTTAGCACATTTTAAAAAGATGAATTAGCTCCTTTTAGTAATATGGGCTGGATTGAGGGCTTAACTCTCTACCCTTCTTTAATGTCTTGTATTCATTTATTAGAAATATGGAACTGCTGGTTTTCAACCAGACCTCATTGGTTAGGAGCTGTTAAGCAAAGTGGTTAATGTTGCTTATTTTCCCTTGAGCCTTTGGCAGCTTTCCTATTTGGGTTGATGGTTGGACTTGTTGGAAATATTAGATACAATGCTTTTATTTTACTTTCATTTTCAGTGCACATTTTCTAATTTCTTTCAGAATGATGGCTTTCATTTTTAAATGTTTTGAGTCATTTTAATAATAACCAAGCTAAATTGTACGTATATGTGAGCTGAGGAGTTTAACTTGATGGGACATTGGGTCAATTTAAAATAAAATGTTAAGTGATTCATGGAGCCCACAGCATTCAGAGATTTCAGTCCTCTGGAGAGATTAGATTTACCCAGCTGATACATGTGTGCTTGCATTGGGAAATAAATGAATGTGGAAGTGAGTCTTTTAGTATTTATACTGCCCAGTTATTTCTTTATTGCTTTGCAGGCTCAGATCTGACTTTACTGCCTTTATATAAGTTCCATTGAAGGATAAAATAAAGAAAATTTTATTTACTAGATTATTTCTCAGATGACCATGGTTTGAAAGACAAATTAGGATTGGGATTCATTCTAACACATTGATATTGGTAAATCATTGCAATCAACAACTAAACAATCTGGGGTTTCTGGTAGTTTGGTTTTATAATACAAATTGTCCAGATGAAAAGGAAGAAGAAATGAGGGCCCTCAGGTCATATATGAATTCAATTCATTCAACTAATATTACTGTAACTAAGTAGCTGAGATAGTGAAAAATAACAACAACAAACAAACCCAAAGACTTTGGCTATTCTGAGCTAAGAATTATGCAAATTTCTGCTCTTGGATTCCAAGGGTAAAATGGTATTAATATTGTTCACTATTTGTTTGTATTATGTTTATAAAACCTTTGAATCACCAAAATCCAGTTGTCCATAAGACCCCCTAATGAACTACTTTGGCAGTAAATGGAAGGGGAAAAAGGGAGCACACAGATCTCAGGGAATCAGGAGACGCCAGTGGTGTTATTTTGGGACTTAGGAAGGTATCTTCACCTCATTGTTCAGGTGCTGAGCAGAAGTCAGGGGTTCAAAGATGATGGAGCAGGTGACAGAAGTAGAGGGTAGTTATTTATATGTGTTTTCTATTTATTAGTCAGTAGAGACAATAAATGCATGAGGTGGTTATTAAAGATATCATGTATTTCATGGGAACAGATAAAATCACCTCACATACAAAAAATAGGAACTACATATTAATTTATTGACTTTTATTTTTACCAAAAATGCATGAATAGAAATGGAAGTTAAATATGAATTTTGGACACAGAATTAATAATGATATGTAGCTACAACATTATAAAAAAGAGACAATGTGATACAGTGGGTAGGGTATTAGATTTAAAAAATCTGTTTATCAGCTCCCAACCCAAATGTTTCTTTTATTATCTCTGTAATCTTTGGAGAAGTTCCTGAATGTATCTATATTTCTCCAAATTAAAAATAAGGATTAAAATTACACCCGCATAATGATGATAATAGTATCTTTAAATGTTGCTTAGATATATATTAGATAATTTAAAATATAAGAAATGGTCAGAAACTTTAAGACTAATTGTGGATTTCCTACATGCAGTAGACTTGAACCACCTAGGTAAATCTCAAAGGGCAGGTAGCTTCAGCTGACACTTGGGTTATGTTCTTTAATAGCATTTTGGAATCGGTCTTTCCCTTTACCAGCTCACACCCACCCAGTGGACAGCTCCTACCTTCTCATGGGTCTCGTGGCCTCTGTGGCTTCCATTCCCACGTACACTTTCATTCTACAGTTTTGTTTTAGTTTTGTGGACTACAAATATGAGTCTGTTACCAGTTAGTTTCCTGGCTCTGAGCTGGGCCCCTTGTTTTCTGTTACTATAACATAGAAAAATTATTCTGACAGCCAATACTATGAATTTCTGTAAACTATGAGAGGGCACAGAACAGCTACATATTGAGAGCTCTGAATTTCCTTAATTATAAGCATGACTTTACTCTTTATTTCCAGCAGATGGGGCCAGTGAAACGATTTCATCAGGTCCAGTCAACATAGTGAGGTTCCTTTATGCCAGTGCTTTATTCCAAATCCTCATACAGTTCCTACCACAGCCTTGCTAAGTTGTGATTATGATCCTTGTTTTAAGGATGGGACATTGAGGCTTAGTAGGTAAAGTAATATGAACAAGTCTGCATGGGGTGGTAAGTGGCTGGGCCAAGGTTAGATCAGAGGCTTTGATTTTAGCGACTCTTCTTTTAGTGCAGTGTTTCCTCCCTGGGGTAGAAAGATGCTTATTTCGCTATGTTCTCTAGATAGAAGAGCACTAAGACTTTCTGTCCATCCGTCCGTTCGTTCGTTTGAGATTGCAGATGAACTGATGATTAAGCAAATTAATCAGCAAAGAATGAAGTGTAAGGATTTTAGCAGAGTTGTAAGAACAGATCAGTGAAAGGCAAAGTGGCAAAAGGAGGGACTCTCTTAGCTCATGGGGTTAACTGTGATTCCACAGAGGAAAGAGGCCAAAAAGAAAGCACAATGAGGAGTATAAAGTACATTATGAGTATGAGGCTTAATGATTTGGGTTATTATTGTTTTCGAGGTTATTCTTTCGGTTCCTATTTGTGCAGCAGATTCTTTCTAAATTCATTTTTGAACGACTGGTTAACTTCCCTCGGGGAAACGTTCACTAGCTAACGCAGTGCATCTGGCAGTCAGGCAGGTGCCATGAACTGCTGCAGCAGTGGGCACTTACGGGAACAGCTGGAGCCCTGGGAGGATGCTCTGTAGACAGAGGCGCTATGGAATCAGTTAGGGAGAACTTGATAAGTTCTGAGTGGAAAGTGTATCCATCCAGGTCTGAATTTTGCACAGCAATTTTCTAAAGGTAATAGCATTTTATGTTAATAGAAGGAAGAGAAATCACCATCAAAGCCGAATCTTGTCAAAATCCTGCAGTGTGTCAGTAATGGGAGAATAAAAATTGGATAGCATTCATAATAATTGGATATAGTACAAAAAGAAGCAATTTCAAAGTGTTATTTTTTCTTCATAAAAATAATTCACATTTTTAAAAAGCAAATAAGTTCACATATATCAAATGAATGACCCATTTTGCAATTTCCACCTTCTACAGTTCCTCTATTAACAGTTTGATGGATATTTTTTCTAGCATTTTAATCTGCTCTCTCTGTATTTTCAGTGCAAAAATTGGACTCATGCCATAACTGTCTGATTTTTTGCTCTTCCCATTTGTTGTGTTGTGAACATTTTCCTGTGTTAGTATGCTCAGTCCTACCTCATGGTAAAAGCAATTTAAGAAGCTAATTTAGAAACAGTGACAGAGAAAATGCAATGTGATACTTTCCAGTGTTGAGGAAATGAAGAAGGGAAAGAAAATGAGTGGGAGAAATGGCAATTAATGAACAGATTGAGTTGAACAATTGTTTCTATGTCCTTCTCTAGCTTCTCTGTCACATGCTCAGATAGGTTTTTTATTTACAGCATAAAGCTTCTCAAAGACAAATGTTTGATACTAGACATTTTTAAGGTGTAGCTTTATGGTTAAAGAAATCATTGTGAAGTGTTGAAAGAACAACAAGTAGTACTAACATGTAGGAAATTAAAAGCTAGCAATTTCTTTTCTGTATAAGGCCTCATGCTTGAAGCAACCAAACCTAACAGCTATTACTTTCGATTTATTCATGCTTTTTTCCTTATTGTTTAGCTCACAGTTGAATGGGAAGGCATACTGTGAGATTCGTTGTGGAGAACCAAACAACTCTGCTAGAAAACATTTGGCATATAATATTTCTGCAAAAGAAAAGTTGAAATAATTTTTGTAGAGGAAAGAGTGAAGTTCTCAAAGTAATTATTATTGAATTTGGATTTAGAATCTCTAGAACTAAGAACTAAGTTCATGTTAGGAGAATTCTAAAGGAGGTTTCCATACTGACCAACTGAAACAGTAAATCCAAATGTTTTTTTACTCTCCTGGAAATATCTCTAGAGATAAGATTAATGAGGTGTTGGGGTGGCAGTATGTTGGAAAGGTGCCATTGGACACTCTAAATTATAGCTTCCTTGATTTGAAGTGTATCCCACTTTTTCCTGCTGCCTGCCTTCTAGAGATTTCTTCCAAGAAACTTCTTTACTAGTTAATGCAATTTTAACTAGAGATAGGGATGATGAAGAAATGCATTCAGCCAAGAGTTTACAGACACTTCAGGAAAATAAAAGGGTGGAATCTCTTTTACTGTAACCTCTTAACAAATCAACTTATTAATATTTGACCATAAAATACTCCTTGTATTTTTCTTAGTTCCTTCTATTAGAGCAACATTCAGATCTACTAGGCAAAATTTCCAAAAATCCATCCCCATTTCAGTTCTGCTCTCATCTCAAATGCCTTGCCTTACAACTCCCAACATGCAATGAATGGAACTTCTTGAATGGGGGTGTCAGGAGAGACTGCTGGGAAAGAGGAAGGAGCAAGACAACTGTTGGTGTGGAACTCGGAGGAACAGGAGATGATGGGCAGGCTGCTCCTGTGCTTTGCTCTTCATGCTTTAGTGCTTTGACACACAGGCTCTTCAGAGACAACGACAGCCACTGTTGTGAGCTCATAGTGAGTTATCCAGTGTGGGTGGTACATTTGGAATATCAGATCTTGCCTTTTCCCCAGCCTTCTGAATTCTAATTGCTTGCTTTCCATGCCAAGAGGTGTTTGACTCTTGTTCTAGAGGATCAGATCTGGGTTATGTTTGTTCAGCTGGGCATTTGCCAATGAGGGGATGGGTGTTTAGAGTTTGATCAGGAGTCTGTGTTTGGTATTTTCTCCCTTACTCTTCTATTAAAAATCTTTGAGCACACTAGAGTCTGATTACATTCCTTTGTGCATGTGATGGCGTGGATCCTCAAAATGGGCAACATTTTGGCACTTTGCAGTTTGGGGTCCCTGGGAATCCCTCAGTTTTTCCAGTTAACAGGTTCTGGACCTCCATCAAGGGGCATTTCTTTTCAGATGGAAGAATTTTTAGTATTTGTGCAATTGTAGTGTGGATCTGAAGATGAAAAAGTCACTTAACATCTGCTTCTCTGAAAAATAATTTTATATATTTTTGATGGAAGTATTTGTTATTTTTCATATTCAAAGAGCAGGTCTATTATGAAAAGGGAAAAGGAAAAGATACTTGCACTTGCATAGACACAAGCAGGCGGAAAGAACAGTATGTATTTGCTAGTTAATGTGCAGACTGAAGCACAGTCCAGGACCCCCAAACTGACATGCTCTATAGAAGTTTTGTTATCTACCACATAAAGAAAAAACATACTTTAATGAGATCCTTAATGGAAAAGAACTTAATATAGTTAGTGTGCATAGCAAGAGATGAGAAGAAAGGATAACAGTTTTCTAGTGACTCACCCAAAGTTACCCAGTCTCTTGTGGGTAATGCTCAGCCAAACAGTCTTGGCTCCAAGTGAGGCCATTAAGGCCTGAAAACTTGCCACAAGTCTAAGGAATCTTGCGACAGGGGACCATAGAAAGGGACAGAAGGGGACAGACAAGTCTGGGATGAAAGAAACAAAATCAAAGTACAAATTAAGGTAAAGGCTGTCATTGACAGTCTCCCCATGGGTCTTTCACCTACTTTTTTCCAAGTGTCTCCTTGCATGTCCCCCAAGTTTTTGGTGCAAATCCAAAGCTGAGATGCCAGTGAGCCATTCTTTATAGGTCTCTCTGTTCCACTTGCCTCCTGCAAGTTTTCTCTAACTCTCCTCACAGCTTAGTTCCAACTAAGCTGTAGAAAACATGCAATCTCTCTTTTTAATTGAGATTCACTCTGTAACACAATGACTTCACATGATAGTTATCACTCCAACATTTAAAAGATACTGTTGGGATACAAAGGTAATCATCCTAAACCTCTCTGGGTTCTTCTAGGCTGGCAAATAATCAATCCAGCCTGAGACCGATTGGTAAGAGAAAAAAACATATAGACGTTTAATAATAACATGTATACTTTCTATATAAATGGCTTCAGACACCATCTTAAGTAGTTTAGCCAGGATAAGGGAGGTTGGGGGAAGAAAGAAAATGTTCAGTTAGGGCTTTTATAGAAGGAACAAAGGAATGTAGACTTCAAGTTCTGCCTTCTCCAGGGAAAAGAGAGAAGATTATGTATTCTCCAGAGAGGCCCTAATGGAAAGAAGTTTACAGATAAATATAAGCAAATTCAACCCAGACTTCAGAGCCCTGTGTAAAATAATCCTCTTGTCCAAAAGATATTTTGGGGGCAGATATTTGCTTCCCTACATCACTTTGACTTTTATCAGTTTCCATTATTTCTGATGGGAACTCAGCTCTCATTCTTTTTTGATGTCCTGACTTTTATGTGTCCTTTTTCCCTAGTTGCTTTTAAACACTTTCCTATACCCTTCAATTTTCACTATGATGCACTTAAGAGAGGATTTTGTCATCATTTATCAGTTTTAGCATTATCTAAGCTTGAATATCTGATTAATATCTTTTAACCATTTGGGAAATTGTCCAGCATTATTTTCATATTTCTTTTTGATCCAATCACAAGATATTTCTTTGTCTTCTAGCAAGTCCTTATGTCAGAAAAAGTATTGTGGAAGAAAATTGATAGAGGAATTTGAGGTGCCTTCCAATTTCTAGTCCCACCATGACAAATTACATTACAGTTATTAAATTCTCCTACTTGTCTTAGAAAGTTATGCTGCTAAGATCTCTCGCAGCCCTTTTGTAAAGTTGCCCCTCCACTTCTTTCTTCCAGCCCCAGAAATAGTGATAACAGAGATCACTAAATTCTGCTCCCCTACAAAAGGCTTTATCCTATTTATAATTTAAGTCATCTATTCTACATTTTTTCTCACAGGTCCTCAATGACTTTAAAGAAAAGTATATTGTCCCCATTTACCTGGTATTTTCTCATCTCCCCCACCCTCAGGGATGATGGTCTTTTTCAACCCATTCCATCACAGGTCAAAGCAAATTTTCTATTCTTAAAATTCTCTTACGTTTTATTTTGATCATTTTTATCACTTCTATAACCTGTGTCTTCTAATTTGTTCAATTTATTGATATATTTCATTGTGTCTTCCAGTTTTTTTCTTTATTTCTATGATAGTTTTAATTTTCTTCCCCCCAATTTGTCAATTATTCTTTATCTCCTCTTGTTTACTGTCTGCTTTCTCACTGTCTTTCTTCCTATTTCCCTTTGCACTTGAATCTTGGTTGACTTTCTTCTTTTTAAAGGATATATTTTGTTAATTTAAAAGAATATTGTGACGGATACAATAATCTTTTCTATTCCATGTTGTCTTTTCCCCTCTTTACTGACTTTTGTTTTTCCTTTAATTTCTATCCTCTTTTCCTCTGCTGGGTTTTTGTGGATCCCGTAGTTTCCTTTTTCATTAACTATTTTTTTGAAATAAGTGAACTTGTATATGTTTCATTAAGACTCATACCTGGGAGACCAGGATTAATTTCCAGATAGTATAAATATTTTTTTATGATTTGTGTATGAAATTTGTTTGACTTTTGCTTCTTCATAATCAATAGATGAAGTATATGTGAGATTTTTTTTTTTCACAATGAAAAATCTATTCTCTCATGGTGTCCTTGAAATAGGTCCTCTGCTTCATGGAGCAGATGGGTCCAGGGAAGCTCTAGTTGTCATGTGTTGCTCTAATTTCTCTCATCACAAGTAGACTTCGTACCTCACGGTCTACTCCTTTCCTTTTCTTTCGGTTGAGAAATTCTTTTTCTTGTTTTTTTCTGTTCTCTCCAGGCTTTCTCTCCACCACATTTCTGCCTCATTTTCAGTTTTGACCTTTTGTAAAGCTACTTTGTGTTTGGGCATTTTATCTTTTACCTGTTTTCAAGAAAACTTTGATTAGTGATTTTTTTTCCTTATTCTGTTTGTTGGTTTGGGATGGTTTCCAAAGACGCAAAAGGGATAATGAAGACATTCGTTACTGTCGTTAAGCTGTAGTTATTTCACAATTTATTGAAGTCGTCTTTTATGTCACTTCTATTAGGGTGGCAGTTGTAGTACAAGTCATAAGTTATTTGCACTCTGGCAAAATCTAATCGGGGGAGTTTTTTATTTTTATTTTTTAGCAAAGATAGATGGTTTATAACATTGTATATAATTTGGAGGTGAAATAGTAAAATGAATGGTTCAGTTGATGAGTCCTCACCCATGCTTAATTAAGAATACAACACAGACAGAAATAAAAAAGGATTTATTTACATAGAAAAGGGAGTTGAGAGAGAGAAGGAAAAATGTTAAATGTTAAGTACTTAATATGCTCAGTGCCTGAGATCTCAGCGGCATGAAAATGGGAGTGGATTCCAGAACAGTTGACCTTTACCATGAGTGTCCCCCACTGACTTAGAGTTTGCTCCTCTAACAGGGTTACAGGTGCATCCCTCTTTTGATGTGTGTCACAACACCACACCCAGTACTAAAATACCCTTAATCCTCCACCAGAGTTCATTAGATCCCCTGTACCTTCTCCCACCTTTGCTCCACTTACCCTACTCTCCCCATCTACTAATTTCAATTCTACAGTCAGATTTTGTTTTGGTTTTGATTTCCTGTTCCTTTGTTTAGTTGCTCTATATTCCACATATGAGTGAAATCATCCTATCATTCTTCTGGCTTACTTCACTTAGCATAATCCTTGCCAGGTCCATCCATGTTGTTTCATATAGCAAGAGTTCATCTTTTTAAATAACTGAGTAGGATTTCATTGTGTGTATACCGCATCTTTTTAAAAATATAATTACCTATATATATTTTACTTCATTGTTCATTTTTATATGTTTGTTTTCTCCTCTCAGGTGTAATCTTTATAGAATTCTAAACCAATTCACCTATGCACCATTTCCATAGTGCCCTGTACTCCTCCTTCCCTATTCTAGCCCCTCCCCCTCCTCCTCTCCTACAGATTATCTCTGATTTATAGTTGCCTGACAATTTTTTTTGTTATTATTTTTTCTCTTGATCCCTTATTGGGTTCCCCTATGTTCCTCCTATAAGTGAAACCATATGATACTCTTCTTTTTATTTTTGACTTTTTTCACTGTGCATAATCGCTTCTAGCTCCATCCATGTTGTTGCAAATGGCGTGAGTTTATCATTTTGATTGATGAATAGGATTCCATTGTCTATATATACTATATCTTCTTGATCCAAACACCTATTTTTGGGCATTTGAGTTTTTCCATATCATACCTATGTAAATAGTGCTACATTAAACATAAGGGTGCAGGTATCCTTTTGAATTAATGTTTTTGTGTTCTTTGGGTAGATTCCTAGGAGTGAAATTGCTGGGTCATATGGTATCTCCATTTTTAGTAGTTGGAGGAAACTCCACACAGCTTTCCATAGTGGTTGAATCATTTTGCATTCCTGACAGCAGTGTAGGAGAATTACTTGTTCTCCAACTCCTCACCAACATTTGTTGTTGCTAGTTTTTTGTTGTTGTTGTTTTGTTTTTTAAATATGTGCCATTCTCACTGGTATAAGGTGGTATCACATTGTCATTTTGATTTGCATTTCCATGATTATAAAGGATGTTGAACATTTTTTCATATACATTTTGGCTATTTGCATTTCCTCTTTGGGGAAGTGTCTTTTTAGCTCTTTTGCCCAATTTTTTAAAGATTTATTTATTTATGCATACAAGAGCTGGGGTACAGGCCAGAGTCACGGGAGGTGAGCGGATTCACCAGACAGAGTGGGGAGCAGAACAGGCAGACTGACTGAGTTCTTCATAGATCTTTGTGGTCAGTCCCTTATCAGTTGTATGGAATGTAAAATTTTTCTCCCAATCAGTAGGGTGTCTTTTTGTTTTGGCTAATATCTCTTTTGCTGTATAGAAGTTTTTAGTTTGATGTAATCCTAACTGTTAATCTTTTCCTTCACTTTCTTTGCATTGGAGGATGACTCTTTAAAGATGTTATTGAGATATATATTACTTATCAATTTTGAGTTGACTTTTGTACATGATGTGAAGTAGTAGTTTAGTTTCATTCTTTTGCATGTGATAGTTCAGTTTTTCCAGCACCATTTATTGAACAAATTGTCCTTGATCCATTGTATAGTCTTTGTTCCTTTGTCAAAGATTAGTTCCAAGCTTTCCATTCAATTCCATTGGTCTGTGTGTCTGTTTTTTGTTTCAGTATCATACTGTTTTAATTATTATGGCTTTGTAGTATAGTTTGAAGTCTGTATTAATGGCTCTATTTTCCTTTTTATTCAGGAGAGCTTTGATTATTGAGGTTTTTGTGGCCCCATATGAATTTCATCAATATCTGTTCTATTTCTTTGAAGAATGTCATTGAGATTTTTATAGGTTTTGAATTGAATAGGATGGTTTTCTTAGTCTTCTCTTTCAGGTTAATTTTTTTGCATATGGGAAGGCTATTGATTTTTGTGTGTATACCACATTTTAACCTACTCATGTTGTTGGGCACTTAGGTTGTTTCTATAACTTGGCTATTTTAAATAGTATTGCAATGAACATAGAAAGAGCACATACCCCTTTGAATTAATGTTTTTGCATCTTTAGTGGGATTGTTGGGTTGTGATATAGATCTATTTTGAATATTTTGAGAAACATTAGGCCAGTCTATGTTCCCACCAATGGTGTACTACCAACAGTGGGAGGGCTCTTATAACAGCAGTATTTTGAATAATAAGATCAAAATTTCTTAAGCAGCGAGATGATTATTGACTTTTATTAGTTTTGAAAATCTATATTTAGTTTAGTGGCTTACATAAGTAACTCCTTTTGACATAGTACACCTTAGGGTATTAATCATTTTTAATTAATTTATATATTCAATGCAGAACTTTTGATGGTAGCTTAGTAAACAGTAGTCAATAAATATTAGCTTTATTTGTCATGCTTTGTGCTTGTCATCTACTGACTCCTTACAGTAAATAGCCTATCCAGATTATCAAATAAGGACAATGAGATACAGAGATATTAAATAATTCACGTAACGTTAGCTGCAAAAATGTGTGTTTCACCCAGATTTTCTTTTTCTGTAGACTGTGTCTTAATTTCTTTCTTTTAATGTCCATGTCATGCTGTCTGCTTTGATCACTGAGAATTGTCTATAGTTTCTCTCTAAAACATAAAACTCTATTTTTTCCTTTTTTGGTTCCTTTGTTTTGGGTAACAATGGTTTACAGCACTGTATAGAGGGAAAACTGGGGAAATACAGGGAGTGTTATATCTGAGTATTTCTCCTTCTAAGACTTTCAAATTTAGAATCTATGGTTTGGGACAGATGAGCTTTTAAAATAAAAAAGGATGTGTGTGATTTTAAAAATCATTTCCCCCTGTTTTTAAAATGTAAGAAAGGAAAACTGAAGGTATTTTTAAAAATACAAATGCTCCATATAGGGGCAGTAACCTCCACAGTTTCAAGCAAGATGATTAAGTCTTTCTTGTTGCTCTCATTCCAATTGGGAATTTTAGGAGGAGGGTTAGTAATGATTGTAGAAGGATCCAGTTCACTTTAAAGTTTATCTTTCCTATTTGTTGGTATGCATCTCCATGAATCAAATGGGGGAAAATGTCGATTTGTTTTGTTATTTTGGCCAGATAGAGAGGAGTCAACTGATGGTTATTGTCTGGACTTAATAAGGTAAATGTTAGACAAAATTGCCAAGAAAGTTCCAAGGACAAATTTATACATCTAGAATTGCATGAGCATTTATTTTCAAAGCTTTTTCTCATGTTTACATTTATTAATAACTATCTCAGTGTTGTAGATTATATGATTTGTTCTTTCTCCCCAACTATTCATAATATTTGTGGCAATGGTTAAAAAAAAGTAAAACTTTGAAATCTTTATTTTCTTTCATCTGGGTGTGCTGGCTTCTATTCTAATTTGCTAGTGGTAATTGATTTATTAAAAGAAAGGAATTAAGTCCTATGGCCACAGAGGGTGGGTGAGAAAGGATCTTGCCAATTTTAGTAGTTAATAATAAAATATTATCTTGTAGAAGTATTTTTCACAATGCTTCTTCAAATGGCCCTTGGTGAGGCAAGTCACATTAGCACTTAAACACACATTTTCCTGCTATGGAGATAAATGCTCTGATTCTATCTCATTTATCTAGCAGCAGGCATCTCCTTCCTATGACCATGTGTTTTATTGATGTTCTTAATTATTTAAGAATTATTTCACTGGCCCCTGCTCCCTCTCAATATTTATTTCTCTCATTGCTTGTAAGTTTCTATGGGATGTTCCAAGTTGTGTTTTATTCTGATTCTCATCACACTTAACTTTTTGTACTTTTCTGAATGGTATTACCCATTACACATTGGATAAGATCCAGCATATTTAATGGTTTAGATGACTGTCTATAACTGTGATCTCTGCCTCCTTCTCAGGTCTCATGTCCAGCTGTTTTCTGCTGAGCACTTCGGTCTCTGACAATACAGACTTACTTAATTGTTCTTTTCTTTTTTTTTCAGATCCATTTTACTATTTTATACTTTGTTAATGATAGTTCCATATATTCCTCCTCTTTGTCCTTCCCTCTTCATTACCCTTCTGTTCTATTTTTTTTTTCAATCGACTAACCCCTAAATCAGTTTTCAAAACTTAATTCATTGCTTCCTCCTTCCTCACTCTGAGTAGGAGCCCCACTCAGGTCTTTGTGACAGTGAAGAAGGAAATTGATAGTCCTTCAAGGAAGAATATTCTCCCTCTCCTCCCTATATAAAGTTATTTTGGGATCCTTGGGCAGCTGTACTGTAGCTGCACCTTGGTGTGGAATTTTGGCAAGTCACATTTTCACCCGGACCTGATGACCTCTCATCTGCATTCAGAGGTGCATATAGGTGGTCCCTCAGTTGTAGCACGTTCTGTCTTGGAGACAGTACGCAAAGCTGAGCTCCATGAGGAGGGGCAACAAGACGCTGTCAGGGTATCTGAGGCCTCTGTGCATCTTCAAAGTGCCTCTCATGGCCTTCCTGTCTCCATGGGCAGCTCGCAAGCCAACTTCAGAGAGAAACAGCCAACCTCTTATCACAGAAGACAAACAGAGTGCTTTTCCAAATTCTGCACAACATTATTCTCTCTCAATGATTTACTAAAGTGTTCTAAAGCTGTTTATCCCCTTTTAGGTCCTGGTAGGCAGAAATAAAATAAATAGGAATAAAAAACAGCTGGAGGCATGTACAACAAATTTATCTCTATGGTTTGTGTGTTTGTTATTTGATCTGACTTGTGCTTCTGTAAGCAGTCCTAATAATAAAGCTCATATTAATAACTACTAAAACGTTGGGGAGATAAATCAGGTACCAGAGATTCTTTTGACAATATGAATCAGCTTACAAGTAGCTGTATGGAATAGATGTCTTAATAAATAAGCCCTATGGCTTATTTTAGAGATGAAGAAACTGAGAGACAGAGAGGTTGAGTAGCTTACAAAAATCTCGCTTCTAGCAAGTAGGGCTGAGCATCCAGGGCCCATTCACTTAATCACTCGCTATCTGTTCTCCCTGAGTGACTCAAGGTGGTTGGATTGGCATCACCTAGCATCTTGATTTCTTGGCTTAGATTCTACCCACTTACCAGTTCCTGTTGTTGCCTTTAGCCTGCTGTTTCTCCCTTGTCCCAACCCTGCCTTTCTGATCACACCTCTGCACTGTCCTGTTTGGGCACCTACTAGTCCTGGACCTCTACTTCTCTCTTTTCCATTTTACGCTCTAGTCTCACTAGGCAGCTGAAGCTCCATTACTAAAGGATAAAGAGATGGTTTATGTAGAGAGCAGCCATAGGGACCTCATGAGAATCATAGCAACATCATGAGAGTCAGACCAGAGGGCAAGTCCCATTGTGTTTCCTCTTTAACTGGACAGAGTTTTAGGTATCAGAATGATAATACATGGTCTGTTATCTGTAGTTTTCTAACAAATTGCCAAAAACTGAGTTTTTTCTTAACAGACATTTACTATCTCATGGTTATGAAGACCAGAAGTCTGAAATCAAGGTGGTTTTGGATGACCTCATTTCCCCAGAGCTCTGGGGGCTTCCTTTTTAGCCTCCCCAGCTCTGGTGCCTGTTAACATGGGGCCACTCACTCCAGTCTCCACCTTTGAGTTTGTATCATCTCCTCTTCTGTCAAATATCCTTCTACTTCCCTTTTACAAGGTCTTTGGGTTTAGAGCCCACCTGAATTGATTCGGGATCAACCACTCTTCTCAAATATTTAACACAATCATGTCTTTTGCCATATAATTTCACTTTCATATTTGTAAGTTCTTAGACATATGTACATGTCTTTTGGGGGAGAGCACTGAGCCCACGCTACATGGCAAGGCAAGGTGACATCACTTTTCTGTATAGGCCCATGGCATGCATGGCTGGTGGCTTATTGAATGTTAATAAAGCTCAGATTTTGGTGGATAGCACTCTGGTCAGCTACTGTCAATTAGCTGATGCTTGATTTGTAAATCAAATCAGTTTCCTATCCACATGATGATCTACAAGTCTCCTTTAAACCGTGTAATTGGTGCCTTTAGTACTCTTTATAAACTGGCAGCCAAGGCCTGATTTATGGGTAATCTCAGAAGGGTTACTTTGTTTTTCTTTGTTAGATTAAAATCATATGAAGATTTTAATCATCAGTGAGAACAAAAATATTTTTTTTTTGTTAAGGAAGTTACCATATTCTCCACCTCCACTTATGAGGGGCTGAGTTGAGTGACCAGTAACGTTGTATAACAAGGGACAGGTAGACTCAGAGGACATACCTCAAGAAGATGGGTGTGCTGGCTTCTAGGCTTTGGCCCTGTTCCAAGGATTTGGAGGTTGGAGGGAAACATATGGAGACACTTGGAAGAGATGAGGTTGAAAGACTCACACAGAAGCTGACAATGGCAACCATTATCTTGATTTGTACTCCAATTTTGTTCCTTTTGTTCCAGACTTGCCTGGCTCCTCTTGCCCCTTTCCTATAGCTTACCATGAGAAGGTGCCTTAGATTTATGGCAAGCATTTGGGCCTTAGCAGCCCAGCGTTGGGCCAACCTTGTTTGGTTGGGCATTTACACTCAAGGGAATGGGTAACTTTGGGTGTTTAATTGAGACACTAATATAATTTCTTCTCTTTCTAGGCACACTAACACTTTTAAAGTTCTTTCCTACTAAGAGTATGCTTTGTCTTTGTGCTCACAGATGGTCAAATCCCTAAAGTGTGCAAGCTTGGGGTCCTGGGGTACCCACTTGGTCATAACATTTGCATTTTGCTAGAAAACTTCTTTCATATTTGCTTAAAGATAAAACTGTCTTCTCTAGTGTATTCTCTCCTATATGCTAGATTATCAGGTCATATTCTTTTTAAAATATGTTCAGGTTTATATTCACTGAACTTTTATCTAGATATTTCCATAAAAAAGTTTTAGAAATTGTTGAAATTAGTTTTTTTAATAATTAAATTAATTGTTAAATATTAAAAACTATTAGAAATTTATATTTTTAAATTGTAAGTTTAATATTACTCCTTATATTTCTTTGGCATCATTTTAGGCTTTTTACTTTATATACCATTGATATTAGTTTCCGTCTTTAGTTAAAAATTTTCATATGCAATCTTTTGGAAATAGATAAATTGTTACAGGCTGGCTTATGAAATGTAATAGTTTGGTATTGAGACAGATTTAATTTGAGTGTTGACCCTGTCACTTAGTGAGTGGGTGACTTTTGGCAAACAGAATTTATCACACTGCTCTGTAGTAAGTTATGGTGAGAGCTAGAAATTACATAAATAAGCTACCTTAGTGCATTTTGTTGCTTGTGTGAGTAAATATTTTCTAGGTGCTCTAGAGTAGATGAAAGACAAAAACTCCTTTAATTTAATATTGCTGAGTGCTTTGAAAATAGAGACATCCACATTTCAGTGTTCCGTAAAAGAAGATTATGATAAGGTAAAGTCTTGCTCCCCCACAGATGCTTTTGAGCTCCGACAAAGCCCACTTCAGCTGGGGTAGGTGTGCCCCATGACTATGCAGTGCCATGGCTGGGAAGCATAATTCTGAGTTTAATCATATTATGTTGAGATATATTTAGAGGCAGAAATAGTGGGAAACTTATTCAGTTAAAATGACTGTATTTTGGTGGAAATTTCATTGGTAATAAAAAATTTTGTTCTGTGAATAACTGGCTGGCATGCCAAGATTTGCTAAAGCATTGCTATGCACATGCTGATTACTTAGAGCACTGACAAATGTGGTAAGCAGGGACACCCTTGTCTGGGCACAGGGAAAAATGCACCCCTATCTGGGTTCCCCTTCTGCTGGCTTAGCACACAAATGAGCATCCAATAGACTAGTAGGAGAAAAAGACCAATTGTAATTACATCTGTGTGGAGAATCTACCTGACTGTACATTCTCGAGTAATGGGAAACTGAGGTTTTATATCCTGAGCCAAGGCCAACAGGCACATGAAAAACTTCTCAGCATCACTTGTAATTAGGGAAACACAAATCAAAACCACATGAGATATTACCTCACACCAATAAGAGTGGCCTACATTAAAAAAACTAACAACAACACATGAGAGCAAGGATGTGGAGAAAAATGAACACTTTCACATTGCTGGTGGGAATGTAAACTGGTCCAACCACAATGGAGAGTTATATGGAGGACCCTCAAATTATTAAAAGTGAATCTACCATATGACCCAGCAATTCCACTTCTAGGAATCTACCCAAAAGGCACAAAAACACTAATTCAAAAGGACACCAGTACTCCTGTGCTCATTGCAGCACTATTTACAACAGCTAAGATATGGAAATAACCTAAATACCCAAGAACAGATGACTGGATGAAGATGTAATATATAACACAATGGAATATTACTCAGTAATCAAAAAAACAAACTCATGTCATTTGCAGCAACATGGATGGAGCTGGAAGGACTTATGCTTAGTGAAATAAGTTAGAAGGAAATAGAAAAATATCGGATGATATCACTTAACAGGAGAAATATAGGGAAGCTGAACATAGGGGGAAAAAAAGAACTTGCACACAACTAAAGATTTGAGGCTTAAAGCAGATGAGGGGGAGGGGAAGTGTTTAAAAAAGGGAAGGGAAGAGCACAGGGGACCATGGTAATGGTTCATAGGTGATGTGGTGGTGGTAGTGGGATATTTATGGACACTATACCTGACCAGAGAAATAAAATACTGTAAAAATATGAACAACAACATAGAAAAAATAAGACAATTTGCAATAGCCAAAGGGATGGGAGTGAGAAGGAATCTCACATGTGTAATAACTTCAAAACACTGCCTCTAGATGTTTGCCATTGTAGCGGCAGGATGGGGTGGCACTGGAGGCAGGTTTGGGATGGTTCGGGCAGACGGGTGAAGGAAGGAGAGTCTTGGAGCCCTCGGTGGCTTTTCATACTTTATTTAGTAGAGGTGGCCAGGCACATGGCAGGCAGGGGTGCCGGGGGGCCGGGAGTCTGGCAGGCCTCCCAGCCCCCAGCGCGTCTCATTCTCTCGGCTGCTTCTTCTCTCTCTGCTGCTGCTGCTGCCGGTTCTCTCGGTCAGTCGGTCGGTCCTCACAGTTGTCTGTTCTAGCGTCCACGTGACGCCGCCCATTTAAGCCCATGTCCCAACTCAGGTGCGCCCACTTGCGCATGCCCACCCTGGAATGCTGGCAGCACCGCAGGTGTCCATCATCAAGGTGGTGGGAGGGCGGAAAGACCTGATCAACCTTTACCCTACAGCCATGCTTTAAGTTAGGCTCCTCCAATAAAAAGGTTATTTCTGGATGTGATCTTAAATCTTGGTTGTATACAGTCTTTAATGTCATGGAAACAGTTTCTCTTGAAGCCCACAGGCCCTCAGTTGACCTTAGCTCCATAGACCAAGGTGACATGTATTGTAAAAAGTTTGCTCTGGACACATTGTGTAGGGAAAATGGAGTTGTCAGACTTTTTTCCGCCCTCCTGCCATGAGCTTCTGCAGCTCCCACCTGTAGTCTTGTGTAGGGTTAGAGAAATTAGGTCTTTCCATCCTCCCACCACTGGTGTGATGATGGACACCTGCAGTGCTGCAAGCATTCCAGGGTGGGCATGCACAAGTGGGCACACCTGAGTTTGACACGGGTTTAAATGGGCAGCATCATGAGGACGCCAGGACTGACAGGACCTACCAACAGCGAGAGCACCAACGAGCAGCAGTGAGAGCAGCGGGAGAACAGGAGAGCAGCAAAACAGCCGAGAGGGTGAGATGCACCGAGGGCTGGGAGGCCTGGTAGCCTCCCGGCCCCCCGGCACCCATGCCTGCCATGTACCTGATGCCACCTCTGATGTAGAGATCAGTAAAGGCATGAAAAACCACCGAGGGCTCCAAGACTCCCTTTCTTTGACCCGTCTGCTAAGAACCATCTCCAACCTTGCTCCTGTGCTGCCTTCCCGCTGCTACACTTGCATTGCTCCTAGGTGGCTGCATGGATACGGGGCTGAGAGGCATAGGCATGAGGCATGTGTGCCTTTCATTCTGGATTCTTGGGCTGAGAAGTCAAAGAGCAAGGGCATGCATATCTTAATGTGGACATGTGTGCCCACAGCTCTGATGTGAGGGGGGCTTAGTTGCTTTCTCCCTGTCTTCTGTTCTGTCTTCTGATTCAGTATTAAAGGCCTGTAAAGTGACACATGGGGTCCAAAATTCTTTTTGTCTGTAAGAATTGACAGTGAACCTACTCAGCCTGGGATGGTTGCACAACATCTTGGAAAAAGTCTTTCTCAACATTTTAAGGGAGCCAGATCCACCCTTAATGCATATACACAAACCTTTGTACCTTAAGAAAACAGTGATCTTTGACTATGTGCTTTTCTTCTGTAGAGTCAGTGAAAATTGTCAGGCTTTTCCTCCCTCCCACCATTGGTGTCAATGATGGGCACCTGCGGTCCTGCACTCGTGCCTGATGGTGGGCACCTCAAGTAGGGTGTGGGCATGTGCAGTGGGCACACCTGGGCTGATACATGGGGCATATGAGGGCGATGTTATGCAGAGAGAGAGGAGAAGATGAGCGAGCAGGAACAGAGAGGAAAAGAGAAGCAAACAGAAGGAGAGCAGAGCCCAGAGAGAGTGAGAGTCACTGGGCTAGGAGGCCTACCAGCCTTCTGGCCCCCCGGCCATCTACCTGGTCACTAGTGATGTAAAGACCAATCAATGAAAGCCTGAAAAAGCCACCCAGAGCTCCAGGACTCCTTTACCCATCTGCCAGAATCATTGAGAAACTTCCCTGTGCCCTTCCTGGCACTACACCTTCTGAATTCACTCTATATTTGAAACAACCCCCCACCAAAGTTTTACCTCATATATCATTTCTGTCCTTCTCCCTGTGTGTTTGTAGCACCAGCAAGGGACAGAACAGGTTTTCTGTGATCCGGGCTGAAGGGTAAAGGAGGAGTCCTGGAGCCCTCTGTGGTTTTTTTCGGGCTTTTAATGATCTTCCTACACTGTTTGTAGTGAGGCAACTGGGTGCAGGGCAGGCAGAGAGGCCTCCCAGCCCCTGACAAATCTTCACTCTGCCTTCTCTCGTGGTCTCTTCGCTGCATAGTCCTCTGCTGCCTCCGTCCTCTGCTGCTGCCTTACATGCGCCATCTCTCTGCTCAGGTGCGCCCACTCTTGAATACCCAAACCATGCTCAGGTGCCACCATCAGGCATGCGTGTAAGACCACAGGTGTCCATCATAGATGCTAATTGTGGGAAGGTGGAAAAACCTGAGCACTTCTATTGACCCTACAGTGTTGTTAGAAAGGAGGCTCACAGAAAGAGAAAAGTAGCATATTCTTTCTATCCCCCGCCCTGTACACTACTGATTGAATTCTTGAGTGCTGTATTTGGACTCACAGCAGATGCATATTATCTAAATTCCCTTCTACTGTCTTTTAATGGAAACCAAACCAAACTAAACCAAATGGCCCTACATGGACATTCAGATCTTGCTATGAGCTTCTCAGTGATTTTTAGGAATTTTTTAACCCAATGTTGTATTCATAATATAAAAAGAGCCCAATGTTCTTTTCATAATGTAAAAAGTCACAAAAGAACTAATAACCTGGTGTCAAAAGTACTTGATTCCATCCTTCCATGGGATATCATATTTTATAATGCTTGCTCTGCTTATAACTTCTTATTTTGACTTACTTTATAGGAGCTGTTTGTATAATTGTGTATCCAGGGGACACATTCAGGGAGCTTCAGGAAGCCATTTTAGTCATATAATGCAATCACTCAACACATGGATCAAAATATTTATTGAACTAATGGCATTGCTGAAACAATATATCCTCCAACTGTAACTTGTTCTCTCAGTCACTTAAGCCCATTTATTTAAACTGCTTAATATTTATTACATTCCTTCAAAGTGCTAGTGACTGCTACAAATGTAAAAAATAGAATATTATATCTATATGAATACATATTCAAATATTTATGCTATATATTCAAATCTATTTAGTCTATAGTCCAACCTATAATCAAATGATCTACCTATTTTGAGGAAGAATTTGAGGTAGCTTGTAGAAACTGAGGTTAAAGAGCGCATAATGATATAGTCCAATGTAGCTATAAAGAGTTCATTTCTGAAATTAAGTCTAGTCTTGATTTTTGGCTGTGCCAGTTCTGGTAAAGAGAACATCTGTTTTCAATCTAAGTAAAACTAAATGGAGGAATCATATGTGTGAATATGTTTCTCCGTGCCTGTTTTTAAATTTTGAGAGTAAAGGAGATATAGGTTAACAGATAGTTCTTAAACCTACATCTCAATGATATCTCACGTCCAACAGGACCTTGGAACTTCCAGTTGTCTACACTGGGACTCTTTACTGGATTACTTTTCCTTAATTGAAGCTAGAGCTATTGTTAAAATGATGCTTGCTTCGCTTTGTACTCCTGACTCCTCTATGCTAAAATATCAGCTTGAAATATAGAAACACTGACTCCAGATTCTACTCTGTGTGATAGGCAAATATTACATTAGGAATGTCTGAATGTTGAATTGTATCCTGGGCCAAAAAAAGTCCAGATAAAGGCCAGATAATGTAGAGTGTTTTGAACAATAGATTGACATCCTGGTGTTCTTTATCCTATCTCTTCATGTGGTGACAATTTTTCTCTAAAATGTTTAAAAATAGACTTTGCCCATGTTGCACTTTAACCATAATATCTTCAGATTTGAGAACTGTCAGGAAATATTAGAGGCAAAAATGTTATTTTCAAGAAGATTAGAATAAAAAATGTAGTATTTTCCAGGAAGGCAATACCAAAACAACTCAATCAATAAACATTTACTAAGCGCTTGCTATCCAGTAAAGGTCCTGGAAGATAAATATGAATAATACCCAAACTCATTATTTTGAAAATCATTAAAAATGAGAGTGAAGCATCCTTATCTTTCCTATAGAAAATGTTGCTTAGGGTATCCAAACAGTTGAACCAAGGAGAGTTCTCATTCTAAGGGTAGTCAGTCAATGAACAAAGAATAAATGAGAATTAGATCACCCTTTGCAATGCTGCTGTGGACTAAATTGTGTTCCCCCATAATATGTTGTATCTCTAAACTACAGTCTGATTATATCTGGAGGTAGAGTGTATAAGGGAGAAACTAAGGTTGAATGAGGTCATTACTGACAGTGCCCAAACCTCCTAAGACCTGTGCATTTATAAGGAGAGAAAGAAAAAGCTTTTACCAGGAACCAGTAGCTGGAACCTTAACCTTAGACTCTCTGACCTCCAGCACTGTGAGAAAATAACATTCTGTCATTGAAGCTACTCAGTCTATGTTTGGCACTTAGTTTGGCCTGATAAATAAGTACAGTTTTCTCATGCAATAATGACTGTTAATATCACAGAAAGAGAGGGAACTAGAAAATACATGACTCATAATATAGTCAGATATTACTACCTTTGAAATACATATATAGAATTATCAAAAGCTGAATGTATTAAGTTTCCAGAGCTAACTATAAATTTTTTGTAAATATAAGAGTACCAAGGAATGTTTTATATGACAACATAGTGCTAGAGTAAAATAAAAGTCTGGAGGTTAGCTATAAAGTAGATAGGGTGGTTTCTTTATCACATAAGAATATTAGATCAAATTATTTTTATTGAAGTAATGTTGGTTTATCACTTTATATGTTTTGAAGATAGCAGTTCACACCTCTTCAAATCTATGTTATCACACAACACTCACTACATAAGCAACAATAATCCTCCATCACAGTTCTTTTTGCCCCTTCCACATCCCCCAGGGAACCCCCTGGTAGCTTCAATTTTACAATCAGATTTCTAGGGTGTTTTGTCTGTTCCTTTATTTTATTTCTTCATAGTCCAGATATGGGTGAAATCATTGTCTTTCTCCTTCTGAACTTACTTTGCTTAGTGTAATTCCTCCAAGTATATCAATGTTGTCAGAAATGGCAAGAGTTTATATTTTTGGTTTTTTGTAGAGCTGAGTAGTATTCCATTGTGTGTGTATATCCCATCTTTTTAATCCATTGTTTCTCATTGGACACTTAAGTTGCTTGTTGTATTGACAACACTGCACTGACAAACAGGAGTTGTGGAGTAAGCTGTACAGTGCAGGATGCTCTTGATTGTTTTGAAAGGTACCTTGTAGGTTTGGCCTCCTATAACTGATTGACTGGAAAATTCTGACCTTGTATAGGAACATAGCACCATAGGTAACAAAAATGGTGGCCAAACATGCCATTTAGGGTTAGCAGATCACAGTTGCTTCTGTACTTGGTTATTGTAAATAGGGCTGTAATGAATATAGGAGTACCTATCCCTTCAACTTAGTGTTTTTGTATTTTTCAGATAGATATCTGGGAGTGGAATTGCTTGAGCGAATAGTTGATCTAATTTACTGCTTCAAAAAACCTCCATACTGTTTTCCACAAGTGCTGGACCAGTCTGTAGTCTCACCAGCACTGAATAGGGGTTACTTTCTCTTCACATCTTCCCGAGTACTTGTTGCATACTGTCTTTTTGATATGGGCCATTCTCACAGCTGTTTTCTCATTGTGTTTTTGTAACAGGTTGGTCCCCAGGAAAAGGGGGAGTTCCAGGTTCCCTGCCTCACCTAAAGGAGGGTGGAGCTGAGCAGGGAAGAGAAGAAGCTGGAGAGGAGACTGGAGAAGGAAGAAAGCAGGATAGTGAACAAAAAGAAGGCCTAGAGGAGGCATATGGAACAGAGAGACATCTGAAGAAACTGCACTTGCCTCTTGGTCCTGGACTGGTTGAAACAGATGCTGGTGAGAGACCCATGGGGAGATAACAATGGCAGTTTTTATCTTGATTTTGATTTTGTTCTTTTCCTTCCAGATTGTGTGACCCTTTCTGACCCTTTTCTGTGGGTCTCCACTGAAAGGTGCTTTAGACTTGTGGCAGACTTTCTGGCCTTCTTTTAGGCCAATCCTGTTTGGCTGGGCTTTTACTCCCTCAAAGACCCGGTTAACACTCACTGTGTGTAGGGGGGGCATCTGACTTCTTGACACTGGAGTGACATACTCCATTTTGAACTCCTAATTGACTAAAGTGAGCAAACAGACTGTACCAGTCACTGGGATTACAGGAAGGTCACAACAGAAAGCCTTCTTATAATCTCTAGAGTGCCAGGTGAGTACCACACAGCTCCAAAACAGCTTCCTATACATGGAAAAATGTCCAGTCCCTCTACCTGGTCGTGATCTCTTAAGAAAGCCAAATGCATAAATAATGTTCTCACCCTAAGATCAGAGGCTTCACCTATAGTTACCTCCAGAACATGCCCTGCAGTTCCAGATACTACATACTCAGAATGTTCCACCAAAAGGTGAAGTGTTACCTTCAGAAATCATTGAAAGAGTAAGTAAATGGATATGGGCTGATGGGACCCCAGGACGTGCAAAAAATGCAGAGCCTGTAAAGATAGAGGTGAGAGAGGGGAGCAAAACACCAAGAAGGAAACAATATCCCTTAAAAGAGGAGGCCTTGAGAGATATTGAGCCAGTATTAAAAAGTTTCCTTTAAACTGGACTCATTTGGCCCTGCCACTCACCATATGACATTCCAATTTTTCCAGTAAAGAAACCCCATATAGGGGAGTACCATTTTGTTCAGAATTTAAGGGCCATTAATGAAATTGTCCAAGATATACATCCAGCCATGCCTAATCCCTACACCTTATTAACTGCCATACCTGGGGACTTTGACTGGTTTTTAGTATTGGATCTTAAGGATACCTTTTTCTGCATTCCCAATAGATGTCCAGAACTAACTGCTTTTTGCTTTTGAATGGTAAGGCCCTGAGTCCAAAAGCACTCTCCAGTATTGCTGGACTGTGCTTCCATAGGTATTTAAGAACTCCCCAGCTATTTTTTTGGAAATGCTAGCCAAGGATCTCAGGAAGCTTCAATTAAGCCAAGGCATCCTATTACAATATGTAGATGATTTATTGATTGCAAGTCCAGGCTATGAATCTTGTCTGTAAAATACTATAGTGGTACTGAACCACCTAGCAGAATGTCACCTCAAAAGACACAGATATGTAAACAGTGACATATTTGGGGTTTGAGATTAAGAAAGGCAAACAAAGCCTGATGGCAGAAAGGAAACAGATAATTTCAGCTCTTAAAATTCCCAGCAACTTAAGGCAATTGCACAGATTTTTGGGAATGTTTGGATTTTGCAGGATTTGTATTCCTAACTTTGGATTAATAGCAAAATCCTTTTATGATGCTCTCAAAGGCTTGGATTCTGAACCTTTGTTCTGCACTCCAGAATGTCAAAAAGCCTTTGATGAAATAAAGGTAAAGTCGATCTCAGAACCAGCATTAAGGCTGCCAGATCTCAGGAAGTCATTCAGACTTTATGTGCATAAGGGACAGGGCATTGGCCTAGGAGTGCTAATCTAATTGTTGGGACCAGAAATGCAGCCTGTTGCTTATCTGTCCAAACAAATGGACCACACTACTAAGGGATGTAGCTGTAGCTGCCACTTGTGACCTCCTACATAAGGCAGATAAATTTACATTGGGTCAGTCCATAACAATCCATGTACCACATCAGCTTTTAACATTGCTAGAACAGAAAGGAGGACTTTGGTTGACTGCTGGGCAAATAGAAAAATACCAGGAACCTCTGTTAGACAACCCTAACATGAAACTGCAGGCTTCTAGTTCCTTAAATCCTGCTACACTGCTTCCAAGCAATGTATATGGACCTGAGGATGACAACCCATAACCATTGACACAGTGTTTGCCAGCTGACCGGATCTGACTGAACAATCTATCCCAGATCCAGAATGAGAACTAGTTACAGATGGCGCAGTTTCATGGAGCAAGGCTAGAACACCATAGAAACCAAGGCTCTTCCAGCAGGTACATTAGCACAGAAAACTGAATTAATAGCTCTGACATGCCTTGGAACTCACAAAGGGTAAAAGAGTCAATATATTTACTGACTCAAAGTACTCTTTCATGATTCTCCACAAGCACAGGGCCATTTGGAAAGAGTGAGGACTCTTTACTGCCAGTAACAAGAATGTTAAGCACCCATTAGAAATCCTGGCCTTGCTAAAGGCAGTGGCTTTACCATCAGTTGTAGTAGCCATAATGCATTGTCCTGGCCACCAAAGGTCTGGGTCTGACATGTCAAGGGCAAGAGGGCAGCTGATAGGGTGGCTAAGGCCACTGCCCATTCTGCTCTCCAGGATGCAATCATCTCTCTTGTGGACCCAACTTTGTATGCTCTTGAATACACTGAGCAGGATTTAGTGAGTTTGACCCCAGCTCCATTTGGAGAGTAAACTCCTGTGGGATGATACTCCTCCCAGAGGCCCTAGTGTATCTACTGTTAAACCATCTTCACAAAGGATCCCACTATGGGAAAGATGTCTTATTAGAGACAGTGCCCCCATATTTGAAGGGCCCATATTTACATAAAATAGCACACTGGATCCCCCAAGGTTGCCAAAGTATGTACCAGGAATAACCCTAAGACTGACTCACACCCTAAAGCGATTGGGGTTCAATATCGGGGCAAATGCCCTTTTGAAGACTAACAGGTAGCTTTTACACAAAGAGCCACTGGCAATTTTAAATACCTACTGTTTTTGTGGATGCTTTCTCAGGATGGGTGGAAGCACTCACTACCAGAACAGAAAAAGCTTCAGGTCACAAAACAACTGCTAAAGGAGATAATCCCTTGCGCTGCATTGACCGACTCCAGAGTAATGATGGGCCTGCATTTGTCTCCGAAGTTATTCATATGGTAAGCAATGTATTATTACATATCAACTGGAAATTACATGCTGCGTGGAGACCATAATATTCTGAACAATCAAAAAATAAACTATACCTTAAAGAAGACCTTGGCAAAATTGCATTGGGATCAGGTATTATCCCTTGCCCTCCTTTGGATTAGAGTGGCACCTAGAATTGGGCTACAAATAAGCCCATTTGAAATTGTGTTTGAGAGACCCTTCCAGGCTTCAGTTCTAAATGTCACCCCAGAAATAGAATAAGATTGCAGGATCACACAATATGTAAAACATAACCAGGAGGTTCTGGCAGCAATCCACACTTTGCAACCTTGAGGATCTCTATGCCTCCTGACCAAGCACTGCATCCTTAAAGACCTGGAGATCAGATCTTACTCAAGACGTGCAGAGTGGACATGCCCAAAACCAACTGTCAGAGAAATGGAGTGGTCCACATGATGTTTAGTAAGCACACACACTTCTTTAAAACTTGGGCAAAAACACCGGGTACATCATTCCAGAATTAAGAAAACCCCAGAAGGGACTGACCCAAAGACAAAAAGCCATTGAGGACCTGAGATCTTTATTCAAGAAAAAGAGCAAGACTTAAATATCACTGACTTTTGTCTTCCAACTACTGTGGCAGGATACCACAGGATTCACTTTCTGGAAAAAACCCTGAGATGACAAACCAATCTTCCTTCATTTCAAAGTTTAGGAAATGTGAATACCATCTAGAAGCATACAATTATGCTGGCAGTAATTTTTTTATTAATTTTTATTTTACAGTAAGGCCTTCAATCTTGATTTTGGTATTTTCCTTTTAACTTTTGTATTTTTAACTTTAAGGGATTTTTGCTTACTTTTATCATTTGTTCTTAACCTATGAGTGAAACTAAAGCTGCATGAGATATCCCATGCATGATATCCAGTAACTGAAGCGCTATCTGTGTCTATATGTTGTATGTCTGTATATCCTTCCCTTGTGCCTGTCTTGGCCTTTAAAGGTTTTAGAATTGGTTTAGATGGTGCCTATAGACAATGTTAAAAAAAAATAACGAAAACTGGTAAAAGTGTTTTGAGAACACATGATCTGAAATAATTTTCGGTTAATAGTATCTAATTTGTAATCTAATGGGTTGTTTTGAAATAAATACTTATAAGGTTGTATGGGTACAATTTTATCTCTTTGGGTTAATGCTCTTGGGTACATAATACCTTTTAAGTGTCAGAAAAAATGGAGTTTGGGAAAATTTAAGGTTTTTTGAAGGAAAAAAGGACTCCACTTATGAAGTAAAAACTAAAGGTTATGATTTGTCAACATTGTACTACTGAACTGAGCTGGAGCTTTCATAGAACCTTAATATGGTTGTTGCTGCTATTTTCTAATATTTATGGCAAAACATCCCAGAAATTTAAATTCAAGTAAAAATTTGGTAATCTGTCATTGGGTTGATCAAAGGAAATTTTGTGTAACCTTAGCAGAGGTCCTGAGACACTTACAAAATTTTTCCCTTTCCCTCTGGGAAAGACACTAGATGAATTCATCCTATTTGGTTTACATGGTGAAGTAAAACTGAAAGCGTTGTTACTTGGGGAATAAAAAGTAAAACTTTGGCATGTACAAAAATGTTAACATTGGTATAAACCCTTTCAGTACCTGATATATACAGATTGTAAATTTTGATTGTTGCCCTGCAATATTATATACTTTAATGCTTTGATATTGCAAAAATTGTTTCTGAAAGAAATTGTTTCTAAAGTGATCTCAACTGATTCCAATTGATGGAACTTCTGCTGAAAACTTCCTGCAAAGGACTAAATAGACTATTGGACATAAACCTGATTTCATGATAAGTTTGTTTCGAGTAATACTAGTGATTTTTTTATGTTTTGTTTTGATTCAAAGAAATTTTGTTTTGATTTGACTGACAAGGATCTGCAGCAATGTTGCATTTTTTTCCAGCAGAGCTAACTTGTGTTTGCATTTTCTCTCCCCTTGAGAGTGACACAGTATGAAAATAGTGGTAGTGTTTTTTACTACTCATGGCAGAGTCTTATTTTTGCATAACTTCAATAGGGAATGTTGTCTGCTTTAACTAGAGAATTGGAAATGTGTTTCATTGTGTGCTTTTGTTTGGAAATCTTACAGGAAGTTGAAATAGAGCTGAAGCAAGAAGAGGAGAACCTGCTGTTTTGTTTGTAGGGTTCCAGAGACCTTCAAAGAAGGTGAGAAAGCTTGCCTCCACTGGCATGACTGGATAACCCAGAAAAAGAAAAAGTCCTGGTAATCTCGAGAAAGGGGAACCCCAGGTGGATTCTGGTGAAACAGACCTTTTTCCTGATGCATGCAAGGACCAGATACTGAGAGTTCACTCTGATCCTATAAGGAGTATACAACAAAGCCAGCTGAAATTGCTATTTGGTTATAATGCCCTGTGATTTATGCAAAAGTAGGTGAAATGGTCTGAAGTTAGGTTTAATTTGCAAATATCTTGCTGTACTGTTGGATAAAGTTGGGGTCAAGATGGAGAAAATTTGCTTTTAGATAAGTTAAGCCAGTTTTTAAGATTTTTTTTTTCTGCCTGTAATTTTGATATCTTTGTTGTCTTGTTCTGGTTAATACCTCCAGATGTTTTTCCCTTTTGGCATGGACTGATAGACTATTTTCCAGTAATAGGACTTTGATACTGGGCATTCATGGACAATGCTGCTGACTAATTGTTGCTTCTCTTACACATACTGGAGCCCTGAAAAGACACTCTCCTAAGGCAAATCTGTACCATCATAATATGCTGGAATAAAAATTAAAAGGAGGGATTCTAACAGGGTGGTCCCCAGGAAAGGGGAAGTTCCAGATTCCTTCGCCCACCCAAAGGAAGGTGGGGCAGAGCAGGGAGGAGAAGTTAGAGAGGACACTGGAGAAGGAAAGAAGCCAGATGATGAGCAAGAAGGAGACAAGGAGAAGTCACATGGAACAGAGAGACGTGTGAAGAAACTGCACTTGCCTCTTGGTTCTGGACTGGTTGGAACAGATGCAGGTGAGAGACCTGTGGGGACATTAACAATGGTAGCTTTTATTTTGATATTTTGTTCTTTTCCTCCCAGACTTGTGTGACTCTTTCTGACCATCTTCTGTGGGTCTCCACTGAAAGTTACTTTATACTTATGGCAGGCTTTCTGGCCTTGCTTTGGGCCAATCCTATTTGGCTGGACTTTTACCCACGTGGGGATGGGTAACTTTGGGTACCTAATATAGTAACTATATTCTTTATCTTTTCTGTATTGTTTACTAATTGTATTAAAGTTCCTTTCCATTAAAAGTCTTATATGTTTTGTCTTGATGAGGTGGATGGCAGAACCTATTTACAGTGGACAGGTTTGGGGGTTCTGGGGTGCCCCTCTCCCTGCCCTGAACATTTTGATTTTCATTTCCCTGATTATAAGTGATGTTGGACATTTCTCAATGTGCCTGTTGGCCATCTGTAGTCCTTTTTTGGAGAAGTCTCTCTTTTGCCCTTCTGCCCATTTTTTGACTGAGTCATTTCTTTTTGTTGAGTTGTATGAGATCTTTGAGATCTTGGATATCAGCCTCTTGTTATTGTATGATGTGCAAATATTTTCTCCCGTTTGGCAGGGTATCTTAATTTTAATAGTTTTTTCATTGTGCAGAAGCTTTTTAATTGGAAGTTGTTCCATTTGTTTAGTTTTGCTTTTATTTCCCTTGCCATTGTATTCAGTCCCCAAAGACTGTCTCAAAAGTCACTGAAGTGTATGCCGTGCTGCTTTCCATGCTTTCTTCTATGGGATTCAGGATTTCAGATGCCACATCCAATTTTTTCCATTTTGATTTTTTTTCTCAACACATACATTTTTTATTAAAATATTTTAAAATTTACATATACTTGCCATTAATTGTAATCCCCATGTATTCCCCATCACCATCTCACCAGTGCACCATCACTTCAGTCCCTCGTGCTCCCATCTTCCCTCAACCCTCCCCCCATCTCCCCGCCAAGTGTCCCCAGTCTATCCTTGTCTCCTCATTTTTGGTTTTTGTGTCTTTATTGCTGTTATCGTTATTATTATTGTTCTTATTCCTTTCCTTGATCCTCATTTGGTTCCATTATGTTCCTCCTAAGGGAGGAACCATCTGGTATTTTTCTTTTGCCTTCTGACTTGCTT
>JAGFMF010012017.1:237609-299351 GCA_019455555.1 Galemys pyrenaicus | reverse complement strand
CCCCTCCCTGGCCGGCAGCAGGGATCGAACTCGTGCTGCAGTGGCTGCGGTTTGCTTCATAGTGTGTTGCTTAACCCACTGCACCACCAGGGAGGCCCAAATGTCACCATTCTTATTATGTGATAGTGTTCTGCCTACATAGAGCTTATGAAGGGAATGAGAAAAAAAGCAAGCACCAAAACTAAGTGAAATATACGAAGTTGGTAGTTTTTCCTAATTATTGAAAGACAACTAGCTAAGTACAGACAATAAAATAAGTATGGTGCTCATTATTTACAATTTCAGTGCTTTCCCAACTAGAGAAAATGTGTTCTGGGTGTTGATTTATAAATTTATTGCCTAGAGGCAAACTCATGGAGACAAGAGTTTTTCTGAAAAATTTACTTATTTTCTATGGATTTCAGACCTGCCAAACACTGATTTTTCTCCTCATTCCTCTCCACCTCTATATTAGTAAAAGATGCTCATAAAGATTCCACACAGCAGTGGTGGTTTCTTCATGAAATTGCCGATGAAGTAGGACATTTGATTTCTCCTGTGAAATAACCCTACTTCATTTTGTCAAATGAATGGTTGTTTGCTAGTCTCTTCCCTGGAAAACTGTAACACATTCTGGCTCTTCCACAGACAGCTAGCTACAGATGTCCTGCATTAATGTTTGAAGATAAAGGACAAATTTCAAAGCCTATAAAGAAAAATTCCTAAGTATTAATATTTTCCAGTTGCCTGAGATGTTTGCTGTCAGAAAGATTTTGTGAGAATTTAAAGAAAGCTACTTCTAATTCTTTGCATTGTGTTCACCTGTATATTATTTACTGGTCACACCTGTGTATTATTTACTGGTGTGACCAGTAAATAATAGGGGTTGTCAGGTAGCAATGTAGTATATTCTGCTCAGCCCTCAGCACACAAGTTGTCCTCCTCCAGGAAAATGCTATAGTATTTCTTTATAACTCATTTTATGCTCACAAATGAACACAATCTAGTTTCTAGCTGTAGCGGCAGGATGAGAGCACTGGAGCAGGGTCGGGATGGTTCTGGGCAGACCGGTCAGGGAAGGAGAGTCTTGGAGCCCTCGGTGGCTTTTCATTATTTAGTAGAGGTGGCCAGGTACATGGCAGGCAGGGGATCTGGGGGGCTGGGAGGCTGGCTGGCTGGCAGGCCTCCCAGCCCCCAATGCATCTCACCCTCTCGGCTGCTGCTTCTTCTCTCTCTGCTGCTGCTGCTGTCAGTTCTCTCGGTTGGTCCTCACAGTTCTGTCTGTTGGTCCTCACAGTTCTCACAGTTCTGGCATCCTCATGACGCTGCCCATTTATGCCCGTGTCCAACACAGGTGCGCCCACTTGCGCATGCCCACCCTGGAATGCTCGCAGCACCTCAGGTGTCCATCATCACAGTGGTGGGAGGGTGGAAATACCTGATCAACCTTAATCCCTACACTAGCTTCTTAGAATCAGACTTTTTGTTCTTAGCTAACCTGGTTCAGTGGTCACACTATAGAAAGGTCAGTTTTCAGAACAGCCCAAGGCTGTTTAGGGCCCCAGAAAGGTCATGTGGTATCTAAGGGCCTTGCACACCTGCACAGGCCTGCCTCCTAGGAAAACATCGTTGGGGAGAGATCTCAGATTTGAAGAAAAAAGGAAAGTGATTAAAATCAGGATTTTTGGCCAGGTAACCTTTCCAAGCCCTAGTTTTCTCATCTGCAAAATTAAATGCTAATGACTTAAGACTCTCTGGAATGTGGTGTAATATGGTAGCTCCAGCTCCCCCATCTTCATAAGGATTGTTTGTTGTTACCTTCTGACTCTGCTAGGCAAGAAAAAGGGAATTTTAGAAAGACATTAGGTAACCTCGGAATGAACTGTAGGTTAGCAAAACAGAGTTGAAATTAAGCTGAGCTTTCAGAATCATACTCCAGAACAGGTCTGAAAACAAAACTTGCCTGCCAATAGTTCTCTCACCTGTTCCCTAAATACCAGGGACTTGACTTTACAGCATTTGTGAGAAAGTCTAAGATACCGGTTATAATTTTGGTGCCTCAAAAGTCATTCCCCTCTGCAGTCACTCAGCTTCTTTCCTTAGATTACTCACCTCCACATGGAAGCCCAGCACAGGTGTTGCTGGAGGTGGTACTTAACCTCATGCCTCATCCTGCCAGGGTACCCAGGAACAAAGTGTTCCTTATGAAGATCTGGGTACTCAGGGGAGGCATTTCCTCATGTGGAGAGGGTAGTCAAAGATGCTGGATCTTTCATTTGGCTTTTCCTTTGGTCTAATAACAGTAATATTTTTGTCTACATTTATGAAGTACTTAGCCATGGCTGAGGCCACAGTTATCCCCACTTTGCAGAGGAGCAAGAAGAGAAACAGAAGGGTTAGGTAGTTGACTTCCAGTTAGTAAGTGGCAGAGCCAAACTTGGGTGTCAGTGGCTCAGACACCAGACTTAAGATGGGAAATCCATTTACAATGCTAGCTCCCAAACCGGAAGACTCCTCCACTGGGCTTAACCCCTGTTTCCTGCTGTGTAACTCTCAAATCTGAAGCTTTGCTGGCCACCCCCTGCAGGAGTTTTGGGAGAGTGAGTCTGATGAACACAGACACATCTTCAGCCCTTTATGACTAGGGTGTGAAGAAAACCAATTTGTTGTCATAATTCTCTGAGATGCTTAACTATAGAAGAATGTAAATGCTCCTGTTTTTTGCCCCCTCTGGTCTGGTGGTATGGCAAAGCTGTGCAATGTTGAGCAAAGGCAGGGAACACAGTGCAGGAAAGAGTCAATCTGACTTGATTTCAAATCCTGACTTTGACTTTGTCACAGCCATGCCAGCTTCGAGAAATGAGCTAGACTATCAGAGCCAGTTTTTTCATCGGTGAAAAGCCCTTCCCTTTCAGAGTCTCCATGAATGTGGCACACACTGCTCACTCCCTCCCTCATGGTCTCAACCTTTTCCCTAAAACACAGAGCCTGACACAGACCTTCTCTGTTACTTTCTTTCTTGAAATACCAAGATGCAAGTGTGAGAGTACTAAGGGAGGGAGGCAGGAAGAATACAAGAAGTGTTGCCTTGGTGGTTTCTTAAGAGCGCACTGCTAGAGACTCAGTCTGTAGAACATTTCCAGAGAGACCTCCCGGAGTCATTGCAACCCGGAACGGCTTATCTAGGAAAAGAATAGCAGTTCACCAGCTGGATTCTTCCCCCTCCCTGGCCTGTTGCTTCTTGATCAAAATCAGCTCTGTGAGTCATTCAGGGCTCTGTACCTCTGTGATGTATGACTTGGTCCCTCTGGTCAGCCCCCTGGACAAGCCTAGAGGAACCCACATATTGGACATTCTGTCTCCTGTCCTGCTGGACTCTCTGGACATAACACCACTGTGACGCAGGAGGCGAGGCGATGGTGTAAGTGCTGGATTTATGTTTATGGGAATCTGAGCCATGGCTGAGTTGCTGGGGAAGAGGCGCGGAGCAGGTCTCTCAGGAAGGCTGAGTCTGTTTCAGACCTGAAATATGTTAGGAATGATGTCCAGTCAAGCAATTATGTGGTGCCACCTGGTGAAACACACTGTATTTGGGGCCCTGCCTCCTGCGGAGCAGTACAGAGTCCACCACCACCGGCACTGAAACGCTTCCCCAGTTTTTCCTGTTGTTAGGGTGTAGCAAGGTGGATTCTGGGCTTTGCTCATGACACTCATCCACTCTCTATCTGCCTCAGGAGCTGGTGCGCTCACGAAGTAGGGGCTGCCCAGGGGCTGCTCTGGGAAGAAGGAGAATCTGCGTTAGCTCCCAGGGGCCATGAAATTGGGTGTCCAGAATTAGGGGTCTGTGCTGGGGAGTGGGGTGTAGTATCTTCCTGGGGTAAACCAGTTCTGTTATATAATTTGGACATCATTCCCAACATATTTCAGGTCTGAAACAGACTCAAATTTCTTGATAGCTACTTATATCATTTGATATGTTGCTTTTATGTTTAAAAAAAAATAAATTTTCCAGGATCCTTACATCTAACCCCCCCTTACTGGCTGACACGGTGGTGACAGGGGATGCATGTTAATGGACAGAGTAATATTTTTTAAACACTAACCATTTTCTCCTTCTGCTAGATTTTCAAGTTAAACATTTTTGTCAATGTTTGCCTGCCTTTTCTGGAAAGGCTGTGATAAGATGAAAACAAAGGACAATTTCTGGCATTCAGAAGCCGGTGACCTTGAGGAAGATAACAATAAAACTCTAGCAGATAAAATATTTGGGGAATTTCACAAGAATAAGAGAAATCCTCTTCTCATCTCCTTCAGGCTTCTAGACAGGAAAATTACTTACCCACAGTAGGGAGAAGAAGGAAATATGAGAAACGCTCAAACATCTTGAGATATTTCTGCTTCTTGCAAAGAATGGGGACTCAAGGCAGATCTTAACTTGAATTCTATGGGAAAATAAAGACTTGCTTGTATCTGAATTTTTAACCTGCAATTTATTCATGTTACCCATGAAACAACAAAACAAAAATTTCCACTAACCATAACATAAACTTAGCATAAAATTGAGGGCTCAGTGAGACACATTATTTTTATTTTTCTTGTATGTTAAAAATGGAGAAATGTGTGCCCTTTACCGGCTTAGTGCGCACCAAGAAATCTAGGCACTTACAGAGGAGTGCAGGAAGAAGCCCACCTTGCAGGGACATCACGGCCATCTTGGACATGAAATCACTAATGTGCTGGGGTTAGGGGGGAAAACAACTCTGATAACATCCCAAGTAATCATAAAAGTTTCACATGGAGACTCCACAACAAAATCTACAAATGTGTCCTGGGAGCCTGTCCTTCTCTCAGGAGTAACCCCTCTGAACCTTAAGCACAGGAAGTCCCAGAAACTGCATATTTCTGCTGCTGGGGAGGAAGAGCCCCCTTTAGTTCCTCTCTACAGACATGACTTTTATTTAGAGAAGGTTGTCACAATAGTGTTATAACTACAAAGGTAAAATTGTATGTATTTATATATAGTAAAGACACTTATTAATTTTAAGTCAAGAAAATGTTATGAAACAAAAGCAAAATTAGTTCCTCTGGGCTGAATCACACACTTTCTGATACTCGGTGTGATATTGATTGTTCTCTTTTCCCTTTAACAGTCAAAAGGCTCAAAGCTCAATCTTGTGCTTCCATTTGCAGTTTTTTAAAATCATGGGTATTTTTTATCTTGTTTTATAATTAGCATTGTCATGTGTTTACATGACCATGTAACGTTAGTGCATTTTATTCCTCCATAGGTACATAAATTTCACTCACCATCCACCACACGTCCAATGCCAGTGCTCTAGCTCCTTTCTTCTGGCCTTTCCTCCCTTCCCTCTGTTACCTTTGGTAAGCAGTGAATTTTTCACTAAGTCTAAGGTTTACTTTGCCAGTATGTGTTTCTTGGTTTTGTTTTGTTTTTTTATTCCCTAAATAAGTGAAACTTTCCCATATCTGTCTTTCATTTCCTTACTTATTTCACTGACCATAACCATCTCAATGTCCATCCATTTTGTTCCAAAAGGTACTATTTCACCTTTTTTAAACAGCTGAGTAGTATTCAAGGGAGTATATGTTTCATGATTTATTTATCCACTCATCTGTTGATAGGTGAGTACTATGACTTGACGTTTGTGGACAGCACTGCTATGAACACAGAAGTGCATAAGTCTTTTGTATTAGAGTTTTCATTTTCTTTGGCAAATATCTACCAGTTGTATTCTGGATCATATGGGATTTCCATTTTTGTTTTGTTAAGAAATCTCCATACCTTTTCCATAGAGGCTGTACCAATTTGCATTTCTATCAATAGTGGATTAGAATTGAGTTCTTTTTTTCTCCACATCCTCACTAACCTTTGTTGTTTCTTTCTCTTTGCTATGGGACCTTCTCACAGGGGTGAGGTGATATATCATTTCCATTATAATTTGTTATGTTGAATCTGATCCCAAAGCTGTCAAAGACAGAACATAAAAAGAAAACTACAGGATATGTATTGATTATATATCCCTTTTATTTGAGGTAGTTGTAGCTTCCTCTCCTTCCCAGTACACACACACCCACACACCCACACCCACACACACGAGTGTGCATACACGTACACATACAACACACATTTGCTTGGTAATCTATAAAAATGTGACAGAAAACTTAAGTATGATTTTGCATACAATAAGCTGTGAGTGTTAGCTGAGATAAGTTATTGCCTAGAATTTAAGCAGCACTGATTGATTACATTCAGAAAATGGAGCAACTTATTCTTTTTGTTTGTTTTTTAAGGATGAATGAATTTTATCCAGCTTACATAGAAAATATTTCTTTATTGAAAAAGGAGTATTTCCTTTGGAGATAGAATGGGCTCATTAGATGCTGTTATGTAATTATGGTTAATTTTCTTAGATTTGATGTTATATATCAGGATGTCCTAAGGCTGAATTACTCATGATGTTTCATGCTGTCAGAAAGTAATTTTTAAATGTTTCAACAAAGAAAAATGTTTAGCAAGAGGGATAAAACTTGGTCATAAGAATTCTTGAATATAGGCAGATCATATGTGGACATTCATTTTAATATTCTTTCTTATTTGAAGTTGTTATTATAGTGAAGACTTTTTAGGAGTATCTAATTGAAATAAGGGAGATTATAATAAATAATTTGGAATTCAGCATTTAACACTTCTGGAACTTTGTGACTTTCTGATTTTTATTACAAGACCCATCTTCCCACCACGGGACAGATCAGTAGTACTAACTACTGCATGCTAATGCCAGATGCTGTGCTAAGAACTTCTATAAAAATGTCATTTAATTGACCTCACTATCCCATGGGTATCAGTCAAAATCCCTACCAACTCTAAAAAGTAGGTGGTTCCAACCCCATTTTCAGTGACCACAAATTCAGTCTATGCTGGGCAAGTTGTCAAAGTCAGTAACCTAACCAGTTTTGCCTACTCAAAAGCTTCAGATTCTACAACTGGAAGAGGGATAGTAGCTATCACAAAATATGTTAGGTGAACTGGCATATTTCAATGCATGTCTTTTTTTAAAAATTAAATTATTTATACATATAAGAACTGGGGTGTAGGCCAGAAGTGAGAGGGTGAGAGGATTCACCAGAAACAGAGTGGGGAGCAAAACAGGTGGATCTGCTGAAATATACTGCTGAGGGGAACAGTGGGAGAGACAGGAGGGGTCTGCTGGGCCACATGAATCAGCTCTCTGGCTGGGGATCAAACTCAGGCTGTAGTGATTATGGTGCTGACTTAGATCCTATGCTACCAAGGAGGCCCCTATTTCAGTGTTTGTCTTAAGACAGGAAAATCAGAAGGCCAATACAGCTATTCAGTGAAGGCAATGGCAGTGTGGGAGACCCTGCGAGCATCAGTGAAGGGATAATTAAAACAGGAAAGGTAGCAATAGAGAGGTGTATACACATGAGTATATGTTTGCATATGTATCATGCAGAGATGTGTATAAGTATATGCAAGTGCCATCAGCTTTCTGTTGCTATAGTGTGAACCTGGACTAGCTCAGACATGGTATTGCTTCCATAAATCTGGAACACATGTGGGAAAAACTAGAGTAAATAGATAATAGTTCCTTGGATAATACTATTTCATTCAATGAAATTTTATTATAGTGTTGATAAGAAAAAGAAAATCCTGGTCAACTTTGAATTAAATGGCATTATTCAAAGACCTGGTTGTGTTATACATTGCTTGATTAAAGTCATATGTCCCAAGAACTTACTGATGATATTAAATGAGGACTTACTGTAATAGATTCATGAGTGTGTTTCAAGATGAGCTTATTGGTTGTTCATCATTGGGTTGGGTTGACCTAATAGAATAGCTGCTTTGAAATGGGATATTTGGAAAATCTTGTCTGAGAAACAATTAATTTTTATGTCTTTGCCTTTAGAAAATCACTAATGACTGACAGATTCAAATTATTTGAGTTCTTTTGGTATTGAAGGAAAGAAATGTTGTTCAATGTATCTAATAGAAAGTGTTAGAGAAATTCAATAGCCAGCAAAAATAGTAAAGATATTATTTTATTTTAATCAAAATAATATTTTTGTCATTTTTAATACTTGTATTTTGCCACTGCAATTAAATTTTAATGTTTTTTGGATGTAATCCTAAAAGCTCAAATTTCCCAGTCCACCGTTGAGAAGTTATGAAAAGTGGGACAATTTCTGCTGCTATTCCTTCATTTCTGAACTCATTTTAGTTTTTATCAGACTCTTTTAGGGGCATGTATTGAAATAACTTTTTTTAAAAAATTAGTTATGAAGAACTTCAATAAAGGCCTCCCTGGTGACGTGGGGTTAAAGTCTCAGCGCCATCCAGTTATTACCAGCCACTGCAACATGAGTTCAATTCCCTGTCCAAGGAGCTAGCCCACATGGTGCAGCAGACCTCTCCTGTCTTGCCTGCTGCTCCCCTCAGCTGTGTATTTTAGTCAATCTGCGTGTTCTCCGCACTCTGTCTCTCATGAATCCTCTCTCCTCCCCGCACTTCCGGTCTACGCCCCAGTTCTTATATGCATAAATAAAATAAATATCCAAAAAACAAAGAACTTCAACAATTTTAAAAATATTTACTTACAACCATGCATTTCTTGACTAATTCTTACTTGATCATGAAGTATTATCTATTTTAGACCTTACTGGGTTTTTTTTTTCCACATTTTTATTTTGTTTTTGCATTTTCAAACTATATATATATTTTTTTACATCAGTCTTTCTTTTTGTGCACTGTATGTTTATACCTAACTGGTTTTGTTGTAACAATTTCTTCAGGGTTTTTGCATTAACACCCTTAGATGCTATTTGGTTTTTACCTTTTAGTTCCCAAAATCATCCCTCTTCATTCTCTTTTGTGATACTGGAGCTCAAATTCTGCAAAGTACATATAAAATAATGGGGAGCCTCCCTGGTGGCACAGAAGGTTGAGTGTCACACTGGGAAAGCATCCATGGTACAGCAGAACAAGTTTGATCCCTTGTCAGGGAGGGGACCCACATGGTGCAGCAGACCTCTCCTGCCTCGCCTGCTGCTCCCCTCAGCAGTGTGTTTCAGTGGATCCACCTGTCCTGCTCCCCACTCTCTCTCTGGTGAATCCTCTCACCTCCCATGACTCTGGCCTGTACTTTAGCTCTTGTACACATACACAAATAAAAAAACAATAAAACAAAAATAATGGGCCCATTCTTGTATTATAATATGAAAGCTCTGGTTGGATGTTAGGCTTAGTGGAGCTCTACTCATTCTATAAGTCTCCAGCTTGTAGAAATGGCTGAGGATTGACCTGTAAGAAGCAGAGATGAACTCATACCCAATAGATGATACTTAGCAGTCCCAGTCTTTTGACAATTTAAATGTATCACAGTGATGCTTTTTTCTCTCCAATAGACACATCATTACATTGTGGGGCATTTTTCATGGCACTATAGAAAAGCGGTGAAAACTTGGAGGACTTTCAGTCCCCAAGAGAGGTGTTAGGAATTATGCTCTGTTTAGCTGTCATTTGTGTTTTTATCTTTGACAAAATCATCAAGTTATAAAAAGGAAACAATCAGGGTGAGCTTTAAAGTTTCATAAACCTGTGGAACTTCTTTTTTTTTTTAAAGATTTATTTATTTATGCATACAAGCACTGGGGTACAGGCCAGAGGTGTGGGGGGTGAGAGGATTCACCACAGAGTGGGGAGCAGAACAGGCAGATCAACTGAAGTACACTGCTGAGGGGAGCAGCAGGAGAGGTCTGCCACGCCATGTGGGTCCCCTCCCTGGCCGGCAGCAGGGATCGAATCATGCTGCAGTGGCTGTGGTTTGCTTCATAGTGCATTGCTTAACCCACTGCCCACAAACCTGTGGAACTCCTGATTAACAAAATAATGTTGAATAGTTAGCTTGATCTAAGTTGGGGCTAGAAATATAATTTTACTTTGGACTCATTGCTAACAGAAAAGAAACAAGGTAAATATCACGCTTGTCCCTTTTATGTAGTCTTAGCTTTCCCACAGGCAGAGACTATCCTCAAGGTATTTGTAAATGCAAATTCATCATATCATGTTGAAATACTATATTTTCATATATGTGTATCCCCCTGAACTTGAGATTTTCTAAGCCAGTAAACCTATAAGCATAGTGATTGCTTCTTATTTATCTTGGCATTTTTGCATGCAACATATAGAATAGTTCCCTAGAAAATATTTTATTGAGAAAGAATGAATATAAGGCAAGATGCGACTTTGCCCAGTTGACCACCATTTAAAGGAGAGACTGAGTAGTGAAATCTATTAGGCATAAATTTTAAAAAAAGAAAGAAAAAAACTATAAAATATCCTGAGTGAGGAGATATTACAAAATTTAGTATTGAATAGTTTCATTCACTCTAAACATTTTTTTGGGAGTTCCTTCTGAAAAGAAATGAAGAAACACATCTAATTTGTTTCATAAAAATGTCCTGAACACCGGGATGCGATAAGTATTGTGTCAGAACTCAAATTCTGTGTGCTGTTTATCAGGAAATTAGAAAATATCCGAGGGTTGAATGTCATGGCAGTGACTGTGCTCTTATGAGAAATCAACATTTGGAACATGGGATGTAAGCAAGTTCAGTGGATTAAGCAGCTCTTTGGAGAATGAAATAAATATAATCAGTGAGCATAATTCATCTGGCATGTAGTTATTTCCTCAAACATATTAAAGCCAGGTCAGGATTACCTGATGAGACTTTGAATAGTTTTGAATCAATAGTTTCCAAAACAGCAGTGGAGAACTTGTTTAAAGATAAAATTGCAGAATCTTTGTGTACCCTGTGGGTTTAGTTTTGTCATGGTAGAATTTGTCGGCGAAAGGAACAGTGCCCTTGGGACATGTTTTCACGGGACACGGGAGTTTGCATCTTTTGACTGTCAGGACACAAGCAATGGATGCTGCCTGTCTCAGAAGGTTCCCTAAAGTGGTTAATGTGTTTAAGACACAGACTGATGATGAAGAAGACAAATCAGAGTCAGAGAGTTTCCTCCTTTCTTTACCAGGAGAGTAATGATCAGGCTCCAACAGAGTCACTGGCCCTGACTGCTGCTCCCAAAAGGGAATCAACCTATATAGGCAACTTGGTTATGTCAGAAAGTTAGTTTGCTGAATTGGTGGTAGAATTGACTGAACAGCTTAGTTAGACCAGCTGGCTTGCTAAATAAATCCTCATGCCTTTGTTTCAACTGTTTCACTTGCATAAACAGAGCCTTTATTTTATTGCAATGAGAGGAAAGGAAACATTTATTATGACCTTTTAAACAATTTAATTCCTGTCTCTAAAGGTAGAATTTTTTTTTTTTTTATGTTATGCTCTGGTTCATCCTTTCCTATCATCTACCAGTTAATAGAGGCATCTGAATAGTCTGTGTGCACTGGTAAAGGGTGAGGAATCATTATCTTTTACTCCTTGCCATGCATGCCTTGGTTATTTTCTGAGTCTTCTTAAGAGTAGACTTTACAGTGTTTCCACTGCTGTGCAAGACCATGGAAACTATACTCTGATGGGGTTCATGTGGAAGAGGAGTTAATCTTACTCTTTTTGGCTTTTGAATTTACAATAAAAATAAATAGGTGTATGTCAATTCAATTTGAATTAATTCTCTAAAAGGCTGCTTAAACTCTTATTGGTATCCAGAAGTTATCTGATTCAGAGAAAGACAGATGAGGCAGTTGAGGAAATATCTTACTGGGAAGTATATATCTTCCCTTCACAGACACAGGTCCAGCTGAAAGAATTGTGAATTCATTACCTAAACTTCACCCTTTCCTCAGAATATCTAGAGAAATACACCATGAGTGAAAGCACAAAAGAACTCATATGTTTTGCATATCACACTCAAGGAAGCAAATGCTCTAACAAGCTTGAACAAGCAAAGCTATAGCAAAAAAAGCTATAACAAGCAAAGAAAAGCTGAGGGCTCATTTATAACTTTGAAAACTCAGCTCAGACATCAATTTCTACTGGACATTCTCACCCCCAAAGTGTGTCCCTGTCTGTAAACTCACAGAGGGGGACCTCTTCTATATATATATACACACACTATACTTGTAGGTTTACTTATCCATTTCCTATTCATTTATCACAACCCAGCTTGTATATAGTTTCTGCTCAATAGATATTTGTTGAAAACATTATCTAGGTGAGAGAAATGAAGGTCTGAACTGGTAATGGAATAGAGATAATAGTTGTAAGAGAAACAGACAAGTAAACAAATGAATACAATTACAAGTTCTTCATAACAAGAAAGGAGAGAAAATGGCCTAGGTGACTTTGGAGTTATAAAGCAAGGATTCAAACACAGCTGATCTGAAACACACAGAAGCACTCGTTTGGTGGGAAAACAGTTTTCAGATTTGGTTATGTTGTGTTAGAGCATTATTGGAATGTTGGGGATGTCCCATTTGTGTATGTGAGACTTGAGTTTTGTGTGCATTGTGGCAAGTAACAAAAATTTTGTAAACAACTATTAGAATATGGTGTTTGAAGTCATGGGAATATATGGATTTGCTGAAAGTTAAAATTTGTATCAAGAAGAAAATAGGATCAGTGATAGAACTCTTGTGTGATATTTGCATTTCAGAGTTTGAGGAATAAGAAGTTCTAGAGGAAGTATGAGAGGCCCAGGAAGAATTAGGGTTTATCTTGATCATAGATAAAAACAGATAAAAACAGCATCAATTTGGGTGTCTCCCTGGTGCGCAAGGGATTAAGCATTATGAAGCATCTCCAGCATAAATTGGATCCCTGGCCAGGGAGATAACCCACATGGCACAGGAGACCTCTCCTACCTTGCCCACTGTTCCCTTCAGTGTGTATTTCAGTCAATCAGCCTATTCTGTTCCCCACTCTGCCTCTGGTAAATCCTCTTACCACCCACACCTCTGGCCTGTACCCCAGTTCTTGTATGCATAAATAAATAAATATTTAAAAACAAAAACAAACAAAAAACCCAGTATCAATTTCTCAGCAGATAAGAAGTGCCCCAGTATCCACCAAATGGTCAGGATAAAGTTAGATGTCAAAGAAATTCAGTCTTCTCTCTTGCACTAAATGGAAGAAATTTTTAACTATTTAAACAAAGGAAGAAGATTAAAATATCAAGGTGTAATAGGTGTGCTTTCGTATAACGGTGATGGGAATTAAAGTTAATTGTTAATGAATTCATTCATTTCTGTTGCATTTCTTTTTGTCTATAGCACAGACCTGATTACTGCTTCACAAAGAGGCACCTGTGCCTTTATTCAACCAGGATGCTGTGTTATGCGTCTGTCAATAGAGCATCTTTAGTAAATCACATCAATAAAAGTCCTGAGTGCTATGACACTCTAGTCTATGGGCTCAATAAATCAGTAGGTTAGATGATAGGACTCTTAATTAAAACAGTTATTTAAATGTTATCTTAATCTAGATGCCTCTGTTGCTGCTGTGATATCTGCCTTAAGTGCTACCAGATAACCAAAGGGGCCACCTCCAAGCCAGTAGAACCCATAATGACTGCCCAGGGCATACTATAAAAAACAATAAAACAAACGTATAAAGAAACAATTATCAAAGCAGTCAAAGAGGAGAGAATTGAAGAAGTCCTCAAAAGACCTGTCAGTTTGTTGATCCAAGAGCTGGGCCAAGAGAATCTGAGGACCCATAGCCATTCCTTACTCATCACTGCCCGCCCCCTGCCAATCCTTGGAAAGCAATTTCTACCTACTATTCCCATACGAGCAGCCATAACCTGGAGAGTGTTGTTGAATCAATTTGGACTGTGTCCAGGACAGAACCCAGATAAGACCTCCATATAAATATTTACAGTTCGGTAGGTATGTGGAGACTGAGTAGTCTTGGAGGCACCAAAGACAAGCTTCATTAGTAAATTTTGTTTAATTAAACCACTACCCATCAACAGGGAGTGGCCTGCCTTCTTACTTGGTTTCCACTCGCCCTCTGTGTATGGATGCTGGTGTGTGAATGAAACATTTCTTTTAAACTCACTTTAATATCCATGGCCTGTCTGAAAGATTATTGGCTTTTGAACAAGAATTGTCAGGGTCTGAGGTTTATCTCAATACTAATTAGTTATATGACATTAGGAAATTTAATTTTTTTGAAGCTCAGTTTACTCATGAGGAAAATGGAGCTGGCAGTTCTTACTTTGCAAAATTGCTGTGCAGATTGAGAGAATGTATATTAATTGCTTAGCATTTCATTCAAAGCAATGAATAAAAGTTAATGTGTTCATTCAATGCTATCATTATAAAATATAATAAATATTATTTATCTGTTCATTTGTTTTCCTTAGTTTCGAAGTCAATGAACACCTTCATGGAAAGTGTCCAAAAATATATTTGCACATTTTTTAGCTTATTCGGAAAACTACAAAGAGCATCCATCAGGACTTCCTGGGTATTATTAAAAAGATACCGGAGAACTTCACAAAATTGAAAGGCTGATTTAGGATTTGGGGAAACTCCAAAGAAAGGCACTGAGACTGGGACCCATGCAGTTTGTTTTCCTAGTCCCAGTATCTAAGCACAAAGACTGATGGGGAGAGAACTGAGCAGTCTGTAGAATGCAAAGAATAGATAATTTCCTATAACCACTTGAAGCCTATCTCAGAAGGACTAGAACAGGGAATAAGTATTTTAAGGACATTTCTTTTTCTTTTATTGGTGCTCATCTGTTTTTGGCTTCTTTTTCTTCTATTGTAAATGGGTTTATCCTATGGAAGATATGGTTGTTACCAGCTAAATTAATTATCTTCTAATTATGTGAGAAAAGTAAAGATTTAGGATTAGAACAGTTCCTGGTAAAGAACTAGATTCGTCTGGCCTACTCCTATGCCCTGTCTTAATTATGCTGGCCGAAGTTATGGCTACAGCTTCTTAGGACTCTTTTTTACTTATGTTGTGAATCTATCCTGTAGACTCTGAGAGTGGGGTCTGTTACCACAAAGACAGAGGGGTACGGGGCCCTCCTTTGTAGTCTAGGGATTAAATCTTAGTGCTATCACCACTTTGGCCTGAGTTTGATCCCCGCCAGGGAGCTAACCCACAAGGCGCAGCAGACCTTTCCTGTCATGATCCCTTCAGCAGAATATTTCAATAAATCCACCTGTTCTGTTCCTCACTCTGTCTCACCCCCTGCACCTCTGGCCTGTACACCAGTTCTATTTTTTTTTTTTTTAAGACAGAGGGATGTTGGACAGACAAAAATGTTCTTTATAATCTTCACACTTATTTCACTGTCTTAACGTGTTAAATGTTGGATTGTAAGTATAATCGTGTGCCTTTGTTTTCTTCCTGACTGTAACAGGACTACTTCTAATATTTGCTATAAGATTTTGAAAGCAATTTAAGGAAGTTCCTTCTTTGCTTTGTGTGTCACAAATTTTATTTTCTAATTATGAGTTAATCAGGACTAATAGTTGTGGTCAGAGAAATATTTTTCCTAAATTTTAAAGATTATTAATATTCCTCATTTAACCTATTATTATAATCAGTTAATGCAACTGATAGATTTTTGGAAAATGTTGAATCAGTTTGGATTGTTGGGATAGGTATTCTTTTTTATAATATCTTGTGCTTTTGCTACATGCTGAATTTCATTTATTAAAAATGCATAATTTTTGACTCCAGGTTTATAGTGAGATTGACCAATGATCTTCTTTTAGGTGTATATTTGTCTAGTTTTGGGATCAATATTTTTCAATCTTATAAAATGAGTGGGGCAACTTTCTACTTTGCATAAAATATGGATTGTTTGTTCCTTACATGTTTGATAGTAATGGGTAAAAGGGATGTGCCATTTACATTTTCTTTATGGAGAGGATCTCACTACACTTTTAAATAGTTATTGGACTATTCAGGTTTTTAAGTTTTATAAGTTGATTTTAATAATGAATTTTTCTTGGAAAATAGCCTACTGATATATTTTCATAATAATTAATGTAAGTTTATTTAAAACATTTTTATAAGATTATGAAAGTTCTTCTTTGTCTCTAGTTACTTTTATTTTCCTGTTTATAATATTGTTTGTGTCTTACTTTCCCTGTCCTCAATCTATCTTATCAGAGATCTATTTTATTTAACTTATTAAAGAACCAAGTTTTTCTTACTTTTTAATTCTCTTTTTCTCTTTTGGATATTATACCTGTTTTATATTGTTATGTTTCCTTTGATTCATGTTGATTTTACCGTCCTATTGAATAGAAAACCTGACTTGTTTATTTCCAATCTCTCTTGCTCTCCAGTAAATCTCTTTAAGGCTTTAAGTACCACTTTCGCTTCATCCCCAGCATCTGATGTGTTCTGATCTTGTTGCCATTCCGTTGTCTCTTGTAATTTTGTGTACTGATTTCCATGTGTTAGATAGAATTTTATACTTTCTGGTTTAAATGTACATAGGATTTGGAGAGGAGTTATCTTTTTGAGATTTATTTCTAATTTTATTGTATTGTTATTAGTAAATACTGTTTGTGTGATACTAATTCTTTGAGATTTGTTGAGATATTTTTTGAAATTTAGTGCATGGTCAGTGTTTCTAAATATTCTTTGCTTGCTTCATAGGGTGTAAATATACTGTTGGAAGCAGAGTTTAATGTACTCAATTGTGCTTATTTATATATCCATCTCATGTTTTGCTTGCTTTCTCATTTTCAAGGAGGTAGTTGAAAGACTGTGTTACTTTAGTTGCCATTTTCCTAGTGTAACATTCTCCATCAACAATAATCCTCAAAGTCAACTACAGTTCGAAAATATTACTTACAATATGACTTTTGAAAGAGAGAGAACACACTCACAAAGCTTTTCTTGTTATCATTGTGCTAGCTTATTCATTATTGTTGTTAATTTCATACAATGCCTAATTTATAAAATAAACTATCGCTGGTATGTATGTAAGTATGAGAAAAAGACCCAATTTATGTAGGGTTTGTACTGTTAAGGATTTCAGGCATTCACTGGGGGGAATCTTAGAATGTATCTCCAGCAGTTAAGGGACAATTATTTATTTTAAAATATTTTATTTATTTTTGTGCAGAAGAACTGGGGTGTAAGCCAGAGGTGTGGGGGTGAGAGGTTCACCAGAGACAGAATGGCGAACAGAACAGACGGCTTTTTAGGTAATTATTGAAATTCACTGTTCAGGGGCGCAGCGGCTAAGACGGGAAGTCTGCTGTGCTACATGTGGGTCAGCAGCTGGCCAGAGATGGAACTCAGGCTTTATCAGTGATAGTACTGAAGCTCAACCCCTAGGCCACCAGGGGGGGCCCACAACAACTTACTTAGTTGCAATTTCATTTGGTGTAATTTTTATTTTGGATGTCCTTCTTGCTTTTAAAAATCCATGTGAGTAGATTTACTTTGAAAAGATGCATCGAATACTTTACAATATGCGTGTCTAGTGATATACTTTGTCTTCTGCCATTTTATTTTTTCTACTGTTCTCTTGTGGTATTTTCTTCTCTTCTACTTTGTTTTTCTTGATTTCTGTTAGATTGGTTGAACTTTTAAAAGCTTATTTTCATCATTTTCCCTTTTTCAGTAGTTTAAAAGTTAGATTAAAAAAAAAACTTGCTCATGTTTATGCTAAAATTATTTCCTAGCAATGTCCAAAGAAGTCAAAATCTTTGGTTTGCTTTTCCTTCCCTTTCTGCTAGTTCTCCAAAATTTCCATGTTACTGAATTCTGAAAAATAAATGCCAACTTGTGATTACATTTGTGATAATTGTTACTATTTGCAGTTAACTTATATTTTGTTGTCATTGATTTTGTCACAGATTTTGCTATAACAGATTCTATTGCAAACTGATTTTTACATTTTATTATTATCAACATTTGTTTTACTTGTTGAACAAACTGTTACAGTTTGTTCACTGAGGTTTGTGGAAGATAAGCTTTTGAGTCATTCAGAGTCTTCAAATATATTTATTTTGTCTTCATTTTTAAATGATTGTTTAGATGGCTACAGAATTCCATATTTTGAATTAATTTTTCTCACCATTTTGAAGATATACTTATCCACTGTTTTTATATACAATGTTGATATAAAAAAAGAGTTGATATTAACATAACTTATCTTTGTATGTAATCTACTTTTACTCTCCTTCCTTTTAAGATTCTCTTCTCTAGCTTTATTTCAAAAGTTTCATTGCAGTGGGCCTTTATGCAAAAATTGAAATATTATTCTTACAGGTTGTCCAAATCTTTTTTCATTATTTAGAACTTAAACCTCTTCAAAAGTGGGAATTCTTATTATTTTTCTTTAAATATTTCCTGTGAACCACTATTCTCTCTATTCTGCCCTTCTGAAAATATGATTATGTTTGAAATATTTGATCCTATTCATTTGTGTTTATTTCTCATCCTATCCCTCCCCATTAAAAAAATATCTTTATTTTGGACCCACCTGGTGGCACAAGGAGTTGAATCTCATCACTATGAAGCTATAGACAGCCACTGCAGCACAAGTTCAGTCCCCAGCCAGGGCTGACCCACATGGCGCAGCAGAGTCCTCCTGTCATGCCCCTGCTCCCCTCAGCAGTGTATTTCAGTAGATCTGCATGTTCTCCCCACTCTGTCTCTGGTCAATCCTCTCACCCTCCTGGCACCTTTGGCTGACACCCCAGTTCTTGTATAAGTAACTGGGTTCTTGCATAAGTAAACAAATCTTTAAAAAAACCTCTTTGTTTATAATAGTTACTTGAGGTTACCTCAGTTTAACTCAGAAATTCATGAATTTGTTATTTTTTATGAATGAAAAGCATTTTTTGTTGATGCTTAACTTTCCATTTAAAAATTGAACATTTCTGAGATTTTTAAATGGTTCATTAAAAATAATCAGCAACTCATTTTTATTTCATTACCACTTATTATTTTTTCTTTAACCTTATTTTGTTCCCACTTAATACTAACATTGAAAAATGATAGTGAAGACTTACTTAAAGTCTTCAGTATTCACTAGTATACTTATTTCCTTGGGTTTTAAATTTTATGTTTTGATTATTTGATTTTTATGGTGTTTTCTTCAGCTTCTTTGTGATTCTTTTAAGTTTCTCTTCACTGAAGATAAATATATAAAGCTTTGGAGTTAATTCATCTATGAGATAATTTGGACATGTATTTCTAATTTCTAGAATGAAAAATTGACAACTTTTTCAATTTTCTCCAAGGCTATTGGCATTCTCTGTTTTCTCTGATAATTCATGTTTTTCTAGAATATAGTTTATACCACTCAAGCATCACAGTTTTCAAGCAAGAAAATCACAAAGTATTTTCTTTCAGTTATGTACTTTTTACCTATTTCTATTCACCTTTATTTCACCCTATTTTTTTAAAGATTTATTTTATTTATTTATGCTATGCATACAATAACTGGGGTGTAGGCCAAACATGTGGGGAGTGAGTGGCTTCATCAGAGACAGAGTAAGGAGCAGAACAGGTGGACCTACTGAAATATACTGCTGAGGGGAGCAGTGGGCAAGACAGGAGAGGTCTGCTGTGCCATGTGGTTCAGCTCCCTGGTGGGGGATCGAACTCATGCCACAGTGCCTGGTAATAGCTTGATAGTGCTGAGACCTAACCCTTGCAACACCAGGAAGGCCTCTACCCTAATTTTTTTAATTTGAAGTCATACATTTCTTGATTTTCTAGATGTTTCTCCATTGGGGATTCATTTTTATGAAACGAATTCTACTATTTTCCTTTTTTATATTTTCTACTTTCCTGTTTAGTAATCCTTTCCATGTATAATTTGATATTAATATTGTTTAACTTCTTGATTAAAAGTAAATGAACTAGTTCAACTATTCCTTTATTAAAAACCTAAGAAATAAAAGCACAGCATTTTATGAACTTTCTTCAACTTTAACCCCTGAATATTGATATGTTAAATGTTATTTTCACTATTTTTGTGATTGAATTTTTGAAAGCATTAGAGAAGGATGGGTAGTAGCTGCTCTTTGAATGTTTGGCACAAGTCACCAGTGAAGCCATCTGGTTTGGGACTTGTTTATGGGGAGGCTTTTGACTCTTTTTCCAATTACTTTACTTGTGGTAAGTCTGTTCGGGTGTTATGTTTCTTCTTGACACAACCATTCAAGGATGCACAATTCAAGGCATTTTTCCTTTTTCTCAATTTTTTCCTGTTTGTTGGCATACAGATGGACATACTAGTCTCTTAATGATGCTTTGTACTTTTGTGGTATGCATCATAAGGTCATCTCTTTCATTTCTGATTTAATTTATTTGAGTTTTCCCCTTTTGTCTTAATGAATGTCACCAAACATTTGTCCATTTTGTTGATTCTTTTTTCTAACAAAACATCTCTTCCTTTCCCTTATCTTTTGTACTTTTAAATAATTTTGGTTATTTCCACTGATTTTTGTTATTTTCTTCCTTCTGATGACTTCGGGCTTTGTTTCTTCTATTTAGTGTATTTAGTTGTAAGGTTGGATTGTTTGAGATTTTCCTTCCCGTTTTAGGACCTCTAATTGTGCTTACAACTTTTCATGTAACTTTTCTATGTAACATAACCTATTAAAAGATTCCAGGTACTTGGGTGTGAACATCATTGTGAGATATTACTGACCTGTCACACCTAATTAAAATACTTAATGGTTCTTTCTATTTTTAAATATACATATTTCTTTTATATATTTTACATATACATTTTTACAGATTAATTTTCCTTCAATATATTCAAAATGGGCTTACAAAACTAAAGGGCACAAAAATATAGAATTGATGATTATTAAAGTTGTAAACTGATAATATTTAAATAGATTTGAAAATGTTAATAACTATTCTCTTTATTCTCATTGCATTATAACATTGTATTTTTTCAGATATGTTTCATTGTAATTCAATATGTGTATATACTACATGAAGTTTACCTTTTTTGCTGTTTCTCTTAAGTATTAATTGGTCTTACACTTAGCTATACATATTTACATTTTTCTTTCTTTCTTCTTCTTCTTTTATTTTTGTGTGTAGAAGACCTGGGGTATAGGCCAGAGTTATAGGAGGTGAGAAAGTCCACCAGATACAGAGTAAGGAGCAGACAGGCAGATTTACTGAAATACACTGCTAAGGGAGCAGATGAGACAAGAGAGGTCTGTTGTACCATATGTGGGTTAACTTCCTGGTTTGGCATTGAAAGCAGGCTGGAATGGTGATAGAGCTGAGACTTAACCCCTAGGCCACAGGAGGTCTTATACATATTTGTGTTCTTCATATTTGGACTGGGTTTTTGCCCCTAGGTTCTCTTGGCCTCCTTATACCAAAAATATGTTAAAGAGATAGTATTTTTTGCTTTCTATTTTATTATTTTTTCTCTCTTTGTGTCAATAGCCCATTATTGGATATTTGTAACTGAGAAACCAAAGAATATTACAAACTCACTCACCTCTCAAGAGGGTTTCAAAGAGTAATATTCCATAAAAATTCTGAGTTGAAAATTTAATTAAAGCACATATGTGAATTAATGAGACTGGGGATCAGAGTCCCAAATTTAGCTAATCCACTAGATTTTCTTCAAGAGTAGAGGATGTCATTTTTTTCCTGAGAAATTCCCACAGCTTAAAATTTGATGAAGTCAATTTTTTTCTGTATATTGAGCAATTTGATGAAGACAATAAATAGACATTTTGAATTCTTGAAAGAACACTATCTGAAGATGTGAGATATAAGAATAAAAATAGGTAAAGTATAGGTTTACACTTGCCTTTGCTTCTTTTAGATTGGAGACCGTTTATATGAGTTCATCAGATATGACCTGGTTCTTCTGCAATTAATGAGATGTCACATCATATTTTCATTTCAGATTTTATGATGTCTACTTCCAAAACATATTTGAATCAAGTATGCACAATTAAATTTACTATAAGGACAAACTCTTCAAAATTACAGTTGAACACAAATGTCACAGGAATCATTATCATTCATTGTATTTTTGAAGCTATTTTCTCTATTTAAATTTTATTTATTCTTTTATTCTTTCTATTTTATTTTATTTTATTAGGCACTGGAGTGTTGCTGTGATTAAGCCCCATTTTTATTTTGCCAAATTTTACAAAAATTTAATCAATGTCCATACTATATTTATATATATGGAGGAATGTGTAGTTTCATGTTTGGCTTTTAGGGAAAACCTCTGCTTCTCTTCCCCCATGTCTCCAAGAAATACCTTTATTAAAATAATACTTCAGATCTCCCCCAGAGGAACGCAAGTCACTACCTAATTGCTGAGATTGGGAGAAGTCATGAATGTAGAATCTTTTGGATCTTCTTCCTCCTCTTCCTCATCCTCCATTTCTTACTCCTTCTCCTTTAGAATCATTCTCATCCTTATCGTAAACCCACATGTGGAAAAGATGGTGACATGTTTTATTTGTGAAAGTAATTGAATGGATGTATACATATAATTCAAGAAGGGATAACTGCATTTTACTGTGGTTCTAAAATGACATTTTCTCCAATAAGCTTGACTGGTAATGTAAGAGCATCCATTTCTTCTGTTCTTAAGTTTCATTTCTTATTTGTTCTGACCAAGGAAATAAATATTGAGTCTTCATATTGGTTTTATAGTATCCCAAGGGTTAGGTATCAGACACTTCAAAAAAGAAAGCAAGAGCTCAGGAGGTGAGGTTGCTCTGAGATTGTAAAGTAAATAACAATTCTGAGACACTGTCAGGGAGAATTTCAGATTCCCTGAGCTATGGATGTGGGGATTTGAACAAATTTTAATCAGACTTCAGTCAAATTGTTTAAACTTTTGGAAATTCCATTTACTCAACTCAAAATAAGGACTGTAATGACAATCACAAAACCTTAATATACCCACCTACTGTATATGTATATAGACACACACACACAAAGTAAATAGCTTACACACATATATATACTCAGCTTAGGAAAACAAATGAGTCATAGAGGGCCATAGTGGTTTTTTTGATGACTATAATTATTATGATTATAATTACAATATAAGAAGTCTACATATGACAACTAAATTGCACAAAGAATCTAAAAGGAGAGAAATGAATGTTACCAGACATTTATTTAGTTCTTGTAGGGGAGCACTCAATATGGCTCTGAGTTTTCTGGCAACATGGTAAATTGGTTGTCACTGACTTGTGTAGCCATCACTAGAAAAAGACAGCATACATTTTCTGGCAGTAACATTTATTTCTTTAGCACAGAAAGCACATTCTGTATTTTGGTTATAAAACTGATTAGTGTCTATTTGAGAAACTTAGGGTGATGGGGGTGATCTTGTGGATTTGGCAGAACTGGTAAATATGTTTTGAATCGTACCTTGAATATTCCAGCTAAAGTGATGAATGAAGGTAGTAGTTACTAAAACAAGTTTGGTCATGTGTCAGACTGGAAGAGGAGATTGCAAATAGTGAAAATGCAGTAATGTAGTTAGCTAGAGGATTTGGGGAAATAGAGCAAGATGTAGGTAAAATGGTGTAGATTATTTAGGAATAAAATCTGAATATAAGGCTTGAAGTAGCACATTTCCATTATGCAAAACTTAAGGTATTTTTTGGCATTGCAAAAAATCCTTGAAGAAGGCTTTTTCAGAACAAGCTAACTAGTTCCTATTCCTTTATTTTATTCCTATCACATATTCAGCACTGCTGGATACTGTGGGAATATTCATGGAGCTGAATTCAAGTAGCTTCTATACTACATTATAGAGATTCTGTTAATTCAGTTCTATATTTTGTGAATGTCACAATATTGACTATGTCCTATATATATATTGATTATGTTCCACTGTTCATAGGGGACATATGAACAGTGAAATTTGACTCTCATTTTATTCCCTGAGGAATGATTTGAACCAATGAATCATGCAACCCAAAAGGTAGAGTCATTATATTGCAATGCAGACAATGTGGATTTTTTTCTTGCTTTCTGTTTGCTAAGGGAAGGTGTGTATGCCAGCTCCTTCCTGTTGGAAATGAAGGACAAAATAGTCCCTCTTTTGGTAGGTAAGTACTATTCTCTTTGAGTTTTTAACTTGCCTTGGCCTGGAGACTCTGTGTTATATGCATTTCAAGGTCTAGGTTTTTGAAGGGACATATATGGTCCACTAAGCTTGCTGGTTTAGTTCTGTGGATAGGAAGTACTTGTAAATGCTTTTGGCCTTCATCTGGTTTCTTTTGTTTAGTATCTCCACAGAAGGATGGGTGAAAAAGTGCCTCGTGACCTTCCAACAAAAACAAAATAGATTGAACTGTGATTCTGCCCACACTCTATATAAGACTCTGGACAATTTGTTTGACTTCCTTAAGACATCTTTTCTTACTGAAGCAATGGCATAATGCAGGTGAAAATGCCCAGCTCACTTAGCAGTTCTTAATTAGCTATTCATACATATTGGTCTCCCTGTAGCTTTTCCTAGTAGTTAGCTCATCTGGTCTTCTGCTGAGGGCAGGCTATGTCTCAGCTTTCTTTTTCTTTCATTTAAAAATGAGCTACTGGGAAAGGAAAAAAAAAAAAAGCTATTTCATACCTGTCTGCAGTTCTGTGCAGAAGAAGAAAAAGTAATGTAAAACTAATAAAAGCTCAGAATTCTTCAAATTGAACTTAATTCCATATTTTTGACATCTTAAAATATTTTATTATTTTTTTATCCCCAAACTTCCTGGGGTAGTTCAGCATTCAAATTCTCACAATAGATTAATATGATGATAAGTTGGTAAAAATATTTCCTTAGCTATAACTAGGAAGTCACTGAAAGCTGATGTAATAACTGATTTGTGTAGTAATCATTTATTTTTGCTTTTTACCTGCAAATACAAATATTATCATTTCCTTCATAACTGCAATTACATTATTTTTCTAACTTTAGTACTGAAAACATTCAATGTGAAACCAGAGAGAGGTTTTTATGGAGGAGGACTAGAATTAAGTTCTGTTTGTCAATGAGTAAGTAAGAAAGCATTTTAGTGTTGTCACAATCAATGCATTTATTTGGAGATAGTTTTCTTAGTCTAAAAGACAGAGTCCATTGTCAACTATCAATGTTTCAAAAACCTGTCCCATTTCCAATCCCAGATAAGCACTCACTTTTTACATGGAACCTTTTCTGATGAATCCAGGCCATCTCATCCTTATATAGCTACTCCTTTTGAACCTTCAATAACTTTCAGAAAGAATAGTTCAGCAGTTAGCAAGTGGAGTTTTAGAGTCAGATCTATTTCAAATCTTGGATTTCAATTTTACATCTGTGCTGGAGTCTCTGGAGACATAAAAGGACATAAACTCTTCAAACATCATTCCTCAAGTACAAAATAGTTTTACTGTAGGGATTGAGTGAAACGATTAAAAATTATTGATGTGGCCCCAAAATCTACTGGCCCAGTACTCATTCATGAATTTATTCATTCTAAAAATATTTATCAATAATTATGTGCTAGGTACTATAGGAATTAGTAAAAATTAAAACAGAAAAGTTTTTACCTTTGGCAACTCACCACTTAGTGGAGGATAGGTTAGTAAGAAAGAAAATTAGAGTATATTAAGATCTATGTTAGATTTATGCTCTCAGATCTGTATTTGACAGTTTTATGATAAATGGATGTGTTGGGTCACCAGAGGGTATGTTGGAGAAGTATCTCTTCAAGGGTCAAAAATGATGAAAGGAGAAGGTCAATATTTGTAAAAGAAGCAGTTTATACAAGGCAAGAAAGTGAGATCTGTTTTCCAAGAAAAACATATAAACTTTAGCATAATCAGAGCATAGGAAAGCTCTGGTCCCTACAAGAGATAAGGGGGCTGTTCATGGAGGAGTTTAAAGGTCACATTAAAAACTTTGAATTTTATTGATGAATTCTAACCTAGAGAAACCATCTTATTTCACATACATTTTTAGAAAAATGAATGCTAAATATTAGATAATTTATGAAAGTAGATGTGACAATTTATATTAAGGAGATGTTAGAGTCTAGATTTGTAATGATGAGGGACTGACTTAAGATACTAACATTGGGAATAGAAAAAGGAAGGGAGGTTCAAGTAGAGGTAAGGTATTGGTGGCCCCCAGGGAGAAGAATGAAAGAAGGATAATTAGATTAGTAAGTGAGACATGAGACACTCAGAGGTCAGCATCATTACACCTTCAAATTCCATAATTATTTTCTTTACTTTGAGTCCTTGCTTCTGATTTTAATCTGATTTGCTTGCAGTGTTCTAAAGGAAGGCAATGTGCTAGTGAGGCTTGTTTAAATAGTCATTGAACTGTTCTTGCTATATTGAAATATCACATCTTCAACACCTGAGATTGACTGAAGACACTGGAAAATTCACCAAAGTAACACCAGTTCTGTGAAGTGAAATGCAGGAGGCTCTGAAAGATAATCTCACTGTTATTATTTGCCTAGTGAGAAAATTCAAGAATTGTGAATTCAATTTAGTTATTTAGAAATTGATTTGCAGGAGAAATATCTGAGTGAAAGGACTACTAGGCAGCTAGATAAAAGGTATATTCATTAGGGTAAATAGCATTAGTTACTGTAGAAACTGTCCTTTAATATTGTTATGGCAATTTCCTAGAGAAATCACATGGCACACAGGAAGGTAGAGAGAAGTTTATTTTTTAATTTTTAAAAAAATTTTATGTATGCACACTAGAAGTGGGATACAGAGAGAGATTTCATTGTCACACTGGTGGGCTCAGTGGGATAGGTCTTCAAAGTCTGAACCCCAAACAACAGAAATGGCAGGGTTTTTATACAGGATGTATGGGAAATTTGCTACCCCATCCATCGCAGCCTATGTATATCCATCATAGCATAAGCATTCTTTATCATTTGGGACAGGCAGTTGGGAAGGGTCAAGGTAGCCCTTTCTCAGGCTTCTTCTGTGAACAAGAAGTGCACCTAGCAACCTCTCTGCCCCAGCAAGCAGCAGAATATAAGCAGGAGACGCCAAGCAGAAAACTTAACTTCCTGCTTCAATATGTTGGCATTGTAACCCAGTAAGAGTTTATTTCTGGCTCATGCAAACACCATGTGGTCTTCTTCACAATCACTGGAAGACAATGAGTTTGTCAATTTTTTGGTATCACTGTTCCCCAAGGCCAGTGAGTCTTTTTTGGGATGACATGTGTCACCTAGCAAATGGGAAGAGGAAGACCATATGGTAGGTATCTTATGGACCCATCTTAGATGTAATTCATTCCATTTACATTATATCCCAATGGCCTAAGTCACTCATGTACTAACATACAACTACAAGGGAAGCTGGGAAATGAAGTTCAACAGGGAACTAGATAGGTAGAGGATGTAATTTTGGAAAAGCTCATAGTTATAGCTGCCACATAGAAATGAGAATTAAGAATCATTAAGCCATACTCGAAAATTGAAGCTGTGGAGTAGATGAGAATTATAAAAAGTAGAGTAAAAACATACTATAATGGAATCTTAAGAGTAACAGGTGAACAAGGGGGAAAAGGGAAAAGTAACAACAAAATGTTTTAAAGGATCAAAATTGTGGCTATCGAGCCTCCCTGGTGGCCAAGGGTTAAGTCTCAGCACTATCACTATTGCAGGCTGAGTTGGATATCCCATCAGGGAACTAACCCACATATGGCGTAGCAGACCTCTCCTGCCTCCTCGCTGCTCCCCTCAGTAGTATATTTCAGTAAATCTGACTGTTCTGCTCCCCACTCTGTTCTGGTGATCCTCTCACCCCCACACCTTTGACTTACACCCAATTCTTCTGGGCAAAAATAAATAAAGTCTTTTAAAAAATAAAATTGTGACTATCATTTGTTGATTACAGTCTATGTGTAAGGGGCTGTAGATTTTAGCAGTGCTTATTTTACACTGTCTTCATAGCAATCTGATGAGACAGAAAATCTCAAATCTCCATTTTTTTCATGAAGAAACCAGATTGAAGAATTCAGTACCAATTAGTACTGGCTCACAAAATTCATGAGCAGAAATATTTTGGACTTATATTTTATCTGTCTGACTCTAGAGCCCAATATCTTAATCAATGTACTTCTGCTCCTTCCACACCTCTCCCTCCAACAAGAGCTAAGAACTTCAAGGGAAAAAGGGTTTCAAGAGAGGAGACATAGTCAATGCTCCAAGGAAGCAAACCAGACAAGAACTGAATAATGCCCATTAGAAAGTTATTATTCCACAAAAACTTTTTTTAGCCAACATGAAGTCTGGAGCATCCAGTTCCAAGTGTCTGGATACAATGGTAAACAAACATCCTGCTCTTCAGATGCTTACAGCTAACCACTCTAAGATCACAGCATGTGCCCACTGCAGAGTGCTGAATGAGCCTAAGTGTCAATAGAGTTACTGTGAACCACATATATGACCTTGTCTTCTCCTGCACCCCTACCCCCACCTAGAACTGGGCTCTGCAAAGGTAGAGACAATATCCCTCAGTGACTCCTTTTTCAAATTTAATTTTATTTTTGTATAGAAGAACTAGGGTGTAAGTCAGATGTGTGGGGATAAGAGGATTCCCCAGAGATAGAGTGGGGAGCAGAACATGTGGATCTGTTGACATACACTGCTGAGGGGAATTTGCAGATGAGACAGGAGAGGTCTGCTGCACCATGTGGGTCACCTTCCTGACTGGGGACCGAACTCAGGACATAGCAGTGATAATGCTGAGACTTAACCTCTAGGTCACCAGGGAGGCTCCTGTAGTGACTCCAAAAAAACTGTACTATTTTTTTAGGTGACATTGGTTTACAACACTCCTTATGAGTCAGAGGTATAGATTCACACCTCTTTAACTGTATGTCACCACACCACATCCATACCAACATGTTCCTAATCCTCTACCATAGTCCATTGGACCCCCTCCCCCTTTGTTCTTCATCCTCCCCTTCTTCCTCTGTCTTAATTCTGCAGTCAGATTTCTAGGGTTTGTTTTTGTCTTGATTTTGTCTGACTCTTTATTTTTATATATATATCCACACATGAATGAAACCATACCTGGTATTTGGTATTTGTGTTCTTCTTACTTACTCTGCTTAGCATTATCCTTCCCCACCCACCCCAGTTTTCCTGTGTCTTTGATACAGACTCAGGCTCTGAGGCTTCCATTTCTGCTTCTGTTTATCAAAATTTCCTCTATGTGGGGCATCCGATAAATTGAGACTAAGTGGGGTGTAAACGAATAGTAAAGCTTAATAATCTACTTTCCTATGGGGTATTTGGATTACGGGAACTATGAGAAACCACAACTAAAGAAATACATGTCTGTGAATTTATAGACATTGTTGAACAGATGGAGGGAGACATAATTTTATGAGGGTCAGAGATGCATTCTTCTTGACCCTTAAATGACATCACAAAAACAGCTGCTAAGACTCCCTGCTGTTGACAGAGACTTTACTTAAGAGAAAAGTCAAGATAAGACTGAATTATCAAGCATTTGGGAAATCTTTCATGTGAGAACAACATGGGGCAAACCTCTCACCAAAATAGCTCAGAAATCTGTGTCATGCAGTTATAGTGAACACCAGAGCCTCCTGCGTAAACCACAGAGCCTCTTGAGGACAGTGGGAGTAAGGGTTATGGCCTTAGAAGAGAAGGCCTATAGAAAGATGTTATCTAGGCTGGGACCCCCAAGGTAGCAGCACTTCTGTGAGTTCCATATATTCCTCTACCTCTTCTTAGCTTTGGTCCATAAAATTTACCTAATTGATGTATCAAGTATGAGGGATTAAATGGGGTCTGGAAAATGAGACCATTCCAACTCACAGAGACTGTTACACAACCAGACACTACTATTTATTTTATCAAAAACTTCAGTTGACAGGAAGACCTGAATATTAATGTTAATGTATTCTCTCACTGAAAGGAAATTCTTTGTAGGAAGCAGCATAATGTAACTTGCCATTTGAGGTTTTACACATAGCATTAAAGAGCCAGAAAATCCTAGCTTTGAAAACTACTGGCTTTGAGACCTAAGATGTATCACTTACCATTCATGAGCTGCAGTTTTTTCCATATAAAAATGAATTCAAAAAGTAGGGAGAAAGATGACAATGAGTTTACATGCACAAATACTCACCACATGAATGGCAACTAGCTGGACATCAAAATGAAATCTATAATGTGAGAATGTATGCACAGTATGTTTTTTTTTCTTTGCTTTGTTTTCAAAAAGGAATCTTTTTCCTACCATATCAGAGTTTCCAGTGTAAGCATCAAATGAACTATGTAAATTTGCTGAGTTCTACATTAGAGAGAGAAAGAAATTGTAATAGAATAGTTCATAAACACTACCCTGGGGTTGGAACTGGTACAGGGAATCTGGGAATTTCCAAAAGTTTAGGTATGAGTGGGAAAGTCACCCTTCTTTGACTCCATTAGAACATGGTAGATTCTATACAACTGGAAGAAATCAAAATAATTTGTAGAACACCTCTAATTTGAGGCATCCTAAGTACTTCATAACAATACCTCAATTGATTGAAAATGCTAGACCTAAAACAGGCCATTTTCTTGATTTATATAAGACCAGCCCCCTCCCCCTGCTTTTTTTAAGGCTTATTTATTTTATGCATACAAGAGCTGGGGTACAGGCCAGAGTCACGGGAGGTGAGAGGATTCACCAGACAGAGTGGGGAGCAGAACAGGCAGGCTGAAACACACTGTGAGGGCAGCAGTGGGTGAGACAGGAGAGGTCTGCTGTGCCACGGGTGTCTCCTCCCTGGCCGGGGATTGAACTCATGCTGTTGTGCCACAGATGCTTCACAGTACAGCGCTCAACCCGCTGCGCCACCAGGGAGGCCCAACACCAGCCCTTTGAGTACACCTTCCAATAATACAAGAAAAACAATAGATGTGAGAGGAAGTAAACTTACTTGTGGCTGCTTGCTCTTCTGTGTCCAGGCTTCACTTGCTCTTAAGGCAGCTAGTGAGTAAGGAGGATCTCTTGTATGTCTACTGTGTGCTTACTGTGTGAGAGCTAGAAAGGAGAGAAAAATAGGCTCACTATGAATTCCTTAAACCCTTTCATGTCAGATTCTAGCAGCCTCATGTGGCAGGAGAATGTAACCTCTAAGAGGTGATGTCTCCTGATGAAAATTATACAAGGAAAATTATACAAGGACTAGCATGTGGCACATAGTTGATACTCACTAGGTAATTCATAGCTGACTGGTCTAGCTACATGTTTCTCTTAGTAGAAAGCTCTGGAAGAAGGATCTGGTACTACTACCACAGGAAGAATTTGGGGTCCTGACTCCTAAATTTTCCAAGATTATGCACCTTTCTCCATCAGATTCCCACATACCCTGATTGATGTCAGATTTCCTGACACTAGCTGCCAACTTAGGCTTTGTGAGTTTTCCTTTCAAAATATTTTAGAGCTCTGAGACTCAGGGACGGCTTTTCCATTAATTATATATTGGACTCTCAAGCTTGGGAGAGGATGGTAATTGTAAGACATACAAATAGCATTTTGAAGGTGTCATGATTAATTTGCATTAATCAGTTTTCACGGACTAATTACAGAGTAAAATTCCATCTCAGTTTTACATAAACACATCAGTCCATTCAGCAATTATCCTTTTCTTTCAAGAAAATCTGCATGGGGTTTGCTTTCTTTCAGGGGAAGAGAGTGAGTCTCAGATCCAGATCAGAATTCTCCAATGACTGTTCATTTTTAAGACATACAGGCATGGACTGGACTGGACAATGAAACAGGTGAACTTCAGGGGAAACTGTGTTCTACTAGATCTCAGTTTAGATCTGCTGAGGAATTACATATCCATAGAAAGCCTCAGTTCCTACATTTCTGAAATAGAAATTAATTGTAATACTCTCATTAGTGCTATGAGTATTCAAGTAGCTAATCACAGTAAAGTGCCCAGCATTTAATAGGGATTTTACTGAATTCCTGCTAAAGAGATGCCAATAAGCCTGCAGAAGGAAGATGAAGCTGGTAAAATTTCAGTGAGGCATCTGGGACTGGAGACTTCACTCTCTGCTACAGAGTGATGGGCTAGATTAATGATATTTTCTGACATTTTTCTTATTACCTAGGAAACAAAGCAATGAAGACTTCTTGAAGAGAGAGCAAATACCATACTCATTGTTGCAATTCTAGGGAGCATGGGGATCCCTTTTCTGAGTACCCCAAATCACACTGGATTTCCTTCTTGAACTAGCTTTTCTTTGTTTCCAACTGCATGGGAGGGGATGGGAATACTTCATCTTTGTCTCCACTCTCATCAGTCATTAACTTCCCTACTTGCTCATTTAAATAGCAAGAATATGAGGAAGTGAAGGGACTTTTTCAAAACCGGCTTGACCTGGTTCCACCTAACTTGAATATAAGTTCCATCTAACTGAAATTAAACTATGACTTACAGTACTGGGAGTCCTAATTATTTCATCTCTCCATCTTCGTAAGACATTTACTTATTTATTTTTATGTGTATTACATATTTACATTTTATAAGTAGTTATTGAGTATCTAATATAAACCATCTTGCTGGTTAATCCTTGTACTTAATGGATCAGAGTTATTTAATCATGCAAGGACTACTCCTCCTATTTCTCCTCCCAGGTCATCTTCTAAAGTAACATTGGTATTTACATGAAAAAACAAAAACAAAACAAAAAACCTTTATAACATTAAATTCTTAAGGTCTTTTTAAAGAACATTTTCTTAACTCCTCTATTGATCTTTTAGTAGGTTGCAGCTCCTCTATTTTCTTATTTAAAGTTTCAATTGTATTCTTCTGTTCACTGATTATGTTTCTCATAGTATTCCTTTTCTACATTTCTTCATACATTTCTGATTTGTCGTTCTGAGTGTTGTTCCATTTCTTTGACTCTTTTAATTATAGTTATTTTGAATTCCTCATCTGATAGGATGGAGAGTTCTTCTGTGTTGATGATGTTGGTGGGTTTTTTTTATAGTTTATTGTTCCCCTGAGGGCCCTGCAATGTGGACCTTTGGCTACCACCAGGTAAGCACCTGTGACCCCAGAGCCAGTCCCAGGCTTCTTGGGAATGGACAGAAAGTAGTCAGAGGCCCAAGCTACAACCTTGCTCACTGTGGCCCCCAGCCACACAGAGAAGAACATCCTACTACTCGATTTGCCAGCTCCTCCTAGCAGACTGGGACCAGCCTGGGCTTTATGGTGCAGTGCCCTATATTAGGGACCTTCCTCCAGGAAGAAGGAAAAAGAAAAAGAAAGAAGAAAAACAAGGCAAAAAAAAAACAAAAAACAAGAGCTGCTTATGGTCCAGGGCTCTGCCCACTTCTGAGATATCAGCTGCTGGTGCCAGGTCAGGCCTGCTCACCTGGGAGTGTCTGAGGATCTCAGATACAGGATATAGCTCTGGGAGCACGAGACCGGGGCCAAGTATGCTGGGCGGTGTCAGCTGCAAGCAGGTGGGGCGCCCTTCCATGCTCTGGGGATGCCTGTGCAGAATGGGTTATTTCTCCAGCTCTTGAACTCCCTGGTATTGTACAGTCAGTTCAGGGAGTCTGGGTTTTGCTAGGAGCTTATAATCATCCTTTTTCTATAGTCGTTTTTAGGAGAGAAGTTGACTCCAGCCTCTCTATTCCACCATGATGTGAGTGGAGCCAAAGAGACAGTTATCAAAGCAGAGACATCCTACTGAATGGAAGAAAATATTTGCATATCATAAAATGGATAAAGGACTAATATCAAAGATCTACAAAGAGTTTGCACAACTCAACAAAAACAAAGCAAACAACCCAGTTAAAAAATAGGCAGAGGGCCTCCCTGGTGGCACAGTGGGTTAAGCAACGCACTATGAAGCAAACCGCAGCCACTGCAGCACAAGTTCGATCCCTGCTGCTGGCCAGGAAGGGGACCCACATGGCACGCAGACCTCTCCTGCCTTGCCTGCTGCTCCCCTCAGCAGTGTGTTTCAGTCCATCTGCCTGTTCTGCTCCCCACTCTGTCTGGTGAATCCTCTCACCTCCCTGGACTCTGGCCTGTACCCCAGCTCTTGTATGCATAAATAAATAAATCTTTTTTAAAAAAGGCAGAATTTGCAGAAACATGGATGAAGCTTGAAGGAATTATGCTCAGTTAAATAAGTCAAAAGGAAAAATTCCATATGGTTTCACTTATAGGAGGAATATAGGAGATCAAGGGGAAAATAATAATGGCAATAAAATAATAAGATGAATAAATTTCAGGTATTTTGCAGGGGAGAGAGAGGGATTGGGGATCAATACAGAGGTGGAGAAGAGCACAAGGGACTATGGTGATGGTGCACAGGTGAGTTGGTGATGAAAATTCTATGGAGACTACACCTGAGAAAAGAAAGCAAACATTGTGAGAAATTAAAAAAAAAAAAAAACTGAGCAGAAGAACTACAAAACACTTCTTCAAATAAGAAGTGTAAATGTCCAACAGTTACATGGAAAAATTATCAATATCACTGTCAAATCAAAACCACGATGAGATACCATCTCACACCAGTGGGAATGGTTCATATAAAACAAACAAACAAACAAACAAACAAACTTGAAAGAACAAATGCTGGCAAGGATGTGAAGAAAAAAGTGCTCTTCTGTACTGCTGGTGGGAATGCGGTGTACTATGGAAAGCTGTGTGGGAGTTCCTCAGAACTCTAAAAATGGATCTACCATATGACCCAATGATTCCACCCCCCGGAATCTATCCAATGATTCCACCCCCCGGAATCTATCCATTAATTTGAAAGGAAACCTACATTCCTATATTTATTGCAGGCACCATTTACAATAGCCAAGATATAGAAACAACCCAAATGCCTCAAAACAGACAAATGGATAGAGATGTTGTATAGATACACAATGGAATATTACTCAACAATCAAAAAAATAGACAAGCTCGTGCCATATTCTGTAACATGATGCTAACCAAAATAAGTTAAAAGGAAAAAGATAAATGTTGGATGGTTTCATTTATAAGTAGAATACAGGGAAATCAAAGAAAAAGATCAAGGAAAAGACAAAACTTTCAAACTAACCATAGATCTGAGGCATACAGCAAGGGAATGGGAAGAAGAAGGGTCAAAACAAGGGAGAGAAGAATTCAAGGGAATATGGTTCATGAGTGATATGGTAGTAGGAGTGTTATAGGTACTGCACCTCAGGAGAGAAACCAATTACTATACAGGAATGAAGAATGATGTAAGAAAATAAATAAATAAACAAATAAATAATGAGGTAAAAACATTTTCTTTTATATTTATCAATATGTTTTCTGTGTGTTTGTAATCAGACATACAAACTCCCTTCTGATAGCCTGGCATCCATTTCACAGCAAAATTAAAAAACCCAACTAGTCCTAGCCCACAAAAGATTACTGTTCTATGTCACATAACATGTTATGCCAAATGATATGTTGCACTACATTCTGGAGGGAGACTTAAAGATTGCACATGGGATTTACAGCCCTTGAATATTTCAAATGAACTAAATACAGAGTTCTCCCAGACTGAGGTTTGACTTTTATCCTAACCCTAATTCCTCTAGCCTCATTAGTTTTTTATATTGGGATTTAAAAGTCAGGAGCAAGAGCAAAGCTGAGCTCATATCATTCACGGTGAAAGAATTTGTGTGCTCATTATAATTTTTGGATTTCTTTTAGGCAATCAACATTTCATGGGTCAAGGCCAGCCTGGGCTCTGCGAGCTGCAGGCTGATACCCTGAGCTGTAGCTACAGAGGCGTTCACCGTGAGGACCTCCTTCATTCGATATTTGCTTTCATGTGGGTCTCAAGACATTTTCAAAACTTTTCAAATGTGTGTGTTTTTATAGTGTTCTATCCTAACAGTAAGCTGGTCCTAGTTCACTTCTTCTGCATAAAATGTCACCGAATAATGTATGTGAATATAGAATACCATCTTAGATCTATCCTCTCCCAAATCGATGTTTGTTAGCAACTATTCATTTCTTAAACTTGATCAAACCAATAATTAGTAGATATTTTTTCCTAGTATTCAATTTTCCTTTTAGGTCCTACGGCTTCACACCTAGCTGTGAAACAATTGAGTTTTCAAGCCTCTAAAAGTCACAATTAAAGTTTGTAATTATTTGTATTGAGTGGTTGGATTGGTCAGTTACTTGTTTTTCCTGGGAACTGTCTCTCTTTGTGAAGAGAAAAATTTTCCAAAGGCCTAGACCCAGCACACAAAACTGAAAGAGGAATTATATGGAAATCAAAAATAAGAGAGAGAGAAAGAAAAAAAAAAAGAGAGAAAGAAAGAAAAGAAAAAGAAGCAGAAGTCTCTGTCTTCTAATTATTACTAACATGTCCCACAAGTCCACAAGTGGTATTTTAGACATAACCAGCCTGCTCCCTAGTTGTTAAGTTTGAACCATAGAGACAATGCACATAATTATCACATTTGACCTACAGCAATCCCAGGAAACAGACATTTCTCTTCACACAGTGAGGGAAGAGTTGACGTTGGAAGCCATACCCAGTATGAGACAGAACAGGGATTCAGATACGACCCTGGTTTGTGCCAAGTGTTCTCTTTTCCACCGAACGGCACCATCTCTTTCCATTGACTTCTCTATTTTCTTTTCAGTTCAAAAAGGTGTTTTAAGCTATGTTAGTACAGGGAAACAGATCTCCTCTCCCTCCTTTTCTTTTGGTTATAGGCATTTGTGTTTCACACTCGCATGAGTGAGGTAGACAGACGTCTTTCTTCCTCTTTTCTTGAGCACTTTTGATAAAATCAACTTGTCTTATTACTTTTAGCATATTGCACAATTGTTAAACTTGCTTGTCCAGCTACCTGACTTAAATTTGAGCTTTCCTGGAGGTAAGGGATGGTGACTTTTTTTTAAAAGATTTATTTCTTATTTATTTATGCATACAAGAATTGGGACTAGGTCAGAGGTGTGGGCAGTAAAAGGATTCCCCAGAGACAGAGTGGGGAGCAGAATAGTGGATCCACTGAAATTCACTGCTGAGGGGAGCAAGGGGTGAGACAGGAGAGGTCTCATGGAGCTGTACCATGTGGGTTAGCCCCATGGCCAGGGATTGAACTCATGCTACAGTGGCTTGTGATAGCTTGATAGCACTGAGGCTTTTACTCCTACACTGCCAGGGAGGCCCCAGGCATGGTGACATTCCCATTTGTGACACAAATGTGAACCACGCAATAGCACTATTTGGAAATGGAGTTGATGGCCAAGAGGTCATGTTATGAGAATTTCTCTCATAGACACTCTGAGAAGTGGTTACTAGCTCACACCCAAGCAGCAGCGTCACTCTTCACAAAGCTGAAATTATCTCATACTGAACATTCCCTAATTCCACATTCAGAAGTGTTCAGGGTTATCAATGTGGTATTTTCCTCAAAATAGACCTAAACTCTTCTTGAAGTCTCTAAAATATACAAGTCCAGGGCATATTCTAACGCCATCACTAAAAGAAAATGTCTACTCATGCACACGTTATTTAGAATTCTAGAATGTTTAGTCTGGGAGAGACATAAGCTTATTAATCTGAAGTCAAAACTGAGTTCCCCAAAATTTGTTTATGATCATTTTGTATCTTTTGCACACTATTCTTTTTATTTTAGTTTATTCTGAAATTTTTATTGGGTTGCTATGCTTTTGAAAGTCATTTTTACCCCCTGGAACGTCCTTTGGGTGCTAAGTAGGAAGTCCATTTGGACCCTTTTTTATTTCTTCATGGCTGGTGGCAGAGCCATCAGAAAACAGCCCCTGGTTTTAGCTGGTTATATTTCAGTCATTTAAAAATTACATTTCTTTTTTGTGAGTCTGCTATGGGCTAAGTTCTATGCTAACAGGGAAGAATACAGAGGTGAAGAAGTTTTAGCCCCTCCTGCAGATTTTCTTCCCCTTTTCTACTTTACTCTTGGTCCTTTTTATGGTGGTGGAACATATATTCTGGCACATTCTGTTTTAGGTAAGATTCCACTTACATGCTCTTTTCTACTGTTTCAGACTTGCCATCTACTCTCACTAGAGTTTGAACTGTCACCAAGAGTTTCTCACTGTGATCCTTCATCCATGGCAGGAAGAAAAAGAACAAATGTATAGTGTTGCTCTGTAGACACGGCCTCTTGGACTATCTGACCATTACATTGAATTATTTGCTGTGAAGATATTTTTGTCAAGGGTAAAAACACATGGTTGGAACAAATGACTCAGTGATGCCTGAAGTCCTCCAGAATTTTATAGAGGATTGAATACGTGTCTCTCAATATTCCTTCCTGATACTTCATCTTCCTCATATCCTGCTTCTCTACTCTTTCAGATTCTTGGAGTCATGTAATCTGCTGGTGCCTTGGTTTGGGTGTAAGAACTGTTGTGCCACCCATATTCAGTTAGCCACCTCACTGTGGGATTTACTCTGGTCTCCCACGCTGAGATTCTTGTCTTAGTTATAAACAGGGGAATAATATACTTAAGCAAAGTAAGAATTAGGGTCCAGTGATCAGGGATCCCACTCTATTCAAAGATTCTTGAAGTTGAGGGTTCAATAACTATTTTTGTGCCAGACCATTTAACCTCTGTTTTTTTTTTTTTTTTCTACTTTAGTCTCTAATCCATGAAACATTCTTCTACACACAAAAAGAAAAGAATTCTAAGTCTGTGTCTGAGCTCGACAGAAGCACATCATAATTGGTTATTGATGACCGCAAGGCCGCTGCGGAGGAAACAGTGAGGTACTTGCAGTGTACTCATCGTCCTGATACACAGAGCCAGGTTGTATTAACCTTTGAATGGGCCCCAGAGGTCATTACTCCAATCTCCTCTTTTCACAAACTGAGGAAGAAAGGCTTAGGGTGGGAAAGAATCTCATCTTGACTTCACTGCACTGGTCCCAGGTCAGCGAAAGGCAAGGACAATTTTGATATGGTATTCTAGATGGTTCCTTGGCTTCATGCAGAAAGTTTTAGCAGCTTTAAGGGGTAGTCTGCCTCTTCTTTATTCCCATTGAGGATATCTTTCTCAGCTTTTCATACTTTTTACATTCAGTTGTCTACAACTTTTCTGTGTTTGCCCCATCATCTCATCTCACCTGAACCTACCATTAGGCACTGTGCTTCATGCCCCAGATGTCTCTTTCCCCGTCTCATTTCCATCAAAGCTGATCTATCTTAACTCCTTCACTATTAGGTCAGGGTATCACATATAAATACATTAAAGTATGTGTTGCTTAATAATACCTTAATCTTCCTGTGGGCTATGTGAATTTTAAGAATGGGATTCTTAGAGCCACAATGCAATCTTTTTTAAAAAATATATATATTTTACATCAGTGTTCATTTTTTGTGCAATGTTTGATTTCTCATTTTAGGTGTTGTCCCTGTAAAATTCCCATCACCAAGTCACCCATGAATAATCACCATAGTCCTTTGTGCTCTTTCCTCCCCTGTTTTGAAACCTCTCCACCTCTCCCTGTTCATTTAGCTGCCTGTTCATTTGGTTTTTTATTTATTATTCTTTTTCTGATTCCTTATTTGGTTCCTCTATATCCCTCCTATAAGTGAGACAATGCAATATTTTTCTTTTTCCTTCTGACTTATTTCACTGAGCATAAACCCTTCCAGTTCCAGACAAGTTGCTGTGAATGGCATATGTTTATCTTTTTTGATTGCTGAATAATATTCCACGACACAATGCATTCTTAATACCAAAAGAAAAATCCTAAATAATTGGAATTTGTAGTACCAGGAGAAACTTATCTTTATGGAATATGAGCTATTTTGATAGAAAGTTATCAAATCATGCCAATCCTGATTATACAAATGTTAATATATTTTTGTTTTATCACCTCACATTTACTGAACCTTACAAACCTTTGTTTCCCTTGCCTTCTCTTGTCCATAATTTGCAGCCATAGAATAAAAACTGTTCAGGAGTGACTACTCACCCCATGTCTTTTGAAAAGTTTGAGGCAGGGCTGATATGAATGATTACCGCTTCCAGCGCTACAGCCACCCTCCTACCCCATAGCCCAGAGCGCTACCCTGCTGTTCTCCCGACTTCTGTCAGAAGCCAATTTCCCCCCATCAGTCTGCTTCACAGAGGCTCAGAACACTTCAATAGGCTCTGAAGATATTGTGTTCCTGCTAACAGTATTTGCTTTTCAACCCTACCGTTTAAACTCTTACCCTTTATTTAGTCTCAAATAAATCTTCTTTCCAATGTGAAGATGTAGGATTAAAATAGGAACATATCAGGTAGTACTGGAACACAGAGCACAAGTGAGCAGGCACGGGGTCGTCCTGTCAATCATCTGAGCTCCCTACAGGCCAGTAGTCCCAAGAACAGCTCCGACATTCCTGTATCTGGGCGGCGGCGGCGGCGGCGGCGGCGGCGGATATGTGGTTTGTTCAGGGATCACATCCCTGAGTTAGTGTCGAGATCATAGCTACAGTATTGACACACAACAGAGCAGGAACCGTGGCCAGAGAAATGAGAATGAGAATGAACCCCCATGCCACTCAACAGTGAACAAAGACCGAATTTTATTAAAGAAGCAGCCAGCAACCTGGGAAGATTTATGCAAGGACAGATGAAGAGGCAGAACAGCTCCACAGGGGTAGATGGGGGATCCCGAAAGACCAGCCATGCTCAGGTTTCGGGTCTAGGGGTGGTGTTGCTCATTCAGTGTCTTGATTTGTGGCTTGGGCCTTCTGTCCTAATATGCTTTGGATGCTGTGTTTTGAGCCTTCCCTCTCTTTTTGTGAAGTTCTGGCACTTCCCTCTTGTTATGCATCCCCCAGCGTCCTGTCCCTCTCTCCTGTCAAGGTCTAACTCTTCAGTTTTATATACCACAAAACCTTCTCTCTACAGAAAAGGTTGAGAATGGGGTGGAATCTGTTAATATTACATGTCTATGAATCCTCTGAGGAGTATCTGGAACCATATGATATCATTTTACTTTACAAGCTAAGTAAGTAATTGAAGAACTCTGTAGAGTCTTGAATTAGCACCAGTGACCCCTAAATCATGAATTAACATCCTTTGTCTTCCTTGTGTCAGATTCCGTGATGGGAACTGTTTACACGTATTCTTCTAATTCAGACAGCAACTCATAAGGTAGGATATTGCACCTGTTCAAATGTGGTATTCAAGGCTTAGGGTTGTTATGTTGATAGTGGTTACCTGTCATCCTTCAAAGATGGGTTCAAGATTTGAACTCAGTTCCTCTTATTCTTCCCTGTTTTCTTTTTAATTCTGAACCACTCTGAGTATATGTAGTATATGTAATCCCAACCAAATAGACTAAATATAATGCTGGAGACAGTTGAAATGATTATTTTAGAGAATATATTTTAAGCTAATTCATATTCAGTAGTACTGTATGAAGAAATATGAGTGGAGAATCAAATAGTGATTAGGAGGGCTGAACCAAGAAGAGAATGGATTTGGAAGTCTGTATGGTGAGATTTGGGTAGCCATGGGTTGGTCATTTTTTCTTCCAAACTACTCATCCTACCACAATTCCTGAAACTTTCATAAAATTAGTGACTGTCATAACTGGATGAAACCTTAGAGATCATTATCTATTTCATAAGTGAGGAAGTGGATTTTTAAGTGATATAACTACTTGGGTTGCAAAGTCATGACTTAATGCATATGAAGCTTTTAGTTATGTTGGGGTCCTGAATAAAAAGCAACTACCTAAGGTGATTAGTGAAAAAGAATGCCATTATTCATTATTGATGTTCTCTGCCTGCAGGAAGTGGAAGCTACTACCACATATTCTACATATTATATACATTGACTTATGAGATGAGAAACTCCCATTCCTTGTCAACAAGTAGAAATCTACGTCCAGCTTCAGAAGAATTGCTTTTATATCCTGACTGAGCTATGTTCTTGTATGGAGTTTCCTAATATTTATAATGCTGAATTTCCTAATATTTATAAAAACAACTAATTTTAGCTACCCTGCCTATCTCTTAAGATAATGACCATGACTTAAAAACTAACACCTGTGGATATTTGTTGTAAATATAGGAAATAGCCTTTATAGTTGAAAGCTAAAAAGTTGCTGGGCCACAGGAGTGAAAAGGAGCTCAAAGCGAAGGCAAGAAGATATTACTTTCATTTTTTTTCTGGAGCTCGCCATGCAGGCAAAATTGACCTGAAATGCATGTTTATCCAAATTGCACAAATCATGATGCGGTGTTAAAGTGAAGTAGTCAGCCTTACTGAGAATGCTCTGAGCTTGCTCTGATTGAGCAGTGAGAGGACAGCTTTTTGTTGGACTATAAACCTTTCAGTCCCCTGGAGTTCTTTCAAATACAAGCCCTAATTTCCTTAGAAAACCGGTATTTTCATTCCTTTCCCATACTGAGAGTGGGTGCTGGGATTCTTTTATTTCATATTAAAGTAACAATGTTTATGTCTCAGGGGCACAATTTTATACTTCAGCACCTGTATACAGTCCATCAGTAGCATCATCCAAACTCTAGTTTCCACTCATCACTCTACAACCAACCCCTTTTGTACCACTTAGGCATCTCCATCCCCCGTTCCCTCTAGTAACCACCATTCTAAGAGCTTATTGTGGTTTTGTTTTGCTCTGTTTACTCATTTGTTTAGCTGCTTTATCCTCTATATTTGAGTAAAATTCTATGGTATTTGTCTTTCTCCTGATTTATTTCACTAAGAATAATCCTTTCAAAGTCTGTCCATGTTGTCACAAATGACAAAGTTTCATCTTTTTTATAGATAAGTAGTATTTCATTTTATGTATGTGTGTGTGTGCACCACATCTTCTCTATTCATTCATCTCTTGTTGGACCTCCAGATTGTTTCTATATCTTGAGTATTCTACATAATTACATAATGCTGAGTGAACGTAGATATATAACTCTTTTTCTGAGTCAACCCTTTTGCATTCTTTGGGTAAATACCCAGAAGTGGAATAGCTAAATCATAAGAGAGTTCCATTTTTAATTTTAAAATAATATTCTATTTGGAATGAAGAGATGCTCTACTTTTACTTGGCTTTCACATCATCTACTTGTCTTTCTTCATACTTATCTCCCTTAGTCTTTTACTTCCCAGCCAGACTCTTCCTTAAGAGTTTTCACCTCCTCATCTCAATTCTTCTCTGATGCTCATTCTTTTCCCCCAGAAACCTGATCCAGTGGAATGATTTTCAGAAGCCTCAGATTCATCATGACTTCCCTCCACTCTTATCTCTTCCAAACTTCCTCATTTGAGTGAGAAACTTGAGAAACCCAGGTTATTCTTGACCTTTCCCCATCACTCACATCTCTTACTTTTTTGTATTTGCCACACTTAATTGATTTCACTATCACAGACACTTTCTGAATCTCTCCATTTCTCTCCCACACCCCAGTGGCCCCTTGGTGTCAATCACTGTTATTTGTCACCTCAACTCCAGGATATAAACCTCCTCTCTACTCTTTTTGTTTCCTAAAGGTAGAATGCTCCACCCCTAATATCTGTTAACATCACGCCCCTGAGTATATTCCTTTACTGCCTCCAGCACCCTCTTGACATGGAGCTTACAAGTCCATCCAGAGGCAATCTTCAGTCTCATTTATTGTATTTCTTTATGCTCTTGGGCTAACAATTCTGAATTCAATTCAATTTTGAGCATTCACATGTTCTCTTTCACTTTGGCTCTTTGTAGACACTTCTCCTTTTTGGAATATTTTGCCTGACTCCCTTCACCTGACGGACTAGTCTACTTAATCTTTAGGTTTTAGCATAATCGGTGAGTATTTAAAAAAGCTTCGCTTGACGCTCTGTAATCCAGCTGGCCCTCTTCCTTCCACATATTTCCCAAACACCAGCTGCTCACTTGATTTTTTATGATAATTGCACATTTATCATTTGTCTTTGTCATTAGTTCATGAGTTCTGTTAGGACAGGGAGTTCTACATGCCCTATTTATCAGTAAATCTATGATTTCCAGTGGCTTACTCATTCTAAGTAAGTACACAATGAATGAGTAAATGCATTAGTGAAGAGAATGTTTCCCATTTCAGTGAGTCACAATCCTACTTACTCTACAAACTTCACCCTGAAAACATATATATATATATATATATATATATATATATAACAATGCCCCATCCTTATGTGGTATTTACTTAGAATTCTTGAAGGACTATATTGGTATCACTTACATTGTACTGCCTTTTTCATTTGTTTTGTTTTGAGTTATATGTTTTATTCTTTGTCATCACTCAATCTCCTGAGAATCTAATTTATCTTGCTACATTCTCCTAGTACCTAATTCAGAGCCGACTGTGTGAGATATTTAAGCAATATATGTTTGTTTAAATCAACCCAAAGAACTATACAAGTAGACTAGTTAATAAACCACAAGCATTTTATAGAAATTGAACACTTTTAGGCAATTACTTTTCAATACATACATGACTGGAATACTGATGATGCAGCTAAAGCATTTTTTCCTCCTTAGTTTTACATTTTCATAACTATTTTATATATTAAGAGAGGATTACATCTTCAAAATATACCATCCGGTATGCAACAAATCCCTGGCTCACAGCAACAGGGTAAGAATCAGCAATCTATCTACGCTGAAATGTGCACTTTAATTCCAAAGATAACCTTTCTGATAATTATTTTTTCTGAAAATGTTCTGAACCTTTGTGCATACATAAGACAATCATATACAAAATGCTTTACTGCGTGTATCTGAAGACTAGATGACCTCTCCAGTTCCCTCTGGTTCAGAGTCTAGCATTCCACACACTAATTTATTCAAGCAGGATTTCAGCCTAGAGTTTTGAAATGCCTGCCAGAATCAAGAGACACGAGTTCAACCCTCAGATCTGCTGCTTATTGCCATCTTCATCTTGGCTTAATTTATGCACTTGGATTCTTTTTTTTTTTTTGTGGAGGTGGACATACATACTGTGTTCAGAGAGTTAGGGATATAGAGGTATATATAGAAACAATCTGTTGCTATAATAACCTAGCCTCTCTGTAAAGCAAGGTTAAAATGAAATGTGGATTACCCTACCAGAGAGGTCACTAACACAGGTATTTAGAATAGACTAACATCTTTTTGGGAATTATAACTTATAGATGTTAGGAATTAAAATACAAATTCATTAAGTTGTAGAATTTTGGCCTTCACCATAATAGTTAAAACTGCATTGTACTTGATGGGCCTCCCCGGTGGCACAAGGGGTTAAGCCCCGCACTATGAAGCATCTGCAGCCACTGCAGCACGAGTTCGATCCCCCGCCAGGGAGGAGACCCACATGACATGGCAGACCTCTCCTGTCTTGCCCACTGTTCCCCTCAGCAGTGTATTTCAGTCAATGTGCCTGTTCTGTTCCCCACTCTGCCTCTGGTGACTCCTCTCACCCCCCTTATCTCTGGTCTGTACCCCAGTTCTTGTATGCATAACTAAAGAAATCTTTAAAAAAAACAAAACGGCATGGTATTTGAACAAAAACAGACACACAGACCAATGGAACAAAACGGCATGGTATTTGAACAAAAACAGACACACAGACCAATGGAATCGAATAGAAAACCCAGAAATAAATCCACATATTTATGGACAAAGGAGAAAATAAAATGCAATGGAACAAAGACAGTTTGCTTGAAAAATGGTGCCGGGGAAATTGAACAGCTACATGCTAGACTAGAATGAAGCTACACTACTACCTCTCACCATACACACACCACACACAATAAAAAAAAAAAAAACAAAAAACTCAAAATGTCAAAGAATTAGACATAGGACCTAAAACCATAAAATACACAGAAAAAAATATAGGCAAAACACTATATAACATACATCTCAGCAACATCTTTAGAGACAAATCACCTAAAGCAAAGAGAGTGAAAGAAAAAATAAATATCTGGGACTATCAAATTAAAGCACTTCTGTATGGCAAAAAAGATCCTACCCAAAACAAAGAGACAACCCACTGATTGGGAGTAAAATTTGCACTCCGTGCAACTGACAAGGGACTGATCACAAAGATATACAGAGAACTCACCCAACTCAAGGAAAACAAAGTAAACAATCCAGTCAAAAAATGGGCAAAAGAAATAATAACAAAAACAAAAAGCCAAGGACAAATAGGGGACACTTGGTGGGGAGGTGGGAGGGAGTGGGTAGAGGACAGAAAGAGCACAAGGGACTGAGGTGATGGTGCACTGGTGAAATGGTGGGAGATCCATGGGGACCACAACTGATGTCAAATATATATAAATAAAGAAAAAAAACAATTCAAAAGGAAAAAATATGGGCAAAAGAACTTAAATGACACTTCTCCAAAGAGGAAATGCAAATGGTCCACAGGTATATGAGAAAATGTGCAATATCCCTTATAATGAGGGAAATGCAAATTAAAACCTCTATGCAATACCACCTGACACCAATAAAAATAGCACATATTAGAAAAACTAGCAACTACAATTGTTGGTGAGGATATGGTGAAAAAACAAGCTCTCCTACATTGCTGGTGGGAATGCAAACTGGTCCAACCTCTATGGAAAGCTGTATGAAGTTTCCTCAGTCTGCTAAAAATGGAGCTACCATATGACCCAGCAATCCTACTCCTAGGGATTTACCCAAAAGACACAAAAACATTAATTCAAAAGAATACATGCACACCTAAGTTTATCACAGCATTACTTATAAAAGGTAAGTCTTGGAATCCACCCAAATGCCCAAAACTAGACAACTGGATCAAAAAATCAAGCTCCATCCATATTTCTGCAAATAGCTCTAGTTTATGTTTTTTGATTCCTGAATAATATTCCACTGTATAAATATAGTACCACAAAGTACTGTAATAATATAAGGTTACTTAGCAATATGTAACATTAAGTGTTGATGCATTGAATAGGGACACTGGGTTATTAATATTTTGTATTTGCCATCATGCTCAACCTATGCCTGTGCTTCTCCTACCTTCCCTGTGGCATAGCTGACAATGACAGACAGATAAGAATGATGTGAAAATTGTCTTGTGAAGGAGTAGAGCCGTTCTTATGACTTAAGTTATTCTTTTAACTCATTTCATTTTCTGTATCTAAGAGTTCACAAAACTTTAGTGACTCAGCTGTTTTTGGCTACTCTCAGTAGTTTAACTTCTGAGTGGTTTAAATTAATCTCAGTTGACTTTAGCTATAAGGTTATCTGCTGACCAATTTCATTTACGTGTGAAACTAGGAGGAACTGCTGAAATTGTCACATCTAAAAGCCAGGTTTATATCTTTCCTGTACCCATTTCCATTTTCGTGTGTGTGTGCATATGTGCATGCATATGTGTTTGTATTTTATTGCAGCAATCCACTGCATCTGTGTTACCATGTTCATTTTGTGGGGGATTAAGCTGGAACCCTGAGATGCGTGCTGACGAGCGCATGGTTCACAGGGACACACAGCACTAGACACTGTGAATCCAGGATCTTTCTGAACCATAGGCACTCAACCAAGGAGAGAATTTCCATCTGCTTGGTACCTTATCTGTTAGTCTTATAGGAGATGACCTTGAGTGTGAGGTAGGAGAAGAAGAAATTCTGTCAACTACTAAACCCTGGTTGACCTGAACATTTACAGAGGAAAGTCATAGGCAAAGCACTCTGAGTACAGTGGAGCTGGCTGTTAGCACCCTGGGAGAAGAATGTCAGGTGCAGTAGCTGACAAAGTTCAGGAGCTCAGCAGCTTCTCAGTTAGCAGAAGTGTCGGCGCAGTGGGCTCATGATGTGACATATGACAGGGAGTGTCACTAAATTTCTCCAAGAGGCTTACAAGAGATTAGAAATATGTCAGAAAATGGGAATGTTTTAAGTCCAATACAAGAACTTAGAAAGTAGATGGATATGTATAATTAAAAGAAACAAAGATGCTTTGAAATCAATTTAATGAGAATTTGGCCTATTTTAGAGGGAGGGCTGTGTCCTTGAGTTCAGTAATATTTGTAAAATATATATCTTTTCCTTCAAAGGCACCTCTATTGTCATTCCTTTGAGCATGCTATTAAATTAATTTAGGCACAAAACCCAAAATAATACCTTCCTTTCATTCAAAACAATTTCATGTATGATGAAAAGGAAAGAGATGTTTAAGTTGTCCATCATTTCAGATATCCCTTTAGAATACTTTTTTTTTTGGGCAACTTTAATGACCTGGTTTTGAAAATAGTTATTTAAAAGAACTAGCAGCTCTAAATATCAAAGATTTAGAGAAAGTGTAGATAAGAAGTGCAGGTGGAACAAGAAATTCCATTTAAGTGAGTGGAGAATTATTTACAGAAAATTGTCATCAAAATAATTTTATAGATGTGAGCTCCATTCTAGAAATTTTAGAAACTTCCAGGAGACTGGCACTACTAAGTGGTATGGATGACATAAAAGAATATATAATTCCTGCCATTACAAAGTTATGGTTTGTTGACATAAACACTAAAACAATTAAAAAGTAATATCCTGTTGAATTTGATTAAATTCGATGAGGATTATGTGTAGTAGTCAGGCAGAGACTAAGGGAATGGATGTCTTTGAAACAGAAGAGGACAACTTTTTGGAGAAGGTATTTTCAATGGAATATTAGAGACAGTGAAAAAAGAACTCAATTAGGAGGGTCAGGAATGCAAGTCAGAAACAGGTTTTTCACGTTCCCCACCTCTGGGGAGCAGCAGAGAATAAGCTTACACTGGAGGTGCCTGGTATGTGTGCTTATGTGTTTCTTGAGTGAATATGTAAATTCACTCAGGCATGAATGAGTATTTTCTTTCATAATTCCATATGATTCTGAACAATTTATGAAGCTCTGTGTTTCTCAGATTCGTTATTTGTAAAAGAAGGTAACTATATAATGAACTGCAGAATGCTACAGTGATTAGTAAATATGTATCCAGATCATGTTGTAGTTCAACAAATATTTTGTTCCTTGTTGTATTTGTAATCCCAAAGAACTGCCTGAAACCTGCTCATATGTATGTATTTTTTTATTAAGTGAATAAAATTATTCAACAGGTAAGCAAAGGCAGATAAATGAAAGACTTGTGCTAGGCATAGTGAATTAGTCTAGTGGGTAGAAAGAGCTTACAGGTCACAAAAAAAAAAAACACATCAGGTTGAAACAGTGGGTAGGGTCAGATTTGAGGGGTTTGATGTAAACGATATGTCTCTGTGTATCACATGGCATTAATTAAAGGATTAGCAAAAGGTAGTACAAGAAAAAAATAATCTGACATAGCTCAAAAAAATGGCCTGGGAATGTGCAAAAAAGCAGAAATTATTTTGGAAAAGTTTTGATTTTAATTTATCCTAAGCTACTACTTGGTATCTCCAATTCCATAGGTGAGCGTCCATCTATCCAACTCAGGAAGAACACTAAAGGCATGTGAATCATCTTTCCAGAATGAAGTTCTATTATTACTTATCTCTTCCTCACAGGTAGACATTCGTGATTCTTACTTTGACATGCAGCGCTGCTCTATGTCATTCTCTGCTTCTCAGTGAATATTTGCATCATGCTCTATTCCCAAGCACAGAAATGCCTTCACTGGGTGTCACAGCGCACCTAGGTCCCCTTTCTCTCTGTTCTTGCATAGCACACAGATCCAGTGGGCAGTACTGAGCTAGTTTTCTTATCAACCTTGCATTATAAGCAGTCATCCCTTAACTCTGCCCTTTACCTAATAGGATCTTGGTTTTTGTTCTTTCCTGTCAATTCACCCAGTGTTGAGCCTTTGAAGCATTACACAAAATCAGGCACAAAGTGGGTATTCATTCATTCTGCAAATTAAACAAATATTTACCGAGCATGGTATTTGTGCTAGTTCTTGAAGAAGGGATAAGAAACAAAGGTAGATACTTTTTCTCTGCTCTCAAGAATCTTAGAAGGCTTGCTGGGATCATAAATGGTAGTTGAAGAAATTCCAACGAATGTAAACTTGTAATTGTGATCATTATTTATTACAGTGTAAATTTTTTTTACATGAATGGTTTTTCCCAGTCAAGTGACTGTAAAATTAACACTGTCTTGTATCCTAAAGTTGATTTTCTTTGTCATTCCTCAATATCTTAGACTTGACAGAAGAAAAATCCATAGAACTTGGTGATAAATTTGATTCATTAATCCAAAATATGGACATCCACTCTCTGCTATATTCCAGACTCTGTGCAAGCATTGATATAGAATAAGAAGAGAGGGTCAGGGAAAGAATCTGAGGGGTTCCAAGCTTTTAAAGGAAGGCTGTGGAATAGCTAGAGAGCTAATAAATTTGTCATGGAAGATGAGAAAAGGATATCTTATCCAGAAATGAATAGATTATTGTACTCAATACTACATAAAGAATAGGTGGGACATGGATTCAAAGTATCACTTTGATTAGCAACTTAGAGTTCGTTCCTTGGTAAAATGGAATTTTTTTTTTGTTTTATCAAATGAAAAAGAACTATAAATGGAGTATTGGTAGTATTCAGATAACCAGTTCTTAAGGATACATCAGTTACAAAAGACTTTGTGAAACTTTAAGAAAAACTTCTTGAAGAACAAAATCTTATCTTATGTCATCTCATCTTTGAATTTCTTAATCTCATTTGGAAGGGAACTGCACATATTAGCTGAGTTGAACATAATATAAAAAAATATATTATCTTAGCTCCTAGACTTATTCTCAGTATGTCCCATGCTCTGTCCATGTAACTAGTCCCTCCTTCCAATTGGGGCTTCACCCTTCTCCTGTATGATGATGCTCCACGTGTCATGGAAAACCACAGAGGTATTTTCTGAGCTAATTCTAAATGACTGGGCACTACTGATAGTAGTGCAGAGTGTCATTGTTATGGGTGTTTTAAAACAGGGAGCCCTCTCTCCAGATAACTGGAGTGGTTGTGTTACAGGGCAGGGAGAGGGGCACCCAAGAACTCCCAAACCTGCCCTCTCTGAATGGGTTCTGCCATCTGTCACATCAAGACAAACACATAAGGCCTTTAATGGAAAGGAACTTTAATACAATTGGGGAACAATACAGAAAGAACAATGAATATAGTTACTAAGTTAAGCATCCAAAGTTACCCATCTCCTTGAGGGTAAAAGTCCAGCCAAATAGGATTGGCCCAAAGCAGGCCCTTTTGGCCTGCCACAAGTCTAAAGGACCTTTCAGTGGAGACCCATAGAAAGGGGTCAGAAAGTGTCAGACAAATTCTGGAGGGAAAGAGCAAAATCAAAATCAAGATGAAGGCTGCCATTGTTAACCTCCCCAGGGGTCTCTCACCCACATCTGTTCTAACCAGTCTAAGACCAAAAAGCAAGTGCAGTTTCTTCACATGTTTCTCTGTTCCATGTGCCTCCTCCAGGTCTCCTTGCTGCTCTCCATCCTGCTTCCTTCTTCCTCCCTTCCTTCTGTCCTATTTCCTCTCTCCAATGTCTTCTTATTTCTGCTCAGTTCCACCCACTTAGGGTGGAACCGGGATTCTGGAACTTCCCCCTTTCCTGGGGACCACCCTTTTACAGTTACTCCTGCTTATGATTAAACATCAGCCTTGATATTCTTCTTAAAAAAAAACAAACAAACAAACAAAAAACTTGTGTATCTGAAATACTAAAACAAAAATCATCCATAAGTGAGAAGATACATTTTATTACAACCTATGTGTAAGCTTTTCCTTCATATCTAACCTGTTTTCTTCCTGGTACATTTGAAGCAATTTCCACTGGAGATATATAACCATTTTATTCTCTTTCTTAATTTTCAGAGCTTTCTCTCTCCTTAATATACTATTTGAACTTAATGAGTTACTCAGACTTCTTAAGTGGAGTGACAGATCTCCCACCTCGCACAGTAGATGTTTCCATAAATGTTACAGGCAACTCTAATATGAAATGGGTTGGCTTGACTTTGGGTCCCCACTCACACATTTAAAAGATGCTTTTAATGAAACTCAACTACAGGCATACACAAAAAGGTTAATAAAAGTTTTATTTACAAAAAGGGGAAATGAAATTAATAACTCAGGGAGTATGAGTGGGAGATAAATTGTTGAGTTTGTCCTACAAGTTCTGCTGAACTGGGACCCTAACAGCACATTGAAGGCCAGCAAAAAAACAAGGACCCTGGAGGTCCCCATGTCTGGTTATATACCAAGCCTGGCTTCTTAACTCCACCTCTGTCCCCAGCAATTCTCCCCTTGGAGGTGATGATATGTGACTTCATGCTTGGTGTCTTGGCTATCTTTGGGCTGGGGTGAGCATGGAATCCATAAAGCTGGGTTTGTGGCATTCCTTCAGGACATCCTTTTCCCCCAACATAAACACTTTCTCACAGGGGATGCCCAGATGCACACTGCCTGTTTTTTGTTTGCTGTTATTTTGAGAGCATCGTCTTCCCAGGAAATGAATCATATTTGCAGTTTGTTTATGTGTTCATTAGCGCCCCCAACTGCAAGAAGCGCACATACTTTTTAGCAGGGTGGTCCTGACAGCACTTCCCAGGCTAACCAATTTAGAGGTGCTCTGCACCTGGGTGCACAGGGACTGTCCTCATTGGGTTTCCTGCACATTTGCGCAGATACACAGACAGCATCCACTGTCCGGAAGAACACAGTGATTATTTTTTCTAGTAGCACTGTCACTGGCCCATCCACATTGCCCTTCGCTGTTTCTCCTCTCTTCTCCATTATCAGGGATTCTGCCAGAAAAGCAGTTGATGTACATTTAGAGGCAAAAACAAGCAGGTAGTACATGACTAAATGGTGTCTCTGAACAGACCACCAGTTTAGGGAAGCTTTAACAGCAATGAATCAATGAAAATCCAGATGTGTGCTTGTGCACACTCAGGGTCTCTTGCCAGGGTCTTGGTTTTTCCTGAACTTGGTTAAGTTCTTGTCTCCATGCTTTTTGCTTCAGTGTCTTCTAATCATACTCTTTACTGTCAGATTCATCTTTCTGAAAATGAATATAATCACAGCACACTTGCTTGTACTTCCTAGTAGTCACTATAAATTCAGTATCCCAGACACAGCTCAGGATGATTCCATTTTCTTCCTACTTCAGAGACAGTAGAAAAGACTTCCTTTATTGTCTGCCAACAAACCTCCCATGTTATTTGCATTTGAACACATTCTCCTTTCTCCTTCCCTCCTCCCCCCAGTGAAAAATGTGTTCCTCTTTTTAATCTCTCCGTCTAAATTTTGTATTCCATCTGATGTAGTTTTGGAGTGTATGGGTTTGGAGAGTGGGGTTCTTGGGTTCACTCTGGGAAAAGTTTCACTGGAGCTCCCTGTTCAGCAGCACGCGGCGAGTTCCCAGGCGAGTTTCTCTATGAGGCAGAGATGTTGGTTATATTTTAAAAAGCAGGTTTATTAGGGAAAGGGACAGAAGAATAAAGGACATTTGGCATAGGCACAAGTAGGCAGGAAGAAAAAGGAACTCTCTTACACTGCTGGTGGGAATGCAAGATGGTCCAACCATTATGGAAAGCAGTATGGCGGTTCCTCAATCTACTAGGAATGGAACTTCCATAGGATCCAGCAATCCCACTCCTAGGAATATACCCAAAAGACACAAATATACTGATTCAAAAGAATAAATTTGCTTTTTTTAAATGGGTTTTGCCATCCGCCACATCAAGACAAATATATAAGATTTTTAATGTAAAGGAATTTTAATATAATTAGGGTATAATATAGAAAGGACAAACAATATAGTTACAAAGTTAAGATTTACAGTTTTTTTTTTTTTTGAGGGTAAAAGTTTAGCTAAATATGATTGGCCCAAAGCAAAGCCCAAAAGCTTGCCACAAGGTTAAAGAACTTTTGAATGGAGACTCATAGAAAAGGGTTAGAAAGAGTTAGATAAATTTGGGAGGAAAAGAGAAAAATTAAAATTAAGATGAAAGCTGTTATTGTTAACTTTTTAAAGGGTTTTTTATTTACATTTGTTTTAACTAGTTTAAGATTAAAAAGTAAGCACAGTTTTTTTACACATCCCTCTGCTCTACGTATTTTTCCACATCTGCTTGCTACTTTTTATCCTGCTTCCTTCTTCCTTTTTTTTTTTTTTTTTAACACTTATTTTATTCCTGGCTCAGCTCCACCCACTTAGGGTGGAACTCGGGATTTTTGAACTTTCTTTTTTCCTGGGGATCACCCTGTTACAAAATCACCATTAGTCTAAGTAAGAGATGATACTGGTTTGATGAGGGTAGTCGTGGTAGAGGCAAGAAGTGTAAAGCTTTGTCTGAGATGATGAACTTAGAAAATTTGCAGAAGGAAAGAGAAGCTAAAACTGCTATCAAGAACTGGAGGTGGGGTGGGGGGTAGAAGGAATTGAGAGCCATTAACCCAACTAACTATAAGAACTAAGACCCTTAGGTGCCAATGCCTAGATCACAAAGCTTAAGACCCAAGCAGGTCTCAGACTGCTCTAGGGGTGTAGGGAGCAGACCTGAAGTTAAGGATATGGTGATTGAGGGCCATTGTAGAAATCTGCCACCTTTCAAATTCTACATAGTTTATTCAAAGCCAACAGTAGGGCCTCCCTGGTGGTGCAGTGGGTTAAACAACGCACTATGAAGCAAACCGCAGCCACTCTAGCACGAGTTCGATCCCTGCTACTGGCCAGGGAGGGGACCCACGTGGAGTTGCAGACCTCTCCTGCCTTGCCCGCTGCTGCCCTCAGCAGTGTGTTTCAGTCAACCTGACTGTTCTGCTCCCCACTCTTGTCTGGTGAATCCTCTCACCTCCTGCGATTCTGGCCTATACCCCAGCTCTTGTATGCATAAATAAATCTTAAAAAAAAAAACAAAGCCAACAGTAAACAAACTTCTCTGAGGAGTGAGCCCATACCAAAGAGAAGATTATATTAGTGCAGACTGCACTGGCCCAGGGCAGTCCTTCTGTCCACCTGTGTCTGTGCAGGCACTTCTTTTCCCCAACTGTTTCCCTGTGCAGGGCAGAAGCTTTCCTGCCTGCCCATCACCTGTACCAAGCAGGAGCTCCTCTTCACTGACCTCCCTCAGCAGAGGCAGCATTCCTCAAGCCCGCTGGTCTGTAACCATGCAAGCCTCTCTCAGCCCTTTCTGCCCACTTGGTCTATGCAAGTGTCCTTTATTCTTATGTCCCTTTCCCTAATAAACTTGCTCTTTTATCATCTATTTATTTTTAAAAATGTGGAAGGCATGACAGCCTGCATCTTGAATCAACCACCGCCACCTTTAGGCTTAAGTATTTGTTTCTGCAAGGATGGGGTCAGCAGCATGACCCCACCTCAGGCCACCAGGGCGTCACCTTGGACCATGGCAGCTAGCCAATTACCCATGGCAACAAGACTATCAGCAGATGGCAACCAGCCAATCATCGATGACAACATGACCCCCAGCTGATCACCATGACTACGAACCTGCCTCACCTAATATGGAAAGTTGCACGGGCCAGCCAATCGGACAGCAACCTGTGCTACACCTAAGCCTGTGCTTGCGACCCATGTAAAGTGTCATCCTCCCCCATGCTCAGGGCCTTACCTACCACCCAGGTGTCCCTGGCCTGAGGTTGGGCCTGAGCTCGAGCTTGTAATAAAATCTCTTGTTCTTACGGCGGTATGACACAACCACACCAGCTGTGTCCTGACTGTTGGCCTATACCTGTTTATTGGGAACAGGCAGAAGGTACCCACTGAAGTGTTAGAGATGCTGGTGAGCAAGGTTACCATGGTCACAGCTGCTGCTATTGCAGCCTCTCACCCTGGTAATCACCACGGGTCCTTGTCTCATGAAGCCATAGAAAGGAATTCACAGACTTTTTAGATAAGGAAGCAAAGAGAAGCAAACTTTGTCTTGGAAATTAAAGAAAAGTTTATTTAGGAAAAAAAGGTAAAGACTCTAGGTATATGGTACCTGGGAGGGGCAAAGAGAGCTTAGGTAGCGTTGAGCCTTAGGGAATATTTGACTTCTTTCCCTAATTATTCTAAAATGTCACTAGTCCTTCTGTGACTGGTTTCTTGATGGTCCCACTTAACTTACTATTGTGTCTAGAATCTTTGGTACCTGGAATCTTCCATCTGGAGTTTTGGGTGCCTGGAATCTCCCTTAGTTTGCATCCATTATCTCCTCTTTGCTTTTGAATGCCCTAGCCAGAGGAGCTTACCTTTCCTTTGTTCCCAAACTTAACTATTTCCAGGTCTCCCTGCCTGCCTATTTCCAGCTCCCTAAAACCACCTAATTATTCCTAACTTGCCCTAGGCCTCATTAGCTTTGGTTAATACTATCAGGTCATACTTTAAGAAGTGTTTGGTGTTGAAGACACTAAGATGAAGACTGAGGAAAAGATGGGTGTGGGAGTCATGGTTTAACAGGGTGGTTCCCAGGAAAGGGGGAAGTTCCAGAGTCCAGTTCCGCCCTAAGTGGGTGGAGCTGAGCAGGGAAAGAAGATTCTGCAGAGAGGATAGGACAGAAGGAAGGGAGGAAGGAAGCTAGATGGAAAGTAGCAAGGAGACCTGGAGGAGGCACGTGGAACAGAGAAACGTGAAGAAACTGCACTTGCTTTTTGGTCTTAGACTGGTTAGAACAGATGTGGGTGAGAGACCTGTGGGGAGGTTAACAATGGCAGCTTTCATCTTGATTTTGATTTTATTCTTTTACTCCAGGATTTGTCTGACTCTTTCTGACCCTTTTCTATGGGTCTCCACTGAAAGGTCCTTTAGACTTGTGGCAGGCTTTTGGGCCTTGCTTTGGGCCAATCCTATTTGGCTGGACTTTTACCCTCAAGGAGATGGGTAACTTTGGATGCTTAACTTAGTAACTATATTCTTTGTTCTTTCTGTATTGTTCCCCAATTGTATTAAAGTTCCTTTCCATTAAAGGCCTTATATGTTTGTCTTGATGTGACAGATGGCAGAACCCATTCATAGAGAGCAGGTTTGGGGGTTCTTGAGTACCCCTCTTCCTGCCCTCTAAAAGATTTGGCGCCCAACATAAATACCCCTCTCCTTGCCCTGTAACAATGGAACAATAAAAAATTTCTGCTTTTGATGAATTATATTAAGTATTGATGTTGTCTTGTTACAGGGCAATCCTGAAATAAAATGGGTTTGCCTGACTGGGTCCTCACCCATGCACGCGAAAGGCACTTATAATAAGCACCAACTGCAGGCACACACAACAAAGGTTAATAAAGGGTTTTATTTTACAAAAGAAGGGGAGATAAAGTGATGTATATCCCCAGGATTAGAGAGGGATACAAATATGTAAATGTCCTATCAGATCCTCAGAACTAGAATCCAACAGCACTCTAAAGCTGGCTCAGAATTAAGAGAGTGCCCATGGCTCACATCTCTAGTTAAGCCTGGCTGCTTAACTCCACCCTCAGGTCCCAGGGATCTACTCATCGATAATGACCTTATAGGATTTGTGGTTTTGGGATATTATTGGTCTGGAATGGGGATTGGAGTCCATAAACCTTTGTGTAATCCCTTCAGGACTACCTTTACCCCCTAACAGTCTTTGGAGTCTGTGGGTCTGGAGAGCAGGGTTCTTGGGTTCACTCTGGGAAATGTTTCACCAGCTCCCTGCTCAGCAGCACGCGGCGAGTTCCCAGGCAAGTTTCTCCATGAGGCAGAGATGTTGGTTATATTTTAAAGAGCAGGTTTACTAGAGTAAGGGACAAAAGAGTAGAGAACATTTGCATAGACATAAGCAGACAGGAAGAGCTGCCCCAAGGGACATGTTTGCTGATAGGCTTCATGGTTGCAGGCAGGTGGCCTAGAGGAGAGCTGCCTTCACTGAGGGAGGTCAGTGAAGAGAAGCCCCAGCATGGTACAGGTCATGGGTAGGCAGGATGCTGTCCTGAAGAGAAGAGAGTTGGTGAAGAGAAGCACCTTCATAGTTATAGGTGGACAGAAGGATGGCTGCCCTGATATCATCTTCTCTTTGGGAGGGGCTCGCTACTTCTTGGAGTTGCTCATTTGTTGACTTTGAATAAACTCTGTAGAATATGAAAGGGACAGAAGATTCTACAATTGGCTCAATCTCCATATTTTTACCCTTAGGTCTGGTATGAATCCCTGTCCTGAAGGATCTTGGTTTCTATAACTGAGTAATTGCTATGCTAATCCTTTCCACCCTCACTTCTTTGTGTGAACCAGGTTCTTGGTCTTAATGGTGCCTTCCTTCCAGATTCTCTATTTTTAATCCTCTATCAGTATCATCAGATAATCCCTTGGAGATGCCAAGAAAGAGGACAATTATATGAGAATAACTAAGATTTTTGAACGTCTGGTATTTGAAGCTGTGACAGGTTGGCTGAACATGTAACAGGTCGGTCCTCAGGAAGGGGGAAGTTCCAGAATCTTGTTTCCACCCTAAGTGGGTGGAGCTGAACAGGAAAAAAAATTCTGCAGAGAGGACAGAACACAGAAGGGAGGAAGAAGGAAGCAAGATGGAGAGCAGCAAGGAGACCTAGAGGAGGCACTTAGAGCAGAGAGACATGTGAAAAAACTGCTTGCTTTTTAGTCTTAGACTGGTTAAAACAGATATGGGTAAGACACCCATGGGGAGGTTCACAATGGCAGCTTCATTTTGATTTTGATTTTGCTCTTTCCCTCCTGGATTTGTCTGACTCTTTCTGACCCTTTTCTATGGGTCTCTACTGAAAGGTCCTTTAGACGTGTGGCAAACTTTTGGGTCTTGCTTTGGGCCATTCCTTTTTAGCTAGACTTTTACCCTCAAAATGGATAACTTTAGATGCTTAACTTATAGTAACTATATTCTTTGTCCTTTATTTATTGTACACCATTTATATTAAAGTTCTTTTCCATTAAAGGTCTTATATGTCTTAATGCAGCAGATGGTAAAACCCATTCAGAGAGGCAGGTTTAGGGGCTCTGGGGTACCCCTCTCCCTGCCATGAGGTCTAAATATGGCTTGGTGTATTTTGTCATTTAGAGTGTTGGCAGAGAAATAAGTGTTCTGGGACTGAAAAATCATTAGCCAATGAGGTAGAGGGAAAATGAAGATAAAACATTTATCAGAGTTCAAGATAAGAAAATATTAGAACAAACTCAGATACTGCTAAATATTTAAGATGAGGACAGAAATATGAGTTTTCATTGATTTTTATGAGATGGAGGTCTTTGGTGTCACAATAAAATAGTTTCAGAAATTGAATGGGGCAGAATTGGAGTTTAGGAGTGAATATAAGGTAAAGAATAAAAGCAATGTGTTTTTTTTTCTTTCTTTTTGGATTATTTTAGAACACTGTATACGTAGAAGTGGAGTTGTTACAGGGCAACCCTAACATAAAATAGGTTCCACTGACTGGGTCCTCACCCACGTTCAGAAGACTTTTATAATAAGCCCCAACTGCAGGCAAACACAACAAAAGTTATTAAAGGGTTTCATTTTTCCAAAAAGAAGGAGAATAAAGTAAAAATAACACAAAAAGAAGAGAGGGATACAAATCCATAAATATCCTACTAGATCTTCTAAGCAATGGCGCATTGAGAGCTGGCTCTGAATCAAGGGAGATGGCTCCAAATGAAGAGAGCGCCCAAGGCCCACCATTCTGGTTTTATAGCCAGCCTGGCTGCTTAACTCCACCCTCAGGTCCCAGTGATCCACTCTTTGATAATCATATTATCGGATTTGTGGTTCTGGAACACTGGTGGTCTAGAATGGGGGTTGGAGTCCACAAACCTATCTGTGTAATCCATTCAGGACTACCTTTCTCTCTAACAGGATAATAAGATGTTAGAAGAGATAAAAGGAAGGGAGGGAAAAATAAGCAGGATGGAGAGCAGCAAGTGTTACAGGGCAACCCTAATATAAAATGAGTTCCCGTCACTGGGTTCTCCACTCGCACGCTCAGAAGAATTAAAAAGTCCCAACTCCAGGTACACATGGCAAAAGTTATTAACAGGTTTTATTTTATGAAAGAAGGGGAATAAAATAGTAATAATAATACCAAGGGAAAAAGAGAGGGATACAAATCCACAAATACCCTACCAGATCTAAGTAATGGCGCGTTGAGAGCTGGCTCCGAGTCAAATGAGATGGCTCCAAAGGAAGAGAGATGTCTCCCGAAGGAAGGGGTCTGGCTCCTCAGTGAGAGAGAGAGCCCCAGGCTCACCTCTGGTTTTATAGCCAGCCTGGCTGCTTAACTCCACCCTCAGGTCCCAGTGATTCACTCTTCGAGAATCATCTTATCGGATTTGTAGTTCTGGAACACTGATGGTCTGGAGTGGGGGCTAGAGTCCACACACCCATAATCCATTTAGGACTACCTTTCCCCCTAACAATTCCCCCCTTTCACTTTTTGTTGCCATTTCCATGGTGATGAGGGTCAAATGTGTGGATACTGGAGTGCAGCCTTAGAGGATGACTTTTCAGGGTTCCAGCTTGAAAGAAAAACCAGTCAGTCTCCAGGTATTGTCCAGTATGGCAAACAACAAAAAAATGAACCCTCCATTCTTGGAAAAATAGTTCACCAGACCATGCAAAAAGAAAATCTGGAGGTATTAACCAAAACAAAACAGCAAATATATCAAAATTACAGAAGAAAAAAAATCTTAAAAATCGGCTTAACATATCTAAACACAAGTTCTCTCCATCTCGATCACAACTCTATCCATAGCACAGAAACTTTCAAACCATTTTTCTATTTTTGCATAAAATCACAGGGCAGAACAACCAAACATCAATTTAGGCTGGCTTTGTTGGAATGCTCCAGATAGGAGCAGAGTGAACTCACAACATCCGGTCCGAGTTGGCTGCAGGAACAAAGTTGGTCTGTTTCACCAGACTCCACCTGGGGTTTCCTCTTCTCGAGGTTACCAGGACTTTTTCTGGGTTGTCCAGTCCTGCCAATGAAGGCAAGCTTCCTCACCTTCTTTGGAGGTCTCTGGAGCCCTACAAGCAAAGCAGTAGTTTCTCCTCTTCTTGGTTCAGCTCTACTGTAACTTCAGGAAGAAATCCAATCAAAGCCATACAATGAAACACATTTCCAATTCCTTAATTGTAGCATACAAATTTCCCTGTTGAAGTTATACAAAAATAGACTCTGCCATGAGTAGTAAAAATTACTACCATTATTATTTGTACTATGTTGCTATCAGGGGAGAAAAAAATGCAAACACAAGCCAGCTCTGCAGATCCTGGTCATTTTGAACAGGAAAACTCTTTGAAACAAAAAAAGTAAAGGAGTTGTTGATATTATTTGAAGCAAAACTTCAAGAATCAGGTTTATCTCCAACTGTCTGTTCAGTTCTTTGTAGGAAATTTTAACTGCTAGAAGTTCCATTAATTGGAATCCATTGAAGCCTTTTTCTTCAAATTTTCTAGACAGAATTTCTGCAAATATCAAACCATTGGCGCATGTAATATCTCAGGGCAACAATCAAAATTTACAATTTTTACACATATCAGGTACTGAATAGATGTATACCGATGTCAACTTTATATATATATATATATATATATATATATATACAGGCCAAAGTTTTACTGTTTTTACAAGTGACAACGCTTCCTTTTCTGTTTTATTTCATCAGGTAAAACCAAATAGGTCAAATTTATCTAATGCCTTTCCCAGGAGGAAAGGGAGAAATTTTGTGAAGTGTCTCAGGAGCTCTACTGAGATTCCACAAAATTTCCTTTGAGCAACCAACCAATTGACCGACTACCAAATTTCACTTCAATTTAGATTTCTGGGAAGCTTTGCCATAACATTAGAAAACA